>OY743218.1:3888609-4239832 GCA_963555745.1 Cardamine flexuosa
TGCAAATTAATCGATTTTCTTCCTTTTATTTGTGACGGCTGCAAATTGGTAAAAACATTTTATCATAAAGTTTCAGTCTTTATACAATTTTATCATAAATTGAATGTTTTCTGATTGAAACTATTATGTGTTTTAGGTATTTTGTTTGGAGCATAGATCATACAAATCTCACGCTTGTCCTAAATCAGATCATGGAAGCAGAACAGTTTCAATCTGTGAAACATGTTCTACAGCAATTGAAACAACTGGTTTCGATAAAGAAGGAATCAAATCCCTCTTACAAAAACACGAAAGATCCGGAGATTGTGATCCTAAGAAGAAGAAGAAACCAATGTGTCCTGTAAATCGTTGCAGAGAGATTCTGAGTTTTGCGAATAACATTACATGTAAAGATTGTGGAGTCAAGTTCTGTTTAAAACACCGGTTTCCGACAGATCATGTTTGTAACAAGAAGAGGATTGCTAATAATGGAGGAACAAGTTTGAGGTGGAATGAGAAGTTTATGGAAGCTTTGAGTATCAGAAACGAGAAAGGTTGTGGAAGAGGAAGCTCTGTTTCATCAAGACCTTCTCTATCTGTTAGATCCTTTTAGTTTTATTTTCTTGTAACAGTTTGCATTCAAATCAAATCCGTCTTTACGACGTTTGCATGTATTCTTCATTCTTGCAATAAAAAGCATTGACTATATTAATGGTTCGCATATTCGAATTTTTTTTTTTTCTTAAGAATTAGGCGTTCGTATATACAAGTTTTATCGAGTTTCGACTACCTTGAAGATATATCTTCCTCTAGATAAACTAACATTATCAATCATCTAATTATTAAGAAAACCAAAGACTTGGTCACACATAATATGAGTTTGGCTTTAGAGACTCTAGTGTAAAAGTCTTGGAACAGTTCTTTTAGGTACTTTTCCTTGGAGCTTGAGTCTTCGATAGGACTCTCTGAGATGTTGTGGTCTAATAGGTCCTGATTCTTTCCTTTGCCTCATAACAACTCGAGCTGTTTCCACAAGTTCACCAACAAACATCTTTGCTATACTAAACACAACGATACTCGTAGTCTCGTCTATCTTCTTAACTCCAGCGATACTCTTTACTAACGTGTCCATTATTGTTTTCTTAAAAACAGATCTCCGAAAAGATTCATATCTGCTCATTTGATCATCAGTGAATTGCGATAAAATAGTCTGCATTTTGTTGGACTTCTTCACAGTATAATCACCACTTGAGTATTTGGTGAACTCAACTTCCATATTCTCTTCTTCTTCATTTTCATCTTTGTTATTTGCTTCAGCTCTCTCTTCTTCTTCGATTGGTCTATTGTTTCTACCATCTCTGCCTCTAAGAGGTGATTCCTCTTGCTCCTCTTCGATTGTTGTTGCTTCAAACGGATCCTTTGAATGCTTCATTCTTGATCAAACCTAAACGAAAAATCACATTTATCAAACCTAAACATTGATCCTCTAGATAAACTAACATTATTAATCATTTTCCGATAGATCACGTTTGTAACAAGAAGAGTAATGCTAATAATGCTGGGTGATGTGGTCTCAGAATCTTGCTTCAAATTTGGACTTGATCAATTCCAAAAATCCAGCATGTCCATCAATGTTACAATCACAATCAATGTCATAACACCAAGATCAAATAAGCTCAATTAATCCTGTGTGATCAGCCTCATTTGTTATGGTTATTACTTTCGGAACAAGCTTAAGAAATGGAGGGCCAGATTCCCTCTTTGGATTCAGCGAGATCATGTGAGCACCCTTGGATTAATCTCATTAAAATCAGCTCAAAGACGTGATCCCATTAATCAAGCTCTTCGAATGTCAATCAATCCTATTAATTATTCAAAAAATATATATATATATATTCTTCTTTATGTATTTCTTTATTTGATTTAATTTTGTGATTATTTATATATTTATTTTGCTTGATTATCAAGTTCGGGAACTATATAAAAGAGTTCTCGTAGTCATTGTAAGAAATAGACTGGAAAATGAATAAAGCATCAAATTTGTTTCTAAGAAAGAAATCCTAGCCGCTCGTCTTCTTTGCGTGTGATTCGCTTAAAACTTGAGTTTTCAGACTTATCAAAGCTCTTTCACAAGTTTTGTAGCGTCTATCTATTCATTTTGTTCTCAATCTTCACTCCATTTTGTTGCTGATTCAAAGAGCGTGTTACCACCATTTGAACTAACCCCATCTCGATCCACTTCGATAGTAATGTCAAGCAGAGAGCGTGTTACCACCATCTGCTCGACTCCATCACTATCCCTTAGGTTCTTTGTCTATATCACTGGGATTTTGTGGTCTTAATCTGTTAGCAAGGCCAGTGCTGAGCATAGGAAGGTGTAACATTTGCCTGAGAGCCCTATTTTTTTGGGGCTCCCATTTAGTTTTTTGAAAAAACTGGTGTCTCGGATGAACATTAAAATCCGGTTTACTAAATTTAATTTATAACTAGTTGATTCACCCACACGGTACGCGCGCCAAAAGATATTAGAGATATATATTATAGTAAATTATCCATAAATATGTACTTATAAATATTATGTGACATTTGTATAAAGTTAATTATTTATAAAATCAGTTAATTTACAATATAATCGAGATATCTAAAATAGTAAATTGGCATTTCACCTATATATATTAGTGACAAAATAGCTATCAGTTTGATAGTCTAATAATACATATGTAAGAGGCATTTGAATTAGAACTAACCTCCATATTTCTCTAACCAACCAAACCTAATAACACAAATGATCAAATCATCATCACAAGCATTCGAGGCATTGTAGAACTTGAAAGCTAATTCACCAGTGAAAGTAGCCTGTATACAAATATTCCTACAATAAAGCATATATGCCGTAAAAAACGTGGGAATAAGAACTCATTAGTGTTAAATATAATTTAAACCTTGAATCATGAAGTTCAATTGTGATGGTTCTGCACAGTGAACCAGATAGCAACTCATCATCTTCTTTTATCCATTTGATACTCTTTTGAATGTCATGAGTGAGTCGTTTTTGTCCATGATTATAATGAATATTGTAAAACTCATTATCCTCATCGCACTCACTAATGTAATCTCTATCACTGACATACTGATCATCTTCCTCAGTGTAGTAGTCTACGTAAGGTTCATCACACTCATCTTCATCACCATCTTCGTAGTCCTCATCATCTTCGGTCACGTTTTTGTCTTCATCAATAGAAACGCATAAACGCATAAAAAGTTTGTGGAGGTGAAGCATGCATTTGGTTTGAGTTTAAATCAATAGAAGAAGATGTATATTGTTTAACATTTGGGAAGAGTAAGAGACACGAAAGATGATGCATGCGATATATATTTGTCAAACGTCAAATCTACAACCTTTTTTTTTAGAGAAGACAGCATTGATAAGAACAAAAATCTTTGTTGTTTATTTAGGGTGATGGACCGATCATTAGGGCTCATATTTCTCTAATAGATTAGGCCTGTGTGCTTTGTGTTTTTTTTTTTGGTTGTGTGTATTTTTAGTTTTGAGTCTATAAGGATAAAATAAGGCTATCTGCTGGCACATTAGTTTCAAGACCTATATCCCACATATAAAATATATATAGATGAATCCATATAATAATAGATTAAAAAGGCATAAGATAATATAAATTTCGAATCTTTTTTTAAAATTGAAAATAATCCAAAATAAATGAGATATGAATTGGAATTCGATGTTGTTATGCTAAACTCAATATAATAAATAATGAAAGTAAAGATGTAATTATTTAAATAATGCTCGGAAATAAAAACTTTATAAAATCAATTATCCAAGGCGGTGGTTCTTCTTTGCTTTTATAGCAGTTCTCATGTCGATGGCTTCAGGACAATCCGGATTTATAATAACCTTCGTACATGTGAATGCTGTGGTAGCGGTCCAAGATCCGACAATAAGAGTAAATATATAAACATAAGTTATTAGATTTTAATGACCTATAACTAATTTATAGGTTAAATTTGGGTTAAATTTACCTGGCTGTCAACTAATATCAGCTCAACTGTGTTATATGCCTCGAAAGTTTGATTAAATTTTCTGAGGACTTTGACACGAACTTTCCATTCATGAACATAAGGATTCAAAGCTGAGACATCTATGCATGTAATTTTTTTTTTGAATGAGTTTCTGATGGCATTTGCTATAAGATGAGGCATCACAAAGATAATATAATTAACAATTCTAGGCTTTTGATATTTATAGAGATAAAGAGATTAGAACGGTTGATAATCTAGGTTCTCAATATTTATAGATGTTAGTAAAAAGTTAAGTCGGTGTTATGTATATAAAATTTCCAGTTATTTTTAAATAAATCATAAACCAATGATTATCTTAAGATTCTGTTTTCGTTTTTAGACTAATAAACCTAAAACTAATAAACCTAACAAACATAATAAGTTAAATTATTATAGTATTTTTTGATGGAGATTTTTTATGAATTTAACCTAATCAATATGGCGTCCAAATAAAATAGGATATAATAATTTTACATATTGGAATTATCTCGATTACTTCCTTGTTCTTTACATAAGATAAGTTCGAAAGATGAGACGGTTTGGTATATGTTCCTTTTAATATAAAAGTAAACAGTAAATCAATTATTTTACATGTAATCTTCCAAATATCTATATTAAAATTTACATGTTATACAATTTTACATAAATTATGGAGTTATAAGCCGCATAAATATAATAGTATATAAACATTTTCGAATTAAATTTAGGGTCCAAAATATTGGTATGGCGACCCAATAGAATACAATATCGTGATTATATTGAAATCACGTGTATTGTTTATTTATTCTTTACATAATATAAGTTAGAAAGATAAAATGATTTGGTATATTTTCTATTACTGTAATCTTGCAAATATCTATATTAACATTTATATGTTTCATAATTTTACATAATTTATGGGATTATAAGTTGACCAAATAAAATTTTATATAAAGATTATCCAATTTTAAAATATTAGTATTGTTTACATTTTTTCACTCAATAATAATAAACATTCTAATTAAATAAATATTCTAGTCATGATGTCTTAACTTAGGAAAACTTATAAAGCATATGTGAAAACAAAATTTAATGCGACGATCAACATTGTATGTTGAAATATAGAATAGATCAAGTTCAAAAGATAAAGCTAAATTCATAAAGCATAGGTTATGGTTCAAACTATTACATAGTGACCATTAGAAGCAGAACAAAAATAAGAAACTTGAATAATTATACATATAGATAGATTCAAGCAAGTGAGCAACCGGTAACAGAATAGACACTCTATTCCATTAGATCGTCACCAGTTCCAGCTTCAGGGTTCTGTCATAGAATGCGAAATTAGTTATAAGCAAACAAAATATGATCAGAATAAGAATTTAAACATGTCAAACACTTACAAGTTTTACATCTCGACGACATCTGGAATAGTTTTTTGATTGAATAGAACCTTAGAGACAGGTGGGTGACTATAAACCCTAACATGAGAACCAATCAAGGGTTCAATGTGCTTCCACCAGCGAAGAACAGACACAATCGTTTCATTTAGAAGAGACAGAGTCTTTATAACCATTACTAAAATCGATTGCAGCCTCACCATACGCCTCACACTTAATGCGGCAGCCCCTAGGTTAAAATAGTTTAGTAAGTGAGTCGGTTATAATAACAGTCACAATACACATAAGCAAGTAAGATGATAATCAATATCTTACTCTTTATCCTTTAAGGTGAATGATAAGCAATAGCCACCGACTTCTTTTGACTGAGGATCAACATGAGTAAGCTCAGAAGCTTTGACAACATAGCCGATCAAATCTAAATTAGAAAAGAATCAAAGGTATTAGGTTATGATGCCATATGATTTTGTTATTCAAACAAAACGTTGAGATTGACAATAAACAACTCACCCAAAAATTCGATCAATAGTCCCATTGACCAAAGCACAGAAAGGAGTAAAGGATGCACAGGACCAGTCATCAATCAGTCCACAATCTTTCACAATAGTGTCACCGAGAAAACTAATCTTGAAAATACTCTTAGTTAGCTTCCTTGGTCCATTTTTTAGAAACACTCTAAATTTCATAATAGTATACCAATGATCCTCTTCTAGGAACTCTAAATAATAATCGCTCCAAGATTTGCTAACCAAAGCTTCAACTTTCTCGCCCTTTTAAAAACAATAGACAAAGATAATTCCAAATTAAAATACACACAAACAATAATAATCATAATCACAAAATAAGTTATGTTGAATGAATAGTAGTATGAAATCAAAGCAAATCAGATCGATGTATGAACCATTAACTAAAAAATTCTAAACTTCAAACCATATAAAACTGACTCGTATTAGAATAAAGTTTCAACATTATTCAGCACTGGAAATCATATTTAGCAATTACGTAAACATAACTATTGGTGAGATCTATTAGACCATTTTATAGAGGACAATCCAAATATAGATTAGAAAGTACCTTATCATCAACAAGAATAAGACCCAACGATTTGTCAGACGGGACAGATGAATCTTGCAAGATCCTCAATATCTTTACACAAACATGCCAGCCTGTGATAGAGGTGTTTAGGCGGTAGAGATCATGATAAATCTCCATTAGTTGTGTCGAAGAAGATGAGTTCTAGATTTTTTTTTCTGTTTGGAGATATAAAGAGTCGTTCTGAGAAATAAAGGAGATGAAAGATGAAAATATGTATGCGTATATGTATATAGATGTAGATATATTCAAATCACACGTAAAAAGGAAATCTTTTATTTTGATTTGATAAGTTTCCGATTTTTAAGACTTTTGCAATGATTTAAGTAGCTGACACGATCTAAACGTAGGTAATAATTACAAATCATTACTTTTTCAATATACACACAAATATATATGAAACATTTACGTTTATAAAGATTATTTAGTAAATTTTATTTTATATTAATCATATTTGTGACCGGTTTAGTTTGAGAGCTTTAAAATGATAAATTAGTAGTTTAAATTTAACTATCTCAAGACAAGGATAAAAATAAAATGGATTATTCGGAATCATATTATAAGACAGATAATTGTAAGGCCATCAAAATCATATCATATGACAAAGATTTAGAATCTCAGGAATCTTAATAATATTATAAATTTAATCAACTCAAATATTATTAATCGATAAACTCAGAAGGTGTAATAATTAGACAATATGAAAAAAAAAAACCAAAACGTTTTAAACTTAACCTAAAAAAATCTATAAAATATCATAAGATTTAAAACTTAAATATCATAAGCATGATAAATAATTCTGTCTGGATCATAATGGACTCAGTCCTCATCTGATTCATCATGAGCCGATTTTTCATCTGATTCTTCATGGGCCAATTCTTCATCTGATTCTTCCTTGGCCAATTCTTCTTCGTCCAAAACACTGGAATTAGTACATTCATCCGAATCATACATATAAATACCACCAAAGTTAGCTCCTGGTCTGCTTACTATCCATCTATCAGAATTTCTTATTAGAAGATATTTACTGTCACCATCTGGACAAGTAATCCCTTTAACGGCCATGTATCACTTAAAAAGATCATATCTGCTGGCTTTAGTTGAAGTCTAGTTAAGTGGTCAAAAACACAATGGTAAGAAATAAGATCTGATGGCTCGGGAGACACATCTTTACATAACACCTCCCAAGTTGCATCCCAGACACGTAAAACATCATCACTATCGGCACCACACAACCACGTTGCTAATACCTTTCGAGAAAAAGCCGGAGGACCCCATAAAGAACTATCGTTAATAGCACTTATACATTCTTTAGTAGGAGACATCTAAGCCATATTAAAACATGGTTAAAGAAAAGAAATCAAACTAATAAATATATAAATGATATATCGCAAAGTAAATAACAAAACTTGTAAAGAATCATAATTTTACCTGATGTCCATTATAGATAATAATATCTTTGGTTGGTCTCGGTAGCTGATGCAGATCAACTTCGTTTAAAGGATGAGGAACACAAGGCTGGTAATTGAACTACGATAAAAAGACATTCATAAGATTATCAGTGGATATCGCTACAGATTATTAATCTAAATTAAGCATAACATATCACCTCATGTCCTATCCTCACGAATTTTAGAAGATAGTTTAATGATTTGTTCTGCTCGCCCATTTCTGGATGATGAGTATAAGAACCCTATATATTTGTTGCAGAATAAATACATCAGCACAAAATTAGTATACCAAAACATAAATTTATATTAATTAAACTAAGAAAGATATTAATAGTACTAACATTAGTAGTAGTCCCAATAGGATTAGAATTTAAGTTGATTTGGACAATGCATGATGAGATATCTATGATATTTTCTTAAACATCCATACCCTACATGAAAATAACACACGAAACAAACATATTGACACAAAATAAGTATACAAAACAAAAATTTATATTAACTAAAACTAATAGGATTTTAAAATACTAACATTAGTAGGTAATTTTAAAATACTAACATTAGTAGGTATCTCAAGAGCATTGGAATTTAGATTGATCTGTGCAAATTGTGATGAGATACATATGGTATTTTCCAAACAATCCATGTCCTTCATAAAAAATTATGATATTGATATTAGCAAATTGAATAAATTATAGATCAAAATAGAATTACTTACAATCGATGAAGATATTGGCAAGTCGTTCAAAAGAGATTCCTGCTTTAAAACATGTTACTATTTGATATTTTTGTAATAAAACTATATTGAAAAATTTAAGAAAAATAAAACAATAGAATACTAACCTCACAAGTATTAGCAGGAGTATGCGTATCTATATCGAGTTGTTCAAAACCTGATGAGAGATTTATAATACCTTCTGAATAGCCTACATCCTGCATAGGAATAATTGACATTAGTACATCGGATACATCGAGGAAATGGAGTTTGAATACTTACCATCGATGAAGGTGTTGTAGAGTGGTTAGAAACGGGTTTCTGTTTTAAAGCACGTTGAAATTTATAAGATTATTGATAAGAGAATGACTTCTATGATAAAATATTAAAAATGGTTAGCAGTTTACCTCAGCCTGTACTCGTAAGAGAGTTGAAATTATCCCCATTAAACTAAGAGATGATTTCAAAGTTCAAAATCTGTATCTATAGTAGAAACTACAATCAATACCGGTGATTATACAATAAAGTATAACTACTAACAATGATAATAGACGGAATATAGTAGATATCATGTTAGTTTGCGTGAAATATACATAAACTCGGTACCTGCAATCGTATGGTGAAATTAATACCGAAACTATAAGAGTTTAGGTTTAGCATATCATTATATATAACAAAGACAAAGGCAGTGGTGATGCATCACGATTATAGGTTTAGTATTCGTTCAATAATTTTTAAAACTATAGAACAGAAACATTCCAATAATTTTTATATTATTGCCGATGATGGTAAACACAATATAATATTTATAAGGAATATAAGCATTACTGAAAATAGAAATATTCCAATATTTTCTCATTATTCCTAATGATGATAAACACAATAGAAAATAAACATTAAGAACGAAAATACTGAACCACAATTAAATTAACAAAAATATATCATAGAATTAATAAATAAAAAAAGGAAAAACACCAAATTATAATATTAGAAAGAAAATTAACCACAAAGAACTAAAACTAAATGATATTTTGGAAAACCTCCTTGTAAACTACATTCAAAGTGGACTTTTTTGGCTTTCCATTATCATCAAGAATCAGAATCTTTAAACCACTGCAAGAAGTCACCCTTGAAAGAGCGACATATAACTGCCCATGAGAAAAAACTGGTCTTGGTAAGTATAAGCCAACTGTAGATAATGTCTGACCTTGGCTCTTGTTTATAGTAATAGCATAAGCAAGTGCAACCGGAAATTGCTTTTGCCTCATCCTGAATGGAAACTTTCCATCAGATGGTGTTATAAACATTCTAGGAATCAAAACTATACTCCCAACATTTTTACCAGTTATAATCTTTGCTAGAATCACATGATCGGATAATTGCACAATTTGCAATCTTGTACCATTACACAACCCACCTTTAGGATCAATATTTCTAAGGACCATAACAGGAGCCCCTATCTTCAGTATCAATTTATGGTTAGGCAAGCCCGCCACCTTCACACTTTTCAAAAATTCTGTAGAATATATAATAACATCTTTCAGACTCGCATCTGAAACCTCAATACTATCTGAACTTAGGTAGACCTTTTCCTCACCTGTCATATTTTGTAATGAATAATAAATATTAGAGATTAGAATACAATATAAACATTATATATAAGAACACATATATACCTTCCATTTTAGACAGCATATATTCATCGATCTTGTCAACATCATTATTAGTGGGGCTTAGAATGGCTCTCTCTTGAAAAAAATCAGGCTTAGTTTTCAAAGTCAAATTATTTCCGTAGACACTCATTATCAATGCTTCCATGGGATCACCACAATCTTTTATAAGCAAATCTTCAGGAATATCTATTTCAACCTCTCCATCATTGGGTTCCTTAATTTTTCCATCACCAACATCAAGTACCCATTTCAAAAATGCCTCATGTTCTGAGAAACTCTCAACGCTTTTACTACTACGAAGCCACTTGTTAACTGTGAGTTTTAACACTTCACATGACTTCCAGAGTCGTGAATAATTCAAAGTGGACAAAACTGTCTGATCTCGTCCAGCACCAGGAATTACGGGCAAAACCTGTCTAAAGTCTCCTCCAAACACTAAAACCTTTCTAACAAAAAGTATACCAGGACCACGTTTCATAACATCAGAAATACTTCCTCTAAAGTTCCGAAGCAATGCCTGCTCATCATCGGAGCCTCATCCCACACAATTAGATCACACTTCTTCACCAACGCACCAAGATCAGAGTCAGGTGTTGTAGTACACATAGTATATTCGTCCACATGAATAGGTATTCCAAATCTCAAATGAGCGGTCCTACCTCCTGACATCAACAAAGATGCAATCCTACTAGATGCAACGTTAAGTATTATAAGACCACGAGACTTAATCGAGGCAGATAAAGCAGACCAAATATAAGTCTTGCCGGTTCCCACAAAACCATACACAAAAAAAATGCCTCCTAACTTATGATCAACAAAATGTAGTATCTTGTCATATACACCTCTTTGTTCTACAGTTAGTTTAGGAAGCAATCTGGCATGCTCAGCGATCTCAGTGTCGAGATCATAACATAACTCATCATCCAAGAGGGCATTTCGACGTATATCAACTAAATCACTGTGCGGAAAGGGCAAATTAAGGAAACTTTGTTAAAGAACTACCACATGAACGCATGATACATTGTATATCTAGAAGCGTATAATTTTTTAGTTGAGAGATGGTTAGAGTTAGGCCTATAAAACAATCGAACAGTTATACATATTAGCAATTAATAAATAAAGTTATATAAACAAAATCAATACTCAATAAAATAATATGCAAGACATATTACCTTGATTTTTGGTAATCCTCCTCCGCGAACTAAGTATTCCATCAACCAACAAAGTCCAAGTAGCATCCCATACCCTTAAAGGATCCACAACGTCTTTAGATATCAAAAGCATAACAAAAAGCTTTCTCAAATACAATCCCGTAACCCTGATATTTGCTTCTTTAATAGCTTCAATATATTCTTTATCGTCAGCAAGTAAACCCATAGCATTACATATGTCTTCAAACTTTTCATAAAAAACACCTTTCCATGTTTGTATATCATCGTAAGACGTAGGACCTTTGATAGTATTTAATATCACTCGTAGATAATATTTCTCACCAATAGAAGGACTAACATACATAATTCTACCAATTGCAAGACCAGTTTTCTTCGGTTTACTCCATACCCGTTTTGTTTTATTCCAACTATGATGCGAAGGAAAATCTGCATACGTTGGCTCTCTTGCTTCAGGGTGATGTTTATTATAATCCATCCAAGCTAAGAACATAGACCTTCCGATAGATGTCTGATTAATAACATCACTGACCGCATCATTTTCATCATAGATAAGAACTTTCTCATTCTCAAGATGAAAAGTTAGTATCTGAACAGGTGTAGTTCGACGATGTGTATGATAAGCCAAGATCCAGCACGTAGCCTCACAAGGCAAAATATATCTACACACCAAATATATCTACACACCAAATTTATCTACACATCAAATTATGAACATAAACAATAACAGATATAATTGGAATAATTTATGTCGTTGTATTAAAATATACATGTAAGTATAGTAATGTTTAATCTCATCATATACTTCCACCTCATCAGTATCTTTTACCAAGGTTGCACGTACGTAATCAGGACCTTTGTTAATATACTTGAATAGATATTTGATCGACCTCATTTGGTTACACCATTCTACGTTAATATGAGCCCGATAACGTCTGCTTAGCTCAACATTGTACGGTACAATGTAACGGTTATCACAGCGAAACCCTCTCTTCTCAACATACCTACCGTCATCCCTACATCTATAAATTGGATATCCATCATCATCAATCCTTGTTTTCGAAAAGAAAGGCCTGGGATAATACTTCGTACATTTTCCAGATTTCATACATGGACTCTCTTTATTTATAATACCACACGGACCATGTACCATCATATCACCAATGATCTCATACAAATAGGACTCCACATCACGATCAGGAATTTCAGCACTGATATTATCAATGTCATCACTATTTGGTAATTTAGACCCTGGTGCTAGAAAAAGTACCAAATGCGCATGTGGCATCCCTCTCTTCTGAAACTCTACCGTGTACAAAGCTGCAAGAAAGTAAAGTTTTAAAATGACAAATAATAACTGAGTTACAAATATATTTTAAAATTACACAACAACTATAACTATATAAACTTTCACGACAACAAATCCAATAAAGGCAGAATTTCAGTACCAGATTGGACTTTCCCAAGCATCCCATTACACGTAAGTTCATTCATGAGATTATCAAGTTTCATCTTGAAAATCCTACACAAAATATCAGGACGATCCTCTGACTTTAGATTATGCTTATGCAAAAATCTTGTAATCTCAGGCCATTTAGGATTACAAGTAATAGTAATAAAAAGATCAAGGAATCCAAAATATCTACACGTGGCCATAGCATCTAAAAATGTTTCATCATATATCTCGAACCTCCTGTAAAAGAAGAAGGAATCATTATCCAACAACCAGTCTAAGATAGATTGGGAAAAATGTCAAAAAAAATCTGAACTTTCAAAATGAAGACGTTTAAAACCTGAACTTTCATGTTAGATATGACTTGAATAGATTGAGCCCATAATATTAGGCCCAATCTGTTGAGGTTAATCATGGTTCTGTTGGGCCCATATTAGGCCCAACCCGGTGAGGATTAATTAGGGCTCTGTTAATTCGGGTTTCTTATTAATACTCTCTTAACCCTAGCCTCCAATGTATTTCAAAAATCTGTATTATCTCCAGTAATAAACTCTGCCTCTTTTCCCGTGGACGTAGCCAACAAGATTGTTGGTGAACCATGTAAATCTGTGTCTTGTTCTTTATGTTTTTCTGTTATCTTGCTCACATCCGTTATAACAAACTAGTATCAGAGCCAGGTTCTGGGAATTTCTGCATCAAAAATTTGGTGAGAAGATGTATGCGATGAACGTGAAGATTGATAAGTTTTCTGGGAGGAACAGTTTTGGTCTGTGGCAGATCAAGATGAAAGCTTTGTTAAAACAACAAAGTTTATGGGCGGCGCTGTCGAAAGACAAGGGAGGCGACGCTGCTGAGATGGCTACTCTTGAAGAGAAGGCACACAGAACAATATTGCTGTGCCTTGAAGATGAAGTCATCATTAAAGTTTTTGATCAGACGTCAGTGGCCGATCTGTAGAAGAAGTTAGAGAGTTTGTACATGACAAAATCTCTACAGAAAAAGTTGCTTCTAAAATGGCGCTTGTTTGCATTAAGGATGCAGCCAGATACACGACTCAAAGATCATCTAGATCAGTTAAACTCAGTATTACTAGATCTGCGTTGAAGATAAGGTTGAAGATGAAGATGTTGCTCTACTTCTATTGGTATCTCTACCACAATAATACGAGAATTTTGTGGAGTCATTCATTGTCAATAAAGATAAAGTTACCTTGGAAGAAGTTAGATCTGCTCTTCACATCAGAGAGTTGCGACGTCAGGCGGCTGATGCAGCTCAGATAATCAGGCCGCTGGTCTAGTAGCCAGTGACAGCAACGGGCTGAGACATAGTAATAACAGAAACAAAAGGCTGTCTTCTAAGGGTCCTAAGCCAGATGATGTCTGTAATTACTGTAAGGAGAAAGGACATTGGAAGTTTGAATGCCCTAGGAAGAAACAATCTGGTTCTGCTGCTGTAGTAGAAGATGACATCAAATCTGAACAGGACATTGCTCTGGTTGCTGGTGGAGACAAACAAGATTTTGATGTGTGGGTTCTTGATACAGGAGTTTCGTATCATATGTGTCCAAGGAGAGAGTAGTTTTCAACCTATACAGTTGTAGATGGTGGCAACATTAAGATGGCCAACAGCTCGGTGAGCAAGGTTGCAGGAATTGGCTCAATCAAGATAAGGACACATGATGATAGATTTGTTACATTGAATGATGTCAGACATGTTCCATCAATGGAGAAAAAATTGATATCTGTGAGCCTGCTTGATAGCAGAGGGTTTCAATATTCTGGTGGAGACAGAGTTCTGAAAGTCTGTCAAGGCCCTGATGTGATTCTAAAGGGTGTCATGCGTGGTACACTGTATATTCTACAAGGGTCCACAGTTTCAGGGTCAGTGAATGTTGCATCTCCAGAGATTCACAAGGAAGATATGACTAAGTTATGGCATATGAGACTTGGACATATGAGTGAGAGAGGGATGCAAATTCTATCAAAGGAAAATTTTCTGTGTGGCCATGAGGTCAAGAGTCTGGTATTTTGTGAACATTGCGTGTTTGGGAAGCTTCATCGTAGTAAGTTTACTAAGGCTGTTCATATAACCAAAGACACATTGGATTATATCCACTTTGATTATTGGGGTCTAGCTCAAGTTGATTCTTTGGAAAGCCACAGATATTTTGTGTCTTTTATTGATGATTATTCTAGACAGATGTGGGTAATCATGTTAAAGCACAAAAGTGTAGCTTTCAAGAACTTCAGGGAGTGGAAAATACTAGTGGAAAATCAAACAGGAAAGAAGATCAAGAGGTTGCGGACAGAAAATGGTCTGGAATTTTGTTCATCAGAGTTCAATCAGTTGTGTAAGGATCAAGGGGTTGCTTGACATCACACTGTCAGGAATACACCACAGCAGAATGGTGTAGCTGAACGAATGAATCATACACTATTAGAGAGAGCAAGGTGTATGCTCTCAAATGCTGGGTTGGAAAGATGGTTCTGGGCTGAAGCAGTAAATACAACTTGCTACTTAATCAACTGTGGACCGCATACTAGTATCAATTGCAAGACACCTACATCATCAGATTGAACTGTTGATTACTCTCATCTTAAGGTTTTTGGTTGCATAGTTTACTATCATGTCATTGAAGGAAAATTAGAACCAAGAGCAAGTAAGGGAGTATTTGTGGGCTATGGAGATGGAGTAAAGGGATACAAGATCTGGTCTCCATTAGAGAATAGAGTGATTCTGAGCAGGAACGTGGTCTTTGATGAAAGTTCTATGCTCGGATACTATACAAGGTTTGAAGAAGAGAACTGTAGTTTTGACAAACAGGTGGAGCCGCAGAACAATCATCAAGGAGGGGATCAGCAGGAACACAATCAGAGTCAAGACCCACAGGCTGCTGATGATCTGACGGAAAATCAACAGCCTGATGTTACATCATCAGAAACAACAGTACCTCGTAGTATTGCTCAAGACAGAGTAAGAAGAGTTGGAATAAGACCACCTCAAAGATATGGTTATGAGGATATAGCAGGGTATGCACTGCAGGTTGCTGAAGAGGTAGATATGCATGAGCCATCCACCTATAGAGAAGCTATCTCAGGATCTGAGGCTGAGAAATGGTTTGTTGCAATGAGAGATGAGATGGAATCTCATCAAAAGAATAATACTTGGAATCTGGTCACACAACCACAAGGGAGAAAGATTGTTACTTGTAAATGGATTTTCAAGAAAAAGAAAGGGATATCAATGGCAGAAGTAGTTAAGTATAAGGCTCGAGTTGTTGCTAGAGATTTTAGTCAGAGAGAAAGCATGGACTACAATGAGATTTTCTCACCAGTGGTCAGACACACCCATCAGAGCGCTGTTAGCAATAGTGGCGCATCAGGCTCTGGAACTTGAGCAGCTGGATGTGAAGACTGCATTTCTTCATGGTGAGCTAGAAGAGGAAATATATATGACTCAACCAGATGGTTTTCAGGTTCCTGGTAAGGAAAATCACGTGTGCAGGTTGAACAAGTCTCTTTATAGACTTAAGCAGTCTCCCAGATAGTGGTATAAGAGGTTTGACAACTAAATGATGAAGCTAGGCTATATCAGATGTATGTATGATTGCTGTGTTTACTACAATAAGCTGAAAGATGAATCATACGTTTACCTGGTGTTGTATGTGGATGACATGCTGATAGCTGCCAAACAGATGTGTGATGCTCAGAAATTAAAAGATTTGCTGAGTGCTGAGTTTGAGATGAAGGATTTGGATGCAGCAAAAAAGATTATGGGAATGGAAATTCTGAGAGACAGAACGCATAAGAAGCTTTTCTTGTCACAGAAAGGTTGCATTCAGAAGGTTTTGGATAGGTTTGGAATGTCGTCCTCAAAGCCTATTGATACACCAAGTGCTGCAAATCTTCATCTAACTTTGTATATCCCTCAGTCTGAAGATGAAAAGAGTATATGTCTCGGGTTCCTTATGCAAGCGCTGTAGGAAGTCTGATGTATGCAATGGTTTGTACAAGGCCAGACATTGCACATGCAGTTAGTGTTGTTAGCAGGTTTATGGGACAACTAAGAAAAGAACATTGGTTTACGGTGAAGAGAATCTTCAGGTACCTGAGAGGTACGTCTGATGTTGGTCTCATATATGGAGGTGAGGTTTCGTGCCTAGTAACAGGCTATTCTGGTTCTGACTATGCGGGTGATGTAGACAACAGAAGGTCGATGACTGGTTATGTATTCACTTTGGGTAACTCTGTGATTAGCTGGAAAACAACTCTGCAGCCAACTGTGACATTGTCAACTACTGAAGCAGAGTACATGGCTTTGACAGAAGCTGCTAAGGAGGGTATCTGGGGTTGCATCATGATCAGACTACAGTGTATTGTGACAGCTTGAGTGCGATCTGTTTAGCCAAGGATCAGGTTCATCATGAAAGAACCAAGCATATTGATGTGAGATATCATTTCGTGAGAAATGAAAAGAGGATTCAAGTGAAGAAGGTAGGGACTGCTGATAACCCTGCAGATATGTTCACTAAGCCGGTTCCTCATAGCAAGTTTAAACATTGTTTGGACTTGCTGAATATCTCAAGCTGTTAGTCGCCCTGAAGAGCGAGCATGCCCTTGATAGGGCATCAGGCCTCTGTTGAGGCATCAGGCTCCTGACGGAGCATCAGGTCCCTGGGGGGACATCAGGCTCCAGGTGGAGCAGCAAGTTCCTCACATAGCATCTAGTCCAAGGAAGTGCATTCGGGCTTCTGATGAAGCATCTGGTCTTAAAGAAGTATTTTGGTTCTTTGATAGAACATCTGGTCCCAGTGGGGCATTTTGGCTCGACGGAGCATCTTACTTCTGAAGACACTCTGGGTTGTGAGGGAACATCTGGGTCTTATCAGGGAATTCTGGCTCGACAGAGCATCAGGCTGCTAAAAGAGTAGCAAGTTCCTGATGGAACAGTTGGCCAAGGAAGACATTCTGGCTCAGCGAAGTATCTGGCTTGACTTACCAGTTAACTTGAGAAGCATCTGGTCCGCTAATAAGACATCTGAGGAAAAAGGAAAAAAGTCGAGTACGTTTGTTTGCAACAGAAGTTTACAACAGTCTGTTGGCGAAATCTGGTACATCTGTCTGATGGAGAAGTTTGGTACATATGTTTTCGGAGGATTCAAGTCAAGGTGGAGATTTGTTAGATATGACTTGAATAGATTAGGCCCATAATATTAGGTCCAATCTGTTGAGGTTAATCAGGGTTGGGTTGGGCCCATATTAGGTCCAACCCGCTGAAGATTAATTAGGGCTATGTTAATTAGGGTTTCTTATTAATACTCTCTTAACCCTAGCCTCCTATGTATTCCGAAAATCTGTATTATCTCCAGTAATAAACTTTGCCTCTTTTCCCGTGGACGTAGCCAACAAGATCGTTGGTGAACCACGTAAATATGTGTCATGTTCTTTACGTTTTTCTGTTATCTTGCTCACATCCATTATAAAATTTCAAAATGTCATTTAAGTGCTCAAGTTTTTTGTTGACTCGTAATTAAATAGCAAATTTTCGTTGACTAGGTCATTTGAAACACGTCGTTAAATTGACGTTAACGGCGTCAAAGCTTCCGTTAGCAACTTCCGTTTAATCAAAATGATGTCCTTTCAAGTTCGATTTAAAATTATCAACTTTCACATTGTGAACGTTTAAATCTTAAACTTTTTTAGAAATGTCATTTAAATGCCCAAGTTTTTGTTGACTTTATAATTAAACACCTAACTTATGTTGACTATGCCATTTGATGCATGATTTTAAATCAAGTGATGGAGCTCGTTTACGGGGTACACTTGCCTGTTATCAGCTTCTATTTAATCAAAACGACCAATGTTCCGACAACTGTTTATCATTCATCTTCTTTTTCTACTTCTGATCGCTTCATCGAGATCCAACCATAATAAGGGGTAGTAAATCTTCTTAAATTAAAAGCTACCTTTGGAAAAACATAATCTAACAAAATCTTTGCCACCTGGAATCTCCGGAAAAATTCCATGATATTCTCTAAAACCCCTCAAGAGATTGAATTCTTAAGGGTTGGTGATAACTAACTAATTAAATTTTAATTTGTCGATAACTAATGAAATTTTATTTAATGTTTATTAGAACTCAAATAACCGATTCATTTACTTTTTAAAATGGTGAGTATAAGAAAAATAAATTGGTTATTTGAGTTCCAATGAATATTAAATAAAATTTCATTAATTATCCACAAATTTAAAATTTAATTAATTAGTTATCACCAACGCTTAAGAAATTCAATTTCTTGAGGGGTTTTAGAGAATTCCATGGGTATTTTCTGGAAATTTCAGGTAGCAAAGACTTTGTTGGATTATGTTTATCCAAAGGCGGATTTTAATTTGAGAAGATTTTGTACACCATGATTATGCGTTGATCTCAATGAGGCGACCAAATGTAGAAAGATAAGACAAATGATAAATAGTTGTCAGAACATTTTGATTAAACGAAAGCTGGTAACAAGCAATTGTATCCCGTAAATGTGCTTCATCACTTGATTTAAATTCATGCATCAAATGACATAATCAACACAAGTTATGTGTTTAACTATGAAGTCAACAAAAACTTGGGCATTTAAACGACATTTATAAAAAAGTTGAGGATTTAAATATCCACAATTTGAAAGTTGATGATTTTAAATCAAAGTTAAAACGACGTTGTTTTTATTAAACGAAAGTTGTTAACCGAAGCGTTAACACCGTAAACGTCAATTAAATGTCATGTCTCAAATGACCTAATCAACGAAAGTTTGTTATTTAATTACGAATCAACAAAAAACTTGAGTATTTAAATGGTATTTTGAAAGTTCAGGTTTTAAACATCCTCATTTTGAAAGTTCAGGGTTTTATTGACATTTTTCTCGAGATAGATTACACTTTCCAGATTCTGCAGACTTCATAATTTTGGAATAACTTTCCATCCGAAGTTTTTTCTGATTATGATAAATATAATTCAGACGACTACTCTCTATTATTGTTTAAACATCAACCAGGAATTGCTGAAACAACCTGTCGGACATCACAATAGTATGAGCCTCGTCATTTCTGAACTGAATACAGAATGCAAAGAATTCTCGCATACTAATATTTGTCCTTTTTTCCCTGTATCATCTATATACCCAATGTTTATCCTTAACCTAAAACCATCCTCTCCATAAGGAAATAACAACGGATACTGTAGAGGCAAATAACCAGGATGCGACTCACTTATACGATGATAACCTCCATATCTACCTTGAATAACTATATCACGTGAAATAATCTCAGATAGAAAATTGTTTACCACCAAAGCAGCAACCTCATCAGCAGACGGAAGATTCTGATACTTACCATCATAACTACGATGACTGGATAGAACCATTTTCATACCCGTAGTATTATCCGAAGAATTTATTATATCAGCTGCGTTATGTAAAGACTGAACATGTGGATTATGAGCATCCAACATTTTTTTAATCATCTTGACCACTTGTTCTTTTAATTTGCTAGCACAACTACCTTTCCTATAATCAGAAAATAAGTTATAACTCCAATTTTACATATAACAGAATAAAATCAGAAAAGGAAACAATTACAAATGTTACCCATACGTAGCCATCCTATCAGTGACTTTATGCAATGTATCGTAGATGTATAATTGCAAAAACGAAGGAGCTTCTCCTTCCTTCGGTAGGATATCACCAATACGATGATAATTCTCGCCGTTCAACTGAAAGACGTACGGTCCTTTACCATCATTCACAGAGTGATCAATCTTGCTACCTAAGGACGTGAAAGAAAACATCATATTACATCATATTACATGCCCTATAAACTCACGGTAATGCTTACTAAGTGCATCACCGTTATACAACAAAGCCATCAACGTTTTGGGAGGATCCTTCAGTAGTGGAATTTTTACTTTCCCCTGCTTACAACATGCCGTAAAGACTGGTGTACATCGTACTCGCCTCTTATTAATTCTTTCTCCATACCACATGCAAGCACCACAATGACTACAAGTGTAAATAGGATCACCATCATCATAATAACCTACATCAAATAAAATTTCCATATCATACTAAGACAGTCGGAAAAACATCAAGCATTTAAATTGACAAATGTATATATAGATACGATTAATGGTAGAATAAAATTTTGAATCAATTTTAATAAATGTTAATACAATATAATTAGGCATTATTTCAGAAATTTCGGTCTAAGAAACGTAATGGAAAGTCTAAAACCAATATGCAATCACAACATACAACATTTATGAAATACTCAAATATTTAGAAAAAAATATAACAATGATATATGCTAACATAATAATTGCTTAAAACACACTTAGTAAATGGTCAAAAAATACAATAGATCTCATACTCAATGAGATTGTTCTAAGATCCAATATTATAACATAGACTCGCTCTATTCCTAATTGATAGTATTTCTAGGAATTTTTTTTGTCTCAAAATGATACAATTAATGATGAATCATAATATTCAAGAAACATAACAAAATACTTTTGGTTTAGAGTTACCGAAGATTGTTAATAACACAAAACAATGCATTTATAATTAGTTTTTAATGTATTTTCTTAATATATGTGAAAATTTTAGAAATATGATCAATTAGGAACAGAGAAATTATATATAATATCAAAATATAAAAACTAATACCGATGTAGAAGTTCCAGTATCTCCAACTGGAAACGATGAGGCTCTTTGTAGATCACCGGATTCAGTATCATCATCATAAGCTTCATAATCTATGTCAACATCATCTATGTTCTGTAACCCAATATCAGCTGATATGTTTAAGTGATATGAATCATCTTCATCCTCCGATTCAGTTTCACTCGCCAAAAAATTAACAAAACCGTCGTCATTAGGAGAAAACAGGAACTTATCTGCATATCAAAGGTTGTATATAAAATTAAAAAAAAGCAAAGAAACTAATGTAAATATTATTACATACCAATTAAAAATGCAAAAAAATATTTAAAAAAAACATGTTGAAAGAACAACCTGGTTTATTGGATTTTGGATACAATTTTCTTTGCTTCATAATCTCCATGCGTCTTTTCCTTACGTAAAAGGATTCCGCATGCAATATTGGTTCTTCAATTTCATCAGAAAGATCCTTGTCCAACCGATACAATGAAGTATGATCAACAACATCTTGTACGTAATTTGCTTGCAAAACACGAAACTCTTTGACTCAACATTTTAAGAAGAATATAAGGTCAAAAATAAAAATTAACATCACTAAGTGCTTACACACTTTTCTTAGGCGTAGAGTTTATTGGGATAGTTCACGGTGCTCTCCTCACCGGTAACTTGTTCGGCCACATACTTGTGAAGCAAACAACAATACTTTTTGACCTAATTGTTTAGAAATACCTAGTATATATATATATATATATACATACGTACATACATATACATTAAAATATAGAATAATTATAAAATATCTAAAGGCAAGATACAATATTTCAGAATTATAATATGTACATTTTGATAATATACAAAGTATACATTTATAAATCATAAAACCTAATATAATACACGATATATATAATATTCCCATATATAAATACAAAACGTGTTCATAATCAAATATCTGATATATAAAAGAATAATGATAAATTTATATCATAGATAAATATAAACATGAATATAAAGTTAATATATTTATAATCACAAAATACAAGTAACAGAATTCGAATTTTAAAGCCATTATTGTCAAAATTTACATAATTCATGATTATTTCTTTTATTTTTTTGGTCATCAATCCGCTTATCTGCATAATCTTTATATTATGACCCCAATTTCATACTTTATTATTAAAAAGAACATGACATAATACATTTACTTGAAAATTAAATTTATTACACCAGAGATTTAATTAGAAAAATAAAACTCTACCGGTGGGGAGTTGATCGGAAAACTTAACATTTCGATAATTTCCATAATAATAAAATACTTGCGCCTTACCTTATAGGTAATAGATAATATTAACATCACCTATATCCCCAAACCAAAACGAATATGTGATATATTATTAGATAGAATACTGTTATACAAATGTATATCTAATTAATTTGTAAATTGTTCGAATCATAATCTTTCAGATAAAAATGTATCATGAATTACAAATATCACAACATTTTAGCAAGTAAGCATTATAAAATAATATATATAAAGAGACCGAAACGATGATTTAGTAGGTGACAAGCTAAGTCATATTCAGGAATATGATAATACGCGAACTAAAAAAAATTTAATTTAAATCCCATGGAATGCAATTCAAAAAATCCATAAAGAAAACGAATGGAAACAAATAAACCAATGAAATAATTATTATGTATTCCATTATAAATATATAAAAAATTATAAAATTTTAATATTTAAGTTAATTTACCATTTATCTAAATCACGTCAAGATTAATTCAAGAAATAACATACTAAAAAGAATATATATATATATATATATATATATATATAGATATATATACAAGATATTATGATAGACTAAAATCTAAATTAACAAAATATATATATATATATATATATATTATAACATTATCATTATATATTCCAAGTGATAAATATTATTAATATCCTTCAATCACACTCGAAGATGATCAATAAATATATCAAAGTACCAAATTATACGCATTCAATATATTTTATATAACACAATAATAAATCTTACACAATACAAAAAAAAAAAACAAAACGACTATAATACGATATTCAGTAATATCAGTTGCCACATGAGTTAATTACGAAAGTTATAAATTATACATAATTTAATATGATAGATGGAATATAATAATATCAATTTGTATTGTTTATCTTCGGTATCAGATATAAAATGCACTCGTACTATTAGAAATATATAATAGAAACCCAAGGTATATATATCAAAAGAATCTCTAATATTTAAAATGATAAAACATTACAGAGTTATTTTAAATCCTTACAGATAAAAATATTTACATTTTTTAGTAAATGTTACCATGACGGTCATAGGCCAAACACCAAAGTCTAATAACGACGGTTACTATTTCCCATCTATGAGAAAGCCATTGCTCATTAAGTTTATCAAAAAGATCATCAGTTGCTTCACATTCCAAATGGATACCTTTAAAATAAAAACATACTATTTTCAGATATAAAAATTAACATTTCACACACTTTTAGTTTTAAACAATGACATACTCCTGATCTGTGAGGATAAATTTCATCTTTCGAACCCTTTCACCAAATAGGTGATCATCAGGATCTTCTTCACAAGTTCGGAGTTTGTCGACATGTTCAATTTGACCATACAGATCTGCAATTATAGAAAATATATATTTGGTGGACAACAGTTGTTAATATATATCCAGAAAACAGATCAAAACTTACAAACAAAATATTACCTATTGACTGGGAAGTAAAGAGATAATTCTGATTCTCGATTTCATTAAATGAAACAAACTCGAAGAAATCTCCATTGTCTATTTCATCACAGTTTATGACTATAGTACCAGAATTGAAAATTATTTTTAAATTATGCTTCGTAATCTTGAATTCTCTAACATCCATATCAACTGTAAAGTATGCAATGGTTTTCCATTCTCCTTCAGTGAAACGGTAACCATATATGTCCATCAGATCTTCAGGAATGGTAGCTTGGATCTTGTCTCCCTAATAATATAATAATGAAAAATATAATTTTGAGTAAGATAACATAATCACGAAAGGATTAATAGTAACATTACAAAATACAATGAATTTCTCTTCTTCGTCATAAAGATAATAAGATTACAAAGATATCGGTGAAGATCATCTTGATGGTGTTGTCAAAGAGTCCAACATGATTTGTCCACTTCCTTGCACTTAACATTTACACGCCATCTTGAATTCATTGCATGCAAGTCATTTTTTTTTCCAATGTGATTGTCTTTTTCAAGTTAAGAACAAAGGTATACACTTACGTCTCGCCAGTTTATATTGAAGTGATAAATTGTTGAACAGCTGTTTAGAAAAAGGAATTGAAACAGATTGAGAATAATCTATCAGTGTAAACCTATAGATCTAGATTCTCTGAACCTATAGATCAACTCAGACATTGGTCAAATCACAAAACCGAATATACCATAAATATATTCAGTTTTTTTTAAATTATATACTAATTGTTGCATAGCCACATTTATTTCAAGCATACATCAATATTAATAACATCTAAACAAAATAAACTACAATAAACAATTACATTATGATGAACTTGGAATATACAACAATCAAAATGAATACAAACATAATCAAATACAACACTGATAGATCAATTTAAAGATTCGTTATGGGTTAAACACTTATGTATCCGACAAAGAAAGAAAACAGTAAATAGTCTATACAACCCCAATTCCAAAAAAACATAGCAGATAATAAATAAAGGCAATGAATACATAAGATATGTTTGAAGAGCCCGAAACGAGAAGTATGCCTTTCATATTCCAATATGCATTCAAAACCACGAAAAGACAATAAAACTACACAAATATTTATAAATCTACATGGATAAGTAAGTAAACAAAATAAAACAAAACCTAAGGACATCAAGTCAAAATTATATCAATTTGCAATTACAACACTTTACTCTCTCAGAAAAGCAGAAAACCAAGATTAAATTAAAACATAAAAACATTAAAGAATCTATCATAATCAAAATAATATCAAACATAAATCAAACACAACACTGATAGATCAATTTAAACACTCAAAACTTAAAACAAAGCATATAAATTTATATAATAATATAGATAAAATTACATAGATGAAACATTGGTTAAACTGAAACGTTTAGGAAGAAGAGACGGATTCATCGTCACTCGCACTCACATGGTCCAGTCTGCATGGAATATATTACATAATAAAATAGAACTTGCTGATAGAGTATATATAAGATAGAAATGAATAAATTAAAAAGAAACAAAAAAACAAAGGAGACGCAATCAAACTAAATTTAAGAACAGAAGATAAGTCAATAGAACTTATTATAGGAGCTGATAGAGCTAAGAATGATATCGAAACCTGTAGAATCGTTATTAAAAAAATCAGTAAATATATTGTATGTCTTAAAACATAAGAAACAAACAAAAGTCATTATTTAAATAAAAAAAAACTTACATAGACATTAGTTCCGCTGTCTGAATGATATGTGGATTAAAAATAACATCAGAGAAAGAAACCTGTGAGCATATCCATTCACCTATAACATAGATAAAAAAACAATCATATGATAAATAACCAGTATACGTATACAAATAACAAATCAAATATCATTATATATACCTTCTTCAAAGACAACCCTGAAAAACCGAAGTACAAAAACTAAAGTCTTTCCTTCACGCCTTGGCCACCTATTGGAAATGTATGCAGCATACTCCCCATCTACTTTACAGCACAAACTCCGTGCACTATTCATTTTTTAATTGTTATTGGACGGAATAATCAGAACGATTCGATAGATAGAGAAACAATCCAGATATAATTGGACAAATAAGAAGAATATACAGACAAATACCCAATATCTTGTAAACAAAATGTAAGAGCCTGAGTCTCCTGATTGGCACAGTCCGTCTCAATACACAGATCATTATCAACGCTTACAATAACTCCAATAATATCTATCATAATACATGGAAAACATTATCCACCAAATTAAACAACATAAATAAACAACGACGATGAAGTACGTACCCACGCAGTAACTATTATCTAAATCTCAAGCTAGTATACGATCGAATCCAATGTAAGAAAAAAAATGACTCTCACTCCTCGGTTGAATTGTATTAAAATACGTTTTGTCCTTAAATACCATCTCAAAACAATGTGAAGTAGGTCGCAGACTATGTGTAACAGGTCTCAACATAAAATTTGATATAACTATCCACCTATATTCCAGTAGACGGGGTCCCAAATCAAGTATCATATCATTAGGTATAATAGCATGTATTTTAATACCCTGTAAGAAATCAAGAATAAAAGTAAAAATCAAAGATATAAATAAAGATATTGAACTAATTATTCAACTGGTTATCAAGTAGAGTCCAATACCTCATCATCGACCAAAATAAGATTTAACGTCTGGTAGTGTTCACCATAAATTTTTCATATCCTCAGTATTTTAACCCTAACATGCCACTCATGTATAAAATGATTAATTATTGATAGATCACGAATAGCCATAGTAATTTCCGAGTACAAAAAAGAACGAACCTACAAAGATTATTTAAACTGTTTTTATGGTATACAAATCGTCAAAACCCTAATATTAATTGAACTTTAAAGTTGTTGCCATCTGCCAAAACCCTAATCTAAAATGTGGATAAACATTTAGGTTTAGTAGTGTATAGTTTTAGAGGACCGCAATTAAGATTATAGAAATTTAATGGGTTATGATCCAAGATTTTATTAGTTATAAATTTTGTAACATCATACGGAAGTTGTGGTCAACGATGATTTGGTTATTTAGATTTAATAATAGCAAAGTTAACTATTATTTTTTAAAACCAAAGTAGGTAATAATATAAAATGTAAACCCATATATAATAGAATATAAACATTACAGTTAATGACATGCTTAATATTTGAGAACATTACAATGGAGAAGATTAGAATATTCTACAAAATAAAAACACATCCGAGGACAATGATATGCCTAATTATTATAGTGAAGAAATCAGCAAACTTCAAAATCCCAAATACAAATACAGCAAGCAGACGAAACAGGCATGTCATTATCCGTGCCATAAGAACACCATTCGGCATTTTGCATGCGAGTTCTACCATCACAATAACATATCTTTTTGGAATACTGGCTTTTAAGCTGATCTATCATCGTTGTACCAAACCACCACCTATGATTGATATTTTTTCTACTAGGCTGTGCTAATCTTCTATGGGTAGTCGAAAGTAAAGATTCTCCCCAGAAATAAGACAATATATCCATTCCTTTGGATATGTTTTCACCACCGAGACAAAAAAAAATTATACCAAGAACGTATTTTGCTTCTTCGTGACCATTTGCCGCCGCTTTTGCCATATGAGTGATTCCCTTTTCCCGCTATTCATAGCTAGTGGGATGAAAATAATGGACAAGACATTTCTGATTACCTCCTCGTCGACATCTCTTCATAAATTTATCAAACCTTCATCGATTCTGCGACATGACGTTTGGAAACAGACCAATCTGCTGAAGCAGTAGATTTTTAAAAAAAAATTTCTGTTGGTAGCGATTCATAGATCCCTAGATACCAATTCGAGATTTCTAATATCTTTCAAAGAATGATTAGCAACATCGGAACAGATTCGAGATAAGATATCCCTGGGAAGAGACTGGAGATTTGGGAACTCCGATTCCATAGGTGTGTATTCACTTTGTATATAATAATACACAACTTCACGAGAAGAAGAATTAGGAGTAGATGGTGAATAAATAGAAAACCAATAGACACATCGGAAAGGTACCTAATAATAATATAGTGCATGGTCTAATAAATCAATTAATATGTAATCATTTACATATTTCTGTCAAGTATGAATTTATCATTATCATATAAAATCATACATATGTAAATTATAATATATAACTGGTAAGAATATATATTAAATTTAAATTCACCAAGTAATTAAAAAGAATTTAAAACAGAAAAATATCAGAATAGCATAATAATAATAACTTGAACAAATCAAAACTTTGATAAGCATGGTGGACTAAGAAGAATTTTTCATGTCTCAAATTCTGTTTCTCATCCGAATTGCTTCAAAAATGTAAAAATGAACTATAATGTATCTAAAACAAATTTAATACCACAATGTATAAAAAAATATTATTCCAATTCGTCAGATCCAGAACCATATTCGTTCACTGTAACTGCAGGTAAGATAGATCCATGGACAATTGAAACCCATTCATCAAATCTGCTAGCAGGAGCAAAATACACGCCACATTCGACTATAGGTATACCACACAAGTCCATTATTGTTTTGAAAAATTTCAAACCAGTAGTCCTAATATGATCTGTTGACATCACAAGACCGACATGAAACAAAAATGACATATTAGGTACAAACAAAGAGACTAAGACAGATTCAAAATCAAATCTAATAGACAATATTAAAACAAAGAAACAAACATATCGTGATAACTTTGAACGTGTACACGGGTTGGCCATATATTATTATTCAAAACTTCTCAGGTAGAATACCAAACAGCCAAAACATTGACATCACTGTCTCCAAACATGCATGTGGTCAAGAATCTACGTAGTGTCTATAGGTCACAAAAATAGAGTAATTCAAATTTTTTTTTTATTATCCCAAAGTCAAGAAAACAATCAAGATTCATCGGCACAATATGTATTAGATATACCATAAATAATTAAATAAGAAATATATAGTGTGAAATTACCCGATTCTCAGAATATAGACATGTGGTAGGTAAAACCATCTAAAAATAAAAGTACATATACATATCATTACTTTTCAATATAAAATAAAACTAACAAACGTATAAAGAACATATGAATTGTCAAAAGATACCATTAACTCGAACAACTTCAATTGCGACTGCTCCAAATGCATAATCATATGAATATAATAGGACATTAGGCCGTATCAGTTTTAATAGAATATCAAATCACAATTATATCTAAAGCTAAAAGAAAGATTAATGTACCTCTGCAATAAAGACCCTCGAAACAGCAGGTAATCCAGGCTCGATCTTATCATAAGATGAACAAATATAAGTCAATCAGGGGTAACAGAATTTATATAATATAGAATAGCTCAAACCAGATTATAATTCAGAGAATACCTCACATCCTTTATTGATATACCGAAAGAATTTCTTTATAGCATGCATCCTCAAAGTCATCCCATAGAAAGCATTATTACGACGAACACGATTCTATGAAGAAAAATAAGATAATCAAATAGAAAACGACAACAATATAGAAAATAAAAGTATAGATAGATAAGTATAGATCGATAAGTAGAAAGATACAATAAAGAATATAAGAAACATAATCAAACAAACTACCTGTGTATAATGATTGGATCAACACAATGTATTGTTTAAATTTGTAGGTCGTGGGATCCATGCATGTTCCGTTTCATTACAAACAAAACCCATATTGTACGTACAAAGATTCAAGGTAGATTAGAGAATAGATAATATATCCCGCAAGTTTTGGACGACTGCGAGAATTAAAGAGATAAAAATTAGAGTTTATAAACATATAAGGAAAATATTAGTATGGGAAGTTAAAATACACAACCTGTTAAAAATTAATTTATTAAGTGGCTATGAAGATAAGGTAACATGACTGTTATACTATCCTGTAATTTAATATACATATAAATATATATATAAATATATATATATATATATATATATATATATATATATTAAATGACTAAGAAGATAAGGAAACACTACTATGAAGACAGGTTAAAAAAATTATTATTGTAAGAGCTACGAAGATAAGGAAACATGACTAAAATTAAAAAGATTTCAAAATATCTCAAGAGAATTGATTGCATATAGTTGACCTTTAAAGTACAAGAGTACAAAATATAAAGATTTGAATGATTAATCCTTATTAAAAAATATAATATATCATTGTTTAGTTTGGGATAATTACTATTTCTGGTGGATATTAACAATCAAATATACATTACCTTACGGAAAAACATATTATTACCAATATACAAGACGCTAAAAATATTGATAACGATATATAAAATATATATACCTAATAAAATAATATATATTAGATTTAACACGGAATAATTACCATAACTAATTGATACGAACAGTAACATACATTATCCAATAACTCGGAATATTTAACATTATAATCATTTAATTATTGGGCTACAAATATGGTCCAAAACATTAAGTCATGTTTGACAGTGAGATAAAAGTCCAAACTGAAAGACAATTTAATCGAAAGCCTGCTTATAACAACACTAAAGAAAATTTTTGATATAGATAAATTTTGCTTCAAATGAAGAAAAAATAAAAATTCAGATCAGAATATTCAGATAAATTTGATGACAGTGATAATAGAAACCCAACAAAATTGATATAAAACTATTACATAATGTGAAGAAAGTATAAACACAATCTAACCATGATCATAAACTGAAAAGAAGAAGAGATGAAGACATGATTAGAAACCATCATGACGAATTACATCATCCAGAACATCAGGATCTTCTTCATCGGAATCAAACTCTCTTGAAAACATGAACAAATAGAGACAATTAGAACACACTACAGCAATTGATATCGGGATAATTATGTAGTTAAATACGAAATCAGTAAATTACCCATTTTTAAACTGCTCGACTTCCATGATATCAGGATTCAGAAATACTTAACTAACTTTACCCCAAGACTGAAGATTATTAACAACTACAATCAAAGTTTAATATTAGTATATAGAATAAGAACCAACATATTAGACATCAAGACAGTTTATAACACATTACCTCCATCCCTATTGACCGTCCACCACCTTAACACAACTATTTGAGTTTGCTTACCATCTAGACAATTCCAATCAGCTACAAATTTCTCAGCCAGTTATCTGAGAGCAAGACACTTAATAACATCATGGCTTCAATTATTTAAATAAATAAATATGAGATGATTATATATAACAATCGTTTAACAAACTAATCACTCGACCGGGATAATGATAATTTAAATCAAGAATCTTACTTTCTATTATAGACGTCGAACACAATAGATGCGTAATCTGTTATTTGCTTCGTAGAGTCAGTGACACAGATATTTCCAACATCTCCAACAGTTCCAATTTGATCAAGAAACACATAATAGTATAGAAAGTAAAATAACAATTAATTTTTAGAAGAATGGAATAATAGATTACCAACCAATCAAATAAGTAGAGTCAATCGACCCTTGTACGATAGATCCAAAATCAAAAGGTTGAAAATAAAGTCCAAGATCAGTGTAAAGGAGAGGATCAACAATGGTTGTTGAAAGGAATACAATCCTGTGAAGATTATCCGCCGGACGATAGTCTCCAGAAACAGGTTTGACACGGAAATGATGAATAGAGTAACAATCACCCTCATTCAACTTCAGATCAAAGTAACTAATCAGATCGGTCTTGATGGTAACCTGTATCGTAGAAGTCTAAAAAAGAGAAAGAAAATAATATAAGTATCAAGATATTCCCATTATAATAAATATACGCAAATATAAACACACCGCTTCATCTCCCAAAACCAATTCCAATTTCATAGATCCCTTTGCAGACTTAGAACGCCATTTCCTCAGAACCTGGACTCTGATGTGTCAACAATTCTTATGAGGACCTAATTGATAGAGAGAATCATAGACGTCCATATTCACGCCAGAAAATGAATATGATTTTTGTCTTTTCGGATCATCCGAAGATCTCTATTAATATATACCAAAACAAAAATACAAAATACAATTTAAGTTTATTCAATATAATATTAAGTAACACCATAAATACAAGAGTACATAACTATAACCGATGCATGTAAACCATAATATTAGAATATTTATCATAAATAGAAATAATTATAATATTAAATAATTAAATGTTTGCAATGTAAACTATAATAAGTACAAACATAATTTTTATTATTTTAGACTATAACTTTTAATGATGGATTTATACCTCCGACATTATAAAAAAAAAAATCTTCTGGTAAAAATATAGACTAAAATATGAAATGTACATGATAAATAATGACTAAATATAGAATTAACATATATATTTCAAACATAAATACACAATAAAAACACCAATTAAAACACAGAATTAAATTAACCTATATATTTAAAATATAAAGACATTATAAAAGGCCCAAATAAAACACAAAGAAGATAGATATAAAACAGAGAAATTTAGGTATTTAGCAAATATACCCTTAGATTTTGAATTTATCAACTTCAACTAAAAAAACTTAATTAAAACCCAACACGAGGCCCAAATAACAAACCCTAAGAATACTCAGAACTTTGAGTATTGACGGAAATTTGGTTAGATCGATAGTGTTACAAAGAGTTTTAACATGAGAGATAGCATTTATAATTAATAGACATTTTTTGTTTCCAATTACTATCCGGAAAATATTAACATAGAACTTAATTGTAGATAACTAATCATGATTTAATTTTTAAACAAAAGTATAAGAGCTTGGGAATAGAGTCATATAATGGGTGACATGATCTGACTTGAGGCTGCATCCTCTGCATTTCTACTTCGAGACTTTGCATACTCAAAGTACATCATCATACGGAAACAACTTTTTTGTTTGGTCGTAACCAGATGGAAACAATATAGGTATAAAGGGTTTTGTACCCAAGATTTATTTAAGTGCAATTTATAAATAAAGAAAAAAATAATAAGAAACTATTTGCATAATAATACCTATATTTTAGCTTGCTAGATTCTGCAATTTTTGAAAATATGCATAGATTGTATATATTCAAAAGGTCAAGTCATATCAACTTTCTTGGGAGATTGAATTTTGTCGATATATTCAAGAAACCTTTTATTGATTTTCGGATCAAATTTATTTAACAAATATGATCTCTAAATATCGATTGTACCATTTTATAATCTTAATATTCCCATAGATTTAAAATATACGAATATTAATTGCATATTAGATCACTCATGAAATTAAATACATATTTATATCAAAAATAAAAATTATTTAAACATATTGATTGGTACAATTGATAAAATATATTTACATACAGTCAAAATTATAACTTGATATATATTTGTTTAGGATATATGATAGTTATTTTCCCAATAATTAGTTGTTTTATATGATATTTTATGATAAAGTATATTTCATTTAATCCTGAAATACGAGAAATTACTTTAAATAAAATTAAACTCGAAAACTCAATTCTGAACAGGTTAGATCATATAATATTGACAATCGATTTTACAAGGAATAAAAGATAAAACTATATACCAATTTTAGACCAGAGTAGTAAACAAATAAATGATATCTTAATTATGATATTACTTATGATATTGTAAACAAATATATTATTCAAAAGAAAGAAAAAAAGTATGTAACAATAAAAACCAACATAATGTTTTAAGATAATATCACAATTCAAGATCACCAAATAACAATAAAAAAAACAACAGAGTAAACAAAAATATAGTTAACACATTGTAACACACACAAAGACTAATATCAAAAGATACAATTAAAAAAGGAAAGCAAGAAGAAACGCAATTGGAGAACGCCCGAGCATCAAACGACATAACCATTAGAGACTCATGCTAATCAGATCGACTCCCACTATCGTCTGAATCTCTGTAAAAAAATAACCCAAAATAAAACCTTATTAGTAATATGTATAAATAGCTTTGATAAGCTAAGAATGTAAACTTACGAACCCATTAAGATAGTCATCCATCTCAGGAAATTCAGGATTAACGAAAACTTGACTAACTCTATTCCAAGACCGCAAGAGAGTGTATTCAGCTACAAAAACACAAAACAAACAATGTAATAGATACAAAACGCACAACTCTCAACGGATCAGCTAACATATTTTATTAATACAATAAAAGAAATTATAATTTTTATGAATTACCTCCCATCCTCGACGTGGTATAAGTCCACCATCTTAAAACAACTATATTTACATCCCCATCAACTCTACTATTCCAAACAGCACCGAAATTCTCAGCTACCTCTCCCAAGGCAAGACAATCAAGAACATCACCTCTAAATACCAGAACACAAATATAAGTATTTTAATAAAAGAATTTTAATACGGATAAAGAACTAATAAATAAGAATAATAAAATCAAGACGCATACCACACAAAATCCAACATACCTTCTGTTACAAATTTTGAAATCCATCGTAGCATAAATAAAACCCGTTCTTGTTGGATCATTTATGCTAAGATCTCCGACATAAGTCACAATGCCAACAACATCTAAAGACATAAAAACAGGATTTATACGTGAATCATAAACATAATGTAAGATTACTATTAAGAAAACAATAAAAATATACTAACCAAACAAATAACTGAAATCATAGATCTGTTTAAGATACTTCTAAGACAGAGGGAAATGAGAGTAGACCAGAAGTTACCTCGAGGATCAGATCTAACAGAATTATTCGACAAGAATAGAATAAGACAACGATTACAATAAAGTCCAAAAACCTCTTCAACATGAAAATGGCGTATAAACTTATAATCTCCCTCATGCATCCTCGAATCAAAACGATCAATCATGTGCTCATTAACGACTGCCTGTACAGTAGAACCCTGAAACAAAAAAAATCAAGACATTTCATAGTTAGACGAAATAAATATAATATCACAATTTTTAGTATAAAATATCAAAAATATTACCTCTTTATCGCTAAATATAAACTCTAGAGTTCACCTACCCAACAGATTTAAAGAATACCATTTTTGTATGATCTGAACATGGAGGAACCATCTGGTCCTTGAAGTATCCAAACACAGGAGAGAATCATAACGATTATCGGCTATTTAAATTTAGAGAGAGTATTTCGCTTCCAGTTAAGTAGACATGTATATCTCATAGTAGTGACCACACAACACCTTTATAGACAAAACCATCTGAAAAGAAAAAACTACAATAAAAAACACTATATTTTTACATATACCGAGCCAATAAAATCAATAACATTGATACAACATACATCGAAAATAATGAAACAGAAAGACAGCACAATAGACTCACAAAACACCAAACAAGAAAAAACAAAAAACTTTCAATACATGAATACACATATCGATGTTATCAAACAAATACTATTGAAAACATTATGTTATACACTTTATATATAACATAAATAACATCTACTAAATTAACTAAAAAAATATCCAAATTAATAATAGAATATAAAACAAACCAAACGATTAAACGGTAAAAGGCAAATAATGATAATTAATGACAAAAGGAAGAGATATGTACCTATAAACCAAACTGATAGATTAGTTACCTATAACAACAAACTACTATCAAATAATAAATACTTAAACAGAGGTATCAATCTCCACATGTTGAATAAGACTTATAAGACTTACTACAAAATATATGTATCAAACCATTAATATCATACAAACATGTTGTAAGATAAACAATATCACCGATTAAAATATGACTTACAAAGCAACTTATGAGCTAATTGTATAACTAACAAAAAAAATGCAGAGGATCAATTACCAATTTCGGTACAGATGAAGATATCAATAATAAAGAGTTACCATCAAGATTATGTTTAAAAAAATATAAAAAAATTTAAAATTATAATAAATAACTATATTAAAAATATATAAACACATTATGTTAATTATATTAAAACGGAAAATTGGTATCTGATATAAGAATTTAAACCATAACAAAAGTTTCAAAGAACAAAAAAAAAACTAATAATATCATTAAAAAGCAAGAGGTATATTAAACCTATGCGATTACTCAATGGGATTATCTTTCCGTATGGCAGCAGGCACATCATAATGTTTTGGAAACCTGTAAAATAAACGTTATCAGATGAACAATTAAAAAAATAAAACTAAAACACAAAAAAATAAAAAAATATCAATACATGTACTCGTTAACAATAGACAGCTGAGGGTTGAACACGAACTTGGTACAATTACCAAAATTGGTACAACGCCAAGCATAACGTCCACCAACTTCAATCTTAGCAAATTGCAAGACACAGATGACAATATCATCGTCACGATTCTTCCAAGAATCGTAGAAGCTATAAGCACAATCCCCAGTAAATACACAAGAGATACTAATACTGCTACATAAAGAAAGAAAAAAATACAAAATAAAGATAAGCTTAAAATATGAATATAATATAGTGAAATAAAACATTTAACATTAATATCATAACATTATTACTGTGAATCATGGAGACTAAAGTAAATCTCATATCCTTGTACAAGTGATCCAGGTAGACAAACCACACCAAGTTCGAAAACATTCTTGACTTTTCAAGCAAGATCTATAATCATTGTAACAAATAATCAGATAAACAACACATTCAACATTAAAAATTTGTATACACATATAAAGACATCAAAAATAAAATAAAAAATAAACTCACCAACACTTATATTTGGGTTCAGAAACCCACTCAGAAATATATCCAAATCTGGCAAAATCACAAAAATCATGTGCACAATGCTCGTTGACAGACACAATACTTGTTTTAGAATACAGTTCAATCTTAAACCTATGAGGTGTTATTCTGAATGTATCCTCAACTGGGATAAGAATAAAATCATGTATCTCATACCACTTGTTTAAAACCATGATTGATCGCAACACTTCACCTATTTTGCCATTAAGTACCGCATGTATCTTAATACCCTTACAAAAGCAATTAACGAATTAGGACAGAATTTTTTTTACATAGATCGTATACAAAGAAAAATATTAAGAAACTTTAAAAAACCTCAGTATCACCGAAGACATAATTAACCATAGAAACAACACCATTAGTTTCAACCCACTTATGTATAACTTTAACACGAATCTCCCATTCATGGACAATTGGATTAAGAGATGACAAACTAAACATATTTTTATTGTAAAGACTAATTGAATAGGGAAACATGATAGCACAATCAGAATCGAACTGTTTAACCTAATTCTTGATAGAAATTGTATGTATATACATATAGACATTATTAAAAAAAAATATATATATATATATATATATACAACCGACTAAAGATTTATAAAAATATATATGTATAGATATATATGCATTATAGAATATTATAGAATATTCTAGAATAGTAATATTACCAGAATCTAGTTAATTAGTATATTATTAGATTGCATATAAAAAGGAAATATGTCATAGACAAATATTAGATTAGAATTAGACTAAAATATAATTAGATTTTGTTACCAAATTGAATATTATAAAACTAAATCTATTATATCCAAGTTGTAACAATATATTTATATATATATATATATACATGATCTTATATCATAACCGTATATCTATGTTTATGTATACTTTATTCTTATAACGATATTCATCATATAGATTACCAAACAAAACATTATTACACAAAACTACAAAGGCAAAGAGATATAGTCCATATATAACATAAATATAAAATTTAGTATATCGAGGACACCATATCACGAAGTGACATACTTGTTATGTAAATATTAAAGATAATTAGGACATTCGGTATAAGAGATAAAAGCCATTTTCATACTTATGAGACATTTCTATTTGCATCCCATTAAAGTAAACAATTAAACAAAGTGGTAGTAATAATAGATTCAAACCTTAATATTATAAAACTTAAATTAAAATTATTCAAGAATCAATAATATATATTATCCCACTTTATTCAATATTTCAAAAGGACACTATTCAATTCTGATTATTCGAGGCATGCGTAGTGATCTTCATAAAATAAATTCCACAGGCGCACATCTGCCATGTTTAATCCTGTAAGAACATTCAATAAGAAAATTATTCAAACATATAAATCATAAAAAGAAGAAAAAAAGCAGATATGATTTGTATAATAAACCTGACGTATTCCATCAAGTGCTGATAGACAAGGGTTAAACATAATATCGGAAACACCACAACGACTGTTTATAGTACATCGACCTACAATAAGAATTCACATTTTTTGTATAAAATAATTTAAAATATAACAATTTATATATCAAATCTAATATAAGATTTATAGAATAATTAAACTTGATGACGAGATATGGACATGCCACCATCTGAGAACCACTACCAATTTAGAAAAACCAGATTTACTGAATCCATCCAACACAATCAAAGCCAAATCATCTCAAGCAGCACAAGAAACTATCATTTTCCTGTTTTATTATTATAATTATCAGACCAAGTTTATGACATCAATTAGAACACAAGATATTATAACAAAACATTAACCATAAAAAATGAATAAACAAAAACTTACTGTTCATCACGCAATACAAAACGCAAGCACTTTCTATTATTTTGACGACGACTTCCAGGAAGTATTTCTAAAGGAAGGCAGTAGAAAACTCCTCCAAACAAATCTTGATATTAACATGTAAAAAATATAAAAATTTAACATCAGAGTTATAATTCTGATATTACTGAAAACAAAAAAAAACAAAAAAATACTAACCAACAGCAGTACAACGACAAAAAGATAGATGGACAATTTCTGGAAAACGTCTGAACGTGATATAAAGAGAGTCACACATATTAGGACTATCAACAATACATGTACTATCATTGAAATTCAACCGAAACACATGAGATGTTACATGACTTATTCCGCTATTACTACGAACAGAATAACCCGTTATCTCTTTCCACTAGCCTTCACCAACGACATTGATAAAAGATGACAGGTATGCGCTATCAATGGTACTTTGGATTTTGCATCCCTATAATATACATGAAGAAAGTTTAGCAACCAAGATAATGACATATGAGGTAATATACATTTTTATCAAGCAATAGATTAAGATTATGTTTACTAAATATAAAACATACCCAAACATCAGATAAAACGTATTCAATAGTCTGACCATGAGAATTACGATCTACATAAATTCGTAATATCTTAACACGTATCATTCCAGCATAGCTTCGAGAACGTATACTCGAAACCAATGTTAACATGGTAGACGACAATCAGAGTACGATATATTTTTGTTCAGGTTTAATAAATACATATATAGATACCGTTTAGGTTTTATAGATATAGATGCATGGTGTAAACGATACAGGCGGTTAGATTATATAGATATGAACATGTTTTAAATATATATTAACTATAATTTTTTTTAAAAATCATTTAATAATGATAAAATCAACAATCAGCAAGCAAATATTCAAAATTAAAACAATATATAAGAGTAAGTAAATTTACATTTAAGAGTAAAAAGTATATTTCCATTTTTATAGAGCGTTGCAAGTAATACAAATTCCAAATTACACACAATACAGATAAAAATATATGATCAACAACAAATAAACCGAATACAAGTTTATAGAAATCAAAACACTCACCTTTACTAATCTTTATATAAGAATAGAAAGTACAAACCACATTCGCAAAATATTATATTAGACATAATTACAACCAATAAATATTATATTAGTCATAATTACAATATGTTGGTATTCACATTTATGCATTTTCATTAAATATAGAAAATAAGATGTTTTATAAATTTTGCATTTGATCGTAAATATACTAAATTATTATTATATCAATACAATTTTAGTATTTTAACCTATGACAATGTAGGCACATATTGATATTGTAATAGTAATCATTCAAATTAGATATCTTTAATGATACAATAATATATATTTGACCAATTATTACGACAAATAATATATTTTCATATTTTATAACTATTAGGCAATAGATAAATTTTTGTTTAAAATACAATACAGTGAAAACTATAAATAAAACCAAGAAATGAGTAAGATGAATCAAAACAACTAAAACATGCGAAGAGATAAAGGTCGTCAAGCCAACTCTTTGGTCATACGTCTGTCGAAATACTGCACAAATTTAATCGTAAGAAAAACAGATAATTAATTAAACATAAGGAAACATATATATATATATATATATATATATATATATATACAAATGGCTTACAAAGACTTAAACTTTATAGCATGAGGAATGGAAGGGTTCAGAGTAACACAAGAACACGGCACATGCAAGTATCTCCAAACACCTATTCCAATAACATTTTGGAATTATAAATTAATATACAATACATATTTGTAATGTTACATTGCAATAAATACATAATACTTAAATAAAAAGAAGAAAATAAACTTAAATGTATTCGTAAGATACCTTCAACACGTACAACATTAAAGAATCTTAGCACACAGACGATTGCTTTGCCTTTTTTCTTACACCAAGAATCGTAGAGGCAATCGGCATAGGATCCATATACTATGCACTTCATAACCACCAACCTTTATATGTATAAGATTTATACTATTAAACAAACGAAACAACATTACATTATTTTAAACAAAGATATAATAATGAATACCTGGTATTTTGCAACTCAAACGCAAGAGATCGCAATTTATAATCATCAAAGTTTGTGTTCAAGTACGAAGTGTCATCAATGTTTATAATAACATCAATTATATCTGTTTAAACACTAATATAATTAATATAAACAAACACAACAAAAAAAAAAGAAATAGAAACTAACAGAAGTTTATAAGGGATGCATTATATATAGATACTAACCTACACATGTACCCGGAAGAACGTCACCATAATTTATAAGCTCAAATTCAACAAATGAAAAAAAATCACTATCTATTCTAGGCTGAATAGTATTAAAACACGTTTTCTCATGGAAAACCATTTCAAATCGATTAGATGTTGGACGTATATCACAAGTAACAGGTCTCAAATTGAAATCCGATATAACTATCCACCACCGTTCCAAAAGACGTAGAGAGAACTTAGCAATGATATCTCCAGATATGATACCATGTATCTTATTCCCCTATAAATACATTATCATACGATATCATATATACAATAAAACAACCTGTTAATATAACAATAATATCAAACAATTCAGATACCTCGTCATCAGCTAATATCAACTCCAATGTTTTGTAATGACCTTTAACATGCTTCCATCTCCTCAATATTTTCACCCGCACACGCCACTCGTTCACGAGAGGATTCAAGCTTGATAGCTTACGTGAGACCATTGCGTGAAAATATAAGTAAGGACCGAATATTGATACGCGCCGTGTGCAAGTTTATATAAGAATCCGGAAAACTTATATAAAACCCTAGATCACCCAAAAACATTAGACTAATGTCATTTTAAGTATATATATTAGAAACCCCTAAAGTTAATTACACATTAATGTTCCATCTTTTAAATTAAGTTTGATTGTTTACTCTGTTTTTAATTATCTAAAAGTTAAGTTTAGAAGTTTATATCTGTTTAGCAATGGAAACATCAAAACAATTATTATTAAGATAATCTTGTAAACATATGTATATTATAATAACATTTATATAGCAACTGATTACGTAATCACATATGATTCAAGGGTTCGTATAAATAAAATTATAATAAAAATATATATTTCAGCTATTAATTTTTGTATAATTCATTTAATTCAGTTTAATTCTATAAGTAATTTAACACTATTGTGTTATACTATAACAAAGACAAAAGCAAACCAGTATAATGTATAAATTAAATAGAAATAAATATTTCAATAATTATTATATTCTTCCAGATAAGACAAAAAATATAAATTAATATATGTTTAGATAAATATATAAACATATTTACAAAATTTATTGTAAAACCGTATTATAGACAGATTTCTTATTTCAGATGGGCTAAATTTACATTTACACAACATGGGCTTAATTAACTTATAATCTAACTCAACTTATATTCTAGAATTATACATCATCCTTCATATATAGATTTGAATACCGCATACTCCATACTCTTCATACCCTTTGACCACCAAAACAGACTCATTAATCTCAATCGAATATACTCCTTTATAATGCAAACTCCATCGTCACGCAACGAACAACAAACGTAGATCCCTACTACATTCACATGCAACAAATACAGTAATACAACCATTTAAAATCCAAAAATTATAAATTTAATGTATCAGTTTAAAAAAATTGAATAGCAAATAAATTAAAATATATTAATTACACCATGTACTTGTTTAATATGATTATTGTTATATAAGAGTATCTCGTCAATAAACAAACCCGATCTCATTATTCTGATATACAATTGTTTAGCAATAGACACATGATATTTTACTTACTAACACATGATATATTAATAACAAATCAGATACTAATACACAAAATATAAAATTATAAAACATTGATACATAATATATCAAATCATTTTCTATCAATCAGTAAAGATAACAAAAATGTACACATATGAAATTTCACAATATTATATAAGAACACCTCATCAATAGACGAACCAGATCTCATTATTTTAATACATATCTGTTTAGCAATAGAAACACCAAAACTTCATACATGATTTACTAATAACAAACCAGATATTAGTACACAAATATATAAAATTACGAAACATTGATACATATTATATCAAACCGTTTTCCATCAATCAGTCAAGATAACCAAAATACACACATAAGAAGCTTCAACATATTATATAAGAGTACCTCAACAAGTAGAAGATCCAGAGCTTGATATTTCAATATACATCTGTTTAGCAATAGAAACACTAAAACTTAGTACATGAGATATTTATAACAAACCAAATATTAGTACACAAAGATATAAAATTATGAAACATTGATATATATTATATCAAACTGTTTTCCATAAATTATTTAAGATAACCAAAATGTACACACATGAAATTTTAAGATATTATACAAGAGTACATCAGCAATAGACGAACCAGAGCTCGATATTTCAATACACATCTGTTTAGCAAAAGAAACATCAAAAATTAATCATGATATATTAATAACAAACCAGATATTAGTACACAAAGATATAGAAATATGAGAACATTGGAATAAATTTATATCAAACCATATTCCATTTTTCAGTCAAGCTAACTAAATTATACATACAGTAAAACTAAAGATATTATGTAAGAGTACCTTACTAATGGACGAACCCGAGCTTGATATTTCGATATACAACTATTTGGCAATAGAAACATCAAAACATCAATAGAAACATAAAAACATCAAATTATGAAAACGTTCAAACACTGATACAAATAAATATACTCAGATTAAAACAGATATCGTTACATCGAATATAAAAATACATATAGACCACCCAATACACATATTCACATTGAAGATTACAGTATCCAACCTGTAATTTTAAGTAAAACCCACTAATCATTTAAGAAATGCGAGATTTTACTGACCTAATCTCATATGTTGACGAAGACGGTAACATATTCGCAACCAGAGAGTACAGACATATAACCTGCGATCGTATAAAAACAAAAACAAAAAACACAATCAAACAAAACGTATTACATGAACTTAACAAAGTCACCTCAAACCACCCAAAAAATACAAAGCGACAATATATAACAGAAAACGATATTAGGTATTATGATCATTCGAACCAACACTATATATATATTTTAAGGGTGGTTGCATTAGGTACGGTATATATTTTTGGGCCGTAATTAATTGACTACAATAAAAAATCAAGATCAACATATTACGGACCATTATCGGCCCTAATATTCAATAATCAGTGAATTTAGTTTATCTAATTAATCAGATAGAAAATAATTAATTCATAATGGGCTGGCTAAACTAAAGGCTAAATTGTATCATTAACACTAACATTCATTTAACATAAAACGACATGTATTAATTAATCAGTTCGTAAATAATTAATGGAACTGGAATAAAACATAATGGGCTGGCTAATTAAGGGATAAATAGTATCATTAACATTAAAATTTATTTAACCAAAAATGACAGAAAAATTGAGTTTTGATTGTGGTGCATTCTGATTTCTGTTTTAATAGTATATATAGATATATAGATATATAGATTTTGAAATTTTATGAATTGATTTAAACGAAAGACATTCAATTGAACTTTAAATAGTTGTCCTTTTTGGAAAACATAATAAATAGCTGGCAAAGTTAATGTTATCTTTGTTTTTAATTATGGAAAACCATAGATTACAACAATAGTTCTTAGTTTTTCTTCAGACAAAATAAAACATTTTGTTAACTCGTTTCTATAAATACTATTACGAAAGGAAGGTAAGGTAAATTTTGATGAATGTTAAATTCCTTATGTGATAAATTACCATATCGTTTTTTGACAGCGATATATTACCATATCTATATATTGATTTAATGTAAGTTGTAAATCCGGTTAGACCGGTTGAACCGGGTTGAAGCCTGGTTGACCCTTCATCCAATAGCTTTTCCGGTTCATCATCCAGTCCGGTTTTAAAAATATTGGTCTTTTCTAATGTTATATATGTACATTAATAAGTTGTAATAAGATTTAATGACTTCGCTATCTTGTCAATTGAGAGAGATATTGCTGAATTGCTCGACTATCCAATTTGATGAATGATATTACTGGGAAAACTGCAAAAAGAGTTATTTAAAAGAAGTAGTAGATTATTCTTTGTTTTTGAATTGTTTCCTTGGATAATTTTTGTTATGGTATCAATTTGTTTTTGAAACTAAGTTTTTATGACGATTTGGAATACAGTTGTAAATGGGAGCCCGAATTCTCTTAGTTCGACATGTTTGCTTCAGAACCTTTGGGCCTTTGCAAACTGCGGCTAGACCATAGCCGTTTCTAAGGTTGGAAAGACCACATAGTCGTTTCAGGCAGTGGCCGTTTAGTCCATGGTCCATTAGATGGGAGGTGCAACTCTGTCGGAAAAAGGATATCTATTTTGACCTAAAAGCTTACTTGGGATATCTAAGAGCTAATTCTAGACTATCTGACAGAAAATGCTGGCTAGATAACTAAGGAAAATATTGGAAGTGTTAATAGTTTGGTGAATGTATTGCTAGATCCTTCCTATACCTAATTCTCTACTATTTGCATGCGCCTCAGTAGGTGGTGTTTAAAATAAAGGCCCTACTTCATATATTTTATTTTCGTAAAACAATTACTGTATCCAAGGAAAAAAAAACACAAAGTATACTAACAAAACTATAACATAAACTAAAAGTTTTCTGCAAATAAATCATCAAATTTATTAAAATTTGTAAAATTGACATCCAACTTAAAAATATGCGTAAAAATCTAGTGAAGTTGACGTGGCACCGCAATATAACCAATACGTATATCGTCGACGTGACACCGTCCATGTCTGTTAAGACTAACGGTAGCATCAAAACGACGTCGTTTTGAGAATTGATAACAACACAATGTTTTAGTTGTTGGTTATTGAAAAGTTTGTTGTTTTAGGTGACCCAAAATAACATGACTTTTAAATGACATTAAATTAGATTTAGAGAAATTTAATTTGGAAATAAAACTAAAATTAAAAATAAAATAAAAATAATTTTTTCTTCTTCGTGTTCTTCTTCATCCTTTTTCATATTTCTTTCTTCTTCCTTTACTCTGAATTTCTATTGAAAACTAAACACTAAAATCTCTTAATTAAATTCATTCAAACAATACCAAATACTTAGATTTGATTACCTGATTCACAATAATCCGTTTAATAGACGCAATTCATTCAAAACTATAACATAAACTAAATGTATATATTAATGTTATATATAAACTAAACGTACTTGTAAACACTGGAGAAGAAAAATAAAAAAATAAATTAATGGTGATTAGAGAGTCTAAAGACTTTAGAATTTGAAAAAGTGTCTATGAAAAAAGTGAGAAGAAGGAGAGTTAGTTGTCCTATTTTTTTTAATCTTAGTTTCTATATTAAATTTAAAATGTTAAAAAAAAAAAAATCTTCAACACTCGTAACTTAAATTCATTAAGGTAATTTACAAAAAAAAAACTCATTAACGAGCAAAAGAAAAATAAAAGGCATACTATTACTAATAACTTAGAAAAATTAAGGGCACTAATTAAGCCAAAGTTTGTAAAAGTTGGGCATAGGCACTAATCCAAACTAATAACGATAGGCTTTGTTTGGACTGGAATCAAATATGAGGTCTGACATCAATATGGACCTTACGTAAATCTTTTTAAACTCAAAAGTAGAATTTATACCAAACATCTCAGCTATCAGCCTCATAGCCATAGGAGAACTATAGATAGACGATGTAGTGTCAAATAAATTGCAATACCATTGGAATATTAGTGTTTTTAATATGTTCTTAGCATCATCAAAGATTCATCATCTCATCTATATTATTGTCATTCCTAAGACTGCTCGCTTTCTCTTATTTTATATCAAACCGATTTTAGTCATTTTCCGTTTTCTTTTAGATTCAAAATTTGTTCCGATAACACAAACTCATTTTCATAGATTGAAAATGAAAGTTACATTTTTAATGTGAGGATCTTGTTTTCTCGTGGTTGGATAATCTTAAATGCGATAACACAATAGGATAATTAAAACGTGTAAGATGTGTTATCATATAACTTGCAGAAAAACAAATAAACAATTTTCTTTAACAAAGAAAAAAATCAAATAAACAATGTACGAGGAGGATTCACTAACTCACCATTATTACTTGGTTAGATTTTTACGGGGTTTTTCCATTTATTGTTTCGTGTGTTTCTCGTTAATTCGTCTTCGTGCTAAATTTGAAACACGTGTTAACCAATTCTTCTCGGGTCCATGATTCGAGAAAATCTTTTTATCGGGTCACACAATCTATTTTACATCTCGTGAAATCGCAAGACACAAACAATCACTAATTTTGGTTAATGAATCCCATATTTGATATCTAGATAGATGAAGAAACTAAATGTGTTTTGTTCTTATATTATATCGTTAATAATCATCAAACAATCAAAATGACTAATATGACGAGAAAAAAATTAACGTTTGTTTCTGATTGGCCGCAACCATATGCTTATTTTGGTCTAAATTAGACTCCTCTCACCTTGCTCATTATGGCGAGGAAGATCAAACTTTCTATTTTTTACTAGTAGATGCTATGCATTCATGCATGTTGCTTTACATGTACATTGTATTGTATGGGGTATTTACATCAAAAATGTCCATCGGTTTTTACCAAAGAAAAACAAAATCAATACAAATTGGTATCGTTTTAAAGAAAAAATGTCCATTGGCAAACAAAAAATAATTAAAACAGTCACCGGTCGAGAGATTAAAGGTCTTAATTGACACTTCCCTGAATTATTCATGCAGGTCTAATTAACAAAATAAATGAACATGTTTGGTAAAACACATTCATAACCATGACAGTTCCATGATTGACTACTTTTCTCCCATGAAATCTGAAACATAAGTCTTGGTTATGTAAGTGTAATTTTGATGAATCCTATTTAGCTTAAGAACAAAGTTCATCCTCTCCTGCATACAGTGGCAGAGGCAGGAATTTATTCTACTGGGGTCAAAAAAATATATGAAATAAAATAGTCTTTAAACTCCAAAATAAAATTTTACAATCGCATTTTACGGTCAATCACTCATAACTTGAAACTTGTTTATCATTGTTTTATTTGTTATATATTGAAATAACTCTTTTCAATACAATAAACTAGACAGTCACTTAAAAACTAATCACCAATGCGATGATGTAGTGCAGTTTCACAATTTTCATCTCAGAAAAACATTTCCCCGCGGTTACAGTAGCAACAACAAAATCTTTTTATAAATAACAACATTCAAAAATTAAAGTAGTCAAAATTTTAGAGATTAAGTCACATAATTCTAAATGATAAATTAAACAAAAACTTAAAGTTTATTTTAGAGAAATTTCCTCAAATAGCACTAGTTGAAGTTTTTGTTCCATAAATAGCATTCCATTTTCATTTTGGACAAAAATAACATTTTTATAAAAAAACAAAATTTTAAATTTTTTGTTTGAATTAAGTATTGTACAATTTAGGGTATAATTTGTTTGGGGTGGAATGTATGGTTTAGGGTTTAGGGCTTAGAGTTTAGGGTTTTTAAATCCTAAACTCTAAATCATAAACCCTAAAATATGAGGGTAGGAGATTTTGTGCTATAAAAAGAAAATAATTTTTAGTAAAAATGCTATTTTTGTCCAAAATGAAAATAAAGTGCTATTTATGGAACAAAAAATTCATTTGGTGCTATTTTAAAAATTGACCATTATTCTAAGCCAATTAAAGTGAAAAATATATAATAAATAAAATATAACCTAATATCTATGGGTATTTTATGATTTAAGTTGTATTCTCATAAAAACTCATAATGGATGACACATAGTGTGATGACCGCATTTTTTTTGAACATGAAAATAATGAACTAATGCCCATACATTAAATATTCAAAACCATACAATAGCAACCATTTACATAAACGACCACGAAGGTCAACAGTTCTACCGGTTCTAGCAATCCTTCGAAAGCTAACAAAAACCACAAAACTACCGGGTCCTAATCATCCCCTCTTCACTGCCTCGATTCCACGATCACGCCTTATCTTTACCTGCATCAACAAAAGTGATGCATCAACATTTGGTAAACCAAACGCTGAGTGAGATTGATCCTCCCAACACAGGTTATATGAAAGCCACAAGCAATTTCAAACAACCACAACAACAAGAAATCAAACACACCACGCGTTAATTTCTACTCGATCAAATTCACGCATGAAAATAATCCACAATCACAGTCCTATCAATTCCTAATCATTAACCCATGAAAAGAAAATCAATAGCATATATGACTAACCACTTAACAATTCAAAACCCATGAAAAACTAAAACTCACAAGTTTAGTAAACACACACTAAAATTCCACAATGACCCATGGAATTCACCAAGAACCCACGAAAATCACCATCAACAAGCCAAGCAATAATACACAATTAAAGCTTAACAAGACACAACAAGCAACAATCCATGCTTCTCTAACAACCCCATAAGCCCCCACACAAGGCTTAATGTTAACCTTTGGTCACAAACTCACCTTGAAAACAAAGATGATTTTCTGAACCAAAAACAACAATCACCCAACCAGCAGTGACTTCCCACTCGCCAACAGTAGCTCAACTCACCCTACAGCCAACCACAACAACCAAAAACTACATTTAACCTAAACTGAAAAAGTTCTGGAAACATCACAGAACGGTCAGCCTGAAAGATGGGATCACGAAACGAAAACTAACCGTCCACATTCAAATCCCACCTTTTAAAATCTTCCCTTAGATGTCCTGAAGCTACCCACAAAATTTCGTAGCGATCAGACCGAAGGTTCACTTGCGATCTTCCTTTGAATAGACGCTGGTCCAAATCGCGTCTGAGACAGAACAGTTCATGAAAACGCCTACAATATCCGCAAAATGTCACATCTAGATATAGGGCTTAGCTACAATCCCAGAAAATTTCGTTACCTTTGCCTACTATTTGCTAGGTCGAAACTCTTTTCTACCAGACTTTGACAGTTCTGTCTCTCCCTCCCTTCACGAAAGCTATGAAGGATCTAGCCTTAGATAGACTCCCCAAGCTCAAGAAAAATCTCTCTTCCTCCTCCAAGCTCCACGCCACAAAGCCTCACTCCAAACCTTCCTTCTTCCAAGCTTCACAAAGCTCCACACCCTTGATATCGCAAGATCCAAGCTCACAAAGCCTTCCTCTTCTTCTTTTCTTTTCTTCTTCTCTCTTCTTTCTCTTCTCTCACAAGCTCAAGAAAATTACTCTCCCCCTTCACAAATGGCGAGCTTAAGAAGGAGAAGAAGAGAAAACCAATTTTGTTTCCCACTTGATACTTTTGAGAAAAACCCCCACAACTTTCGAACTAATTTATGACACTCCCGGAACAAATCTAAATTAATTATTTCAACCCCATAGTTAATTTTTCGAGACTTGTCTAAGGTTCATAAACTCGAAAGAGTTTCTAAATTAATTAAATTACTTAATTTCCAGAACACGGGCATTACACATAGCCAAAGTGAAAGAGACAAAAATTTAGATTATAAAATTACTATTTTTCTCTGAAACTAAAAAGTTATGTAATTACATTTTCTAATTGTTACTTTTATGTTTTTGTTAATAATATTAGTTTTATATCTAATGAATAATGGATCATTCATAACTTTTTTTTTGGCCACAAATTTACTATGTAAATATAAGCTCAATTAAACAAAGTAAAATAAAACTATATTTCTTTTCTTGCTTGACTAATTATTAATAGAGTCAAAATTATTTTTTAAGTGGGGTCATAACTTTTTTTTTTAAACACATAACATGAGAAGAAAAAAAATAGTTAGGGTCAGCTGACCCCCTCTCACTATAGTGCCTCCGCCCCTGCCTGCATATAATATATGGACATAGTTTACGCTATTCGATCAGTTTTTTTTTTTCTTTTTTTTTTTTCACAGTGTTCATGTAAACAACATTGTGGACCTTGTGGTCTTGCGCGATTGGGTCCATTTTGTTGTTGTTTGGTAGCTAGAGCTTCTGTCTAGTCACTAATGTGCCTGTCGTTATTTCTGTCTTCTTCTTCGTCTTTGTTTTGATAAAGGAATTTTTTTTTTTAGTTAATTTAATTAGGTACAACTTCAATAGTTTCTACTTATATGAAACACGTGATAAACAAATCTTATCTGGTCGATAATTCGAGAAATCATATCTCGTCGCAACACACCTAATACCGACGTGAGATCTCAAGACACGTACGTACATGCATGATGAAGTTTCCAAAAACTGTTTTACTAGCTTTTTGGGCATAAGAATCACGTGGCTAAGTCTTGATTACATTAATATTCACAATATCTCCATTTCGCCTCCACAATAAATGATGCTTTTGGTGAAAAAGAAGTAACTTTTTTGTGGTAAAGAACCATTTGCACTGTTACACATCATTATTCATACATACCTAACTCGTAATTTAAAGATCCACTACTCATTCAAATCTTTTGCTTATAAATTGTTACAGTCACACTTACCAACATTCACTCAACAAATATGTTTGAACAAGGGTTGATAAAAAAAGAAAAAAGCATGTTCCAAGATGAGAAGAGAAAGACAAACTATGGAGCAATTTGCTTGGTTTGCTTCTTTTGCTTCTTTTTTGCATTTCAGTTCATGAAACACATAACAACACAACTTCCAACAACATCATTAATTTCCGTTATCGATAACCCATTCTCCTCCGATAAGCTCTCTGACAGGAGAGAGTATTGGAGCATTCGTCCACCGTCTACATATTGTCTCAAAATCGAATCTTTCAGAAAACTAGCCAATTCTCCTAACATGGAGAAGTATGAATCCCGTCCATTTTCATCCGGTGGATACAACTGGTAATGATTTTTTTTACAGTTTTGTGCATTGGCTTACATTTTCTTGCAACACAAGTTAAGACCATTCTCATTTGGAAACAGGACACTTATTGTCTATCCTAAAGGAAACAAAAAGGATGGAGGTGAAGGACAAGTTTCGCTTTACGTCCAAATAGATAATTCAACACTCCTTAACTCTCCTAAAGAAGTTTACGCAGAAGTCAAATTCTTCATTTACAACAGGAAAGAGGACAAGTACTTGACATATCAAGGTAAATTCCCAATATAATACATTTTATTTTCTAACCATCTTTAGTGTATTAATCAAAATTCCATGTTAAATGGTAGACAACAAACGAAAATTGACATTTACAATTTCCTAAAAAATATTTGATGATAAGATGATTTGTTTTTTAAACACATAATTTCATATTTGATTGGTTTCGATTGGTCACATTGCATAATCACATCATTGCGTAAAATAAAATTATGATGCATTGTTTAAACTTAGAATAATAAAAGAAATTCATTGTCTCATAAATTCAACTCAAATGCTTGTTTTGTCCACAGAAACGGATGCAAAGCGTTTTTTTCTGTTCAAACCATATTTTGGACAGTCTCGAACTAAATCCTACGACGAGATCTCCAATCCCAATCCCGATGTAGGTTACAATTTCGACGGTGACACTAATTTGTTCGGTGTTGACGTTTTGGTCACTGAAACGTTTAACAAATGGGAAGTGCTCTCTTTCAATGAGAAAATGCATAACCGATTTTACACATGGATGCTCCCCAACTTCTCGTCACTAGACAAACAGTTCTATATATCGGACAACTTTGTGATCGGAGGGAGGAGCTGGTGAGTTCCTCATAAGTGTTACATAGACCGATTTAATAAATATTATTCAACCATTTACGAGTTTTCTATATGTAACCCTAATTAGGGCTTTGAAAGTGTATCCAAATGGCGATGGAGAAGCACAAGGTAACTCATTGTCACTATATGTCGTTGCGGCTGATGTTAAACCGTACGAGAAGATTTACCTAAAAGCTAAGTTACGAGTCCTAAACCAGAAAGACTCTAATCATGTGGAGAAGAAAGGTACATTTATAACGAGTAATTTTTCGAGTAATGTTAAAAATTCAATATATAAATAACTTAAAATTTATTTATAATCTCATGTTTGTTTGTTTATCTTATTGGCAGTCGAGAGCTGGTCGGATCAAGCTAACAGTTGGGGATTCCAGAAGTTTGTACCGTCTGCTGATCTTCAGGATACTTCTAAAGGTCTTCTAGCGAATGATGCATTGAAGATGGAGATCGAATTCGAAGATTTCTCTAACACAAGATACTTTCCAACCTAAGCTTTGACCTTAAAAGACAAATGATTGGTCAACGGATTATGCGTATGTAACAATACCTTATTTACTTCTGTTTCATGAGTTCTTGTCTGTTATTTATTCTCTTCTCCGCTGTTTATGTAGTGTATTTGAGTTCTGTTCAAATATTGTATCGTTCGCAATCATCAAATAATAAAAGTCACTAGTACCTAAAGGCCATAACTATATGTTTTCCCTCTTATTTTTCTAACTTAATCCTTTATATATTAAATTACAAGAGAAACATTTATGCGGACATGTCAAACCCACATTTTTCCAAAAAAAATTACTTAATTAATTTAGTTAGGGATGTCAAAATAGATAATGGGGAGTAGGTCTCACCCAACCCAACCTAATCCATTTATTTTAATGGTTTAGAATTTTTGACCGTAATGCGCATGGTTCTAATGGATTCATAGTTCAATAGTTAAACAGATTTAATGGATTGGTTATGATGGATCGATGAGTTATCTATTTAACCATTTATCTTAATTATTTAACCAACTTAACCAATATTAACCAAATTGATTTAATTAATCTATTTTCAATTGTAATAAACCAACTTAACCAATTCTCACACTCTTTCAATTTTTTTTGGTATAATGCATATATGTAACTTTTCCACCAAAGAGTGAATTGGCAAATTTCCTGTCAAAAACGGTTCTGCTATTTTCCCGCCAAAAATGGTTTTTTTATTTTCCCGCCAAAAATGGTTTTTTTATTTTCCCGCCAAAAATGTTTTGTCATTTCCCGCCAAAAATAGTCTGTCATTTCCCGCCAAAAATTGTTCCAACATTTTCCCGCCAAAAATATTCTGTCTTTTTCAGGTAAAAATGTTCCATCCTTCTCCGCCAAAAACTGTTCCGTTATTTTTCCGTCAAAACCGGTCCGTCATTTTCCCGCTGAAAATAGTGTGTCATTTAAATTATTAAATAAGTAATTTTTTTATTAATTAATTAGTTAGAACTATTTAAATGGTTAAGATGGATAAACTCATTATCTTATGTGTTTTATTATTTAATATTTATATATATTTTAAATTTTTATTGATATTCATTATTTGTTTACATGAAGTAAATTTTGTATTTAAAGATATATATATATATATATATATTAAATACCCAAATATCATAAATTAATTTAACTATAAAAATTAGAATAAAAATCTATCACTAAAACATGTTTTTTTTTGATGTAAATTTATATTAAAACAAAATACAACAATTTTGATATATTCATACGTAGTAAAATTTCATAATTTATTATTTAAAATGTATAAATTCCAGTATAAATAAAATTGTATTCCAGAAATTTCCTTGCATTTATATTATCATTTATTAATATTAATATAGTTATAAAAATAACTTCACTAATACAAAGTATTAGTATATCTTCTTTTATCGGTTTTATATGTACTTTATAAAATACAATTTATCGATAACATATATATAATATTACATTATATTTATCAAAAGTCAGTTTCTAAAATATTATTTTGAATTCATAAACTTTTTGGGATTTAAACCACTTTATCCAAAAACACCATACAACTGACTATATACTAAATACGACTCAACCAACCCAACCATCCATAAATACAGTCTCCGAATCTATATCCCTATTTAGATCTTGAATATCGCATAATATAAAATGACGAAACTCTAAAATGATTCCAAAGTTATGTAACAGAAAAAAGTCAATGCTTACACTTCATTTTCAAAAACTGAGTTTGATGTATTAAATACTGATCTATATATTGATAAAAATTTGATATATTTTTATTATATACACATTCTAATTCTTTCTCGTTCTCTATTTTTTTTCCTCATTAACACGATAAAACTGAACCATGCACCATGTTACATAGATCACCAACAACATTAAACTCTTTCCATAAACATTTTATATGTTTCTAAGTTCCACTTGTACTATCTCTATTTCTCTCGTCGTTGTAAAATATTGAACTATAAATAATATATTCGCTGGTTTTAAACATAATATTATTATCTTTATCATGTTTTATTTTCTCCGTCAATATTCAATGTATGGTCAATGACTTAACATTGTAAAATTTTAATGACTTAATTCAACTTTTCTTTCAAAGATTGGTTTGAAGATGTTAATGTTTTAAGGATAATGATAACATTATATTTTACCTGGCTTAAGCATAGTTTTATGATCACTTTAGGTTAGATTCATCAACTGTTTATACCACTTTGTGTCATTTTAGGCCACTTAGAGAGTCATGCATATGCATTGCATACATGTTGCATATTGGGGTTATTTCAGGTACTATTGGAGCAAAAATGGCTAAGGATGAACATCAGGAGTTTGACTCGACCAGCCGACTCGATCCAGACCACTCGAGTAAAAGCATCCGGAAATCCTGCTCGATCACTCGACCCACCTACTCGGTATGTGCTCGCGTCGACATACTCGGGAAGCTTGCTCGGACAAAGGACTCGATCCCACGTTCGAGTGGAAGAACTTGGCTCATTTCTCACCAAACCACTTGATCCCTACTCGACCTAGGCGTCCAAGCTGACTCAATCCGGATTTACAGGAACTAATCCTTGGAATTATCCTTAGGATTAGGGCTTCTGATCCTTCCCTATAAAAGGGATTGTTGGATCATGCCGCCTCCATATCATCTTTTACCTAGTTTTTTTGGCAAGTTTTAGTTTTTAATCAGAACTTTCTATCTCTAGTTTATCTTGAGTTTTCTTGTATTTGCAACTGGATTTCTGATTTATATATTGAGTTTTTGCATTTGATTTCTCTTTCATACCTGTTCATCTCTCTAGGATCTTCATCATATGCCTTATTTGATGTTTTATGGGATTATGTTGTTGAGTATGAATATAATTTCTGAGTAGTTTCATTAGGGATATTAGGGATGGGATAGATCAATCACTGCATAGTTCACTAATCTGATGACACATATTTTGCGCTTTCATTAGAAATCCCTTTTGGGTGAGTGTTCTTAATGCCTATCCTTCTCTGATGAATTAGGACTTGATCTAGAATGGATCCCATATGACAGTGTGATGGATTCATTGGAAGAACTTTTTCCAGAGATCCACATACACTACCCTGGCAAAATTGGGTTGATAGAAATGTGTTTTGGTTTTAATGGATTGTTTCTTTATGCCTGATTCATCATATGGCCTGGCAAAACCGGGTGTTTCAGTGGTGGATCTTGAGGCTTTCTGTCACGACAGTGGATTAGACTGTTTTAGAAATCTATTGTCTGGGGATTAGCCCAAAGTAAGTTATGGTTGTTGTTTGATAAGCATCAGAAAGGTTCACTAGTAGTCATTGATCAATGATCGCATCCCTTTGACTCCTATTAGTCATAATCTGCTTTCACAATCTTGTTTACTTAGTTTACTTGTTCATCAAGATTTCTTCTTAGTTTCATTTCTGTTTAGTCACTTACTCGATCCGTGTATCCGATCCTTCTGATCGTGTGCGTTGTTCTTTTGTCATTTAGTTCACTTGGTTATTCTACTCAATCCTTGTGATCGAGTGGCTTTATTTTCACTTACGTTGTTAGTTAAAACCCACCTTTTATCTGCTTGCTTGGATTAAGATTGTTAGATCATATCTTGATTGCTTATACCACCCATTATGGATTGATATCTCAAATACTACAGTGATTGAGGAATTAAAACCTCTTGACCCCACAAAAATATATGTTTCAATTTGGCGCTGTTGCCATTTGGGTGTTTATTCCATTCAAGATTTCTAATATCTTTAGACCAAGTTCTGTTACTATTTTACTTTGGATACTAACTTGTATCCATCTTTCTCTTTTCAGGTAGCCTTACTCGATCCCTCTACTCGACGTAGGTGATCGAGTCACAGTTGAATGCAAACAAGATCCCAAGGAAGTCATAATCTCATCCAACTTCTTGACAATATCAACAGACAGAGACCAAGGCTGCAAGAAGAAAGAGTGATTCCACCACAAGCTGCACCAATGGCTGATGATCAACCTCATCCACGTGTGATAGGTGCAGGAGACGCACCTAAAAATCACACGCAACGCCAAGGGATCGTGCCTCCCTTGGTTCAGAACAATAATTTTGAGATCAAGAGTTGTTTGATCTCCATGATTCAAGGCAACAAGTTTCATGGCCTGCCTATGGAGGATCCTCTGGATCACTTTGGATGCTTTTGATAGATTGTGTGGCTTGACCAAGATAAATGACATCAGTGAGGATGGCTTCAAGTTGCGTTTGTTCCCATTTTCATTGGGAGACAAAGCTCATCAATGGGAGAAGAACCTTCCATCTGGCTCAATAACAACATGGAATGAATGCAACAAGGCGTTCCTAGCCAAGTTCTTCTCCATGGAAAGAACATCCAGAATCAAGAACCAAATCTCTGGTTTTATACAGAAGAATGGAGAACCCTTCTCAGAGGCATGGGAGCGTTTCAAGTTATTCATCACTCAATGCCTACATCATGGCTTCAGTGATGAAGCCTTACTAAGTACTCTGTATAGAGGAGCTCTGCCTTCTATCATAACCATTCTAGACACTTCTAGCAATGAGAATTTCCCTAGTCAGAGTGTTGAGAAAGGATGGGAATTGGTTGAGAACCTAGCAACATCAGTTAGGACCTATAATGAAGATTTTGATAGAACTCCAAGAGGAAACATATAAGTAAATGAGGGACATTTGAAACACATATTTTCTCAGTTGTAAAAGTGAATGAAGGGTTTCAATTCCTCATTGATGTTGTAGTACATGAGGTGTCAATCCATAATGGGTTTGGCAATCACAATGTATCAATGCTACTAAGTTAAGCCAAATCAGAGATGATTGTGAAACTAACAACCTAATGATTGAAAGTGAAAATAACTAATAGATAAAAGCAATGAACACTTGAGATGTCAATTCAAATGCACAGAGAGTAAACAAACAAAGCAGGAAAATAAAAGTATAAAGCCACTCGATCGATACGGTCGAGTGGTGTGGTCGAGTAGAAATACTAAAGCACATAATCACTAAATGGAACTTGTAACTGAACGTTTAATGCAATTATAAAGAGATAGGGATCATAGGGATGAACTAATGGACTAGGGGATCACTCTCATAACCTGGGTGCTAAACAAACACAACCTGTTTCAAGGCTAATCCTTTGACGATAAATATCAAAACCAATCACATCCATTGTCGTGGTGAATGATCTTGAACCCAATAATTCAGCATACCTGATTTTGCCAGAGCCTAGCTATTGGACAAGCTTTAAGAATCAACCTACCTAAGTCAACATAACTTCTTAACAATAGCTTTGAGTATCATGGGTTCCCAAACACCAATGAAGCATACTCTCTACAGGTTAATATAACACTATCTCTGGAAAAAGCTATCAAACAACCTACAAGCACCGTCGTGAAGAAGCTATCTAAGATCATATTCAAGTTGATCAAAAATGAATAAGCATTAAGAACTCTCACCCAAAAAGGATTTAAAACATTTAAGAACATTCAAAACTACCCAATTAATCAAGATCCACCCTAATCTAATCCATCCCTAATAGCCCTAAAGTTAACTACTCACTAATCATAATTAAAGCTAAATTTGCAAACCCAAAAATATCTAAATCTGACATATGAGATAGATCAGATTGAGATGAGAAGGTTTGCTGAAAGAAATAAATTCAAGTACTGATTTTATTAAAAGGATAAAAGGTTTACAAAGAGCTAAAATGAAGAACAAGAGAGAGAGTAATTCAGAGGCAGAGAGAGATAATATCAGGTCTAAAAATGAGCACACCCTTTACTAGGGTTAACACATGTGCTTTTATACTAAGGATAAGGTTTAGGATAAGACAAAACAAAGTCCCTAATAATCCGGAAATACCACTCGACCATAGTGATCGAGTGGCTGGTCGAGTAGCCTCCATCTTCCTTCAATCTTCTTCTTGAGCGGATCCAAAACTCCTATCCAGCTCCTCAATGCTCCAAGGCTTCCTTAGCATCCAAATTTACCTGTAAACAACCCACACTATGCAATATATATGAAAAGTTAATGCAATGGACCCTAAAACTCAATAGGAAGCAACATATGCATATAATGGTATAAACATCGGATGATTATGAACTAAAATGATGATAAATGTATGCTTAAAATGGGTAAAATACAGTGTTATCAACTCCCCCAAACTTATCCTTTGCTTGCCCTCAAGCAAATAAAATATTGATTGGAGAAGTAGTTTGAAAATGGGGATTCAGAACCAATGCCAAATGACTAAACCTCTAACCTCAATGTCATGGTTAACAGTTCTAGAATGCTATGCAGATGATCCATACTTAGAAACCTTAGCCATGTTCATCACAAAAGATTCAAAATTCATCCTAAGCCGCAACAAGCATTCAAAGAACTCTAACCCTTTAACATTCATTAAGCGTGAACAGTGGATCAAATTAAACATTGGTTAGGAACTCATTTGGTTTGAGGGACAAGTTTTAAAAGACAGAAATGGTCTCTTCTTCCTCTGGTTTAAGTGCATTAGTAACAAGGATCTCTCAGTGAATGGATTGAACTTTGGGAGGATGCTAAAGGTTAAAGCCAACTGATGCATACAGGAGCAGATTCTCATCTACCCAAGAACACACAACTGACTCTACCTAAATCTGTACTTAGAGAAACATCCTAGTGTTTTAAACCTTTCTTTTTCTTTTCTCTCAAGGCAATAATTTATTTTTCACTCAACTAAGGATTATTCTCTCTTTTTATTTTCTAAGGGAAGGATTTTTACTCTTTTTAAACTCTCTAGCGGATCTGGAAATTTTTCTTTTCTGGGCTAAGGTACCTACTCGACCACTTGGTCGAGCTGTGTGATCGAGTCACATCTTTTCACTTTGCTTATCTTTTTTTTTTCTCCTGAGCCTATCTTCATAATATAATCATCCAGATCCTTTACTAGACACTCATTACTGTATTTTTTTGGTGTTTTATCCTTTCCAAAGATTTTTTAGCACTCTTTTTCTCTCTTTTTATCACTCAAAACATCAACCAACCCCTAGTTCAAACTTCCTATTCTATTATGGTCCAAAAATAATGAACCAGAGTCTACATGAGAAGCTATTCCTGTCGTCTTATACCTAACACTTTCTCCTAAGTTCAATCCGGAAATAGGCCTCAACTCAAGATTAATTTGTGGTTTGAAAAGAAGGTAGGTTTGGTAATTATTTGGAACTGTTCCAAAGATGGGAACAGCTACTTGGATAAACAAGAGTGGAAAAAGGGAATAAGAGTATCCAAGTATTTTAAGGTAGCCATGAGTTTATAAACAATGTTTAAGTTTGATAACTAAAATTTAAGATTAGGTTCTTATAGTTAGGGATAGAGTTTCTTATTTACAGCAAGTTTTAACTTGAGTATGAATGGTGAATTTTATTTCCAAACATGGTGCTGCCTTAGTTTTCAAGATCAAATGCAAGCATTGAACAACTAGAAACCATGACATTGAGATTAAAGTTTTAATTATGAGGCGGTTTTGTTTAATTTCACCATTATCCCCTATGCAATGCAACAATCCTAGTATGAATGATTCTAGACTCAATCCTAATTATGCAAGTGAACTACATGACACTCTGTTTTTCTTAAATTGTTTTTTCAGAAATTTTTCAAATTTTTATGGTTTTTAAATGCATTTAGATGATTATGAAATTTGAAGAAAAAAATAGAAAACATGATTAGATGAATCTCTCAGACTCTCTCCCAAACTTAAATTACACAGTCCCTTGTGTAATAAAAATTCAGAGATTTATCTGAGAGATTTAAAGACAAAAATAAAAACAAACTAATTATGCAAGTGGTATATACAATGGTGTGGGTTGTGTGGTACCTCATTGTGGTGGATCTTGCTGGGTTGGAGCTGTGAAGAATTCATCCACAGCAACTGCCATAGACTCCTAAGTGTAGGTAGCCTCCATAGGGACGTGGGAAGAGCCTGGTTGCTCTGGATCAAGTGGTGGTTCCACTCCGGGGTTGAGATCGACCACTGGACTTGACCCATCTGGTCGAGTAGATGTGTGAGCCTCCAACTCTTCAGCTGTGAGATCCGATCTTCTCTTCCTTGGCCTGTCCCTGCAAGCCATCCTCTCTTCTGAGGACCTTGAGCTATGCCTCATTGATCTTCCTGTGGGAGATTTGCTTATCTCCTTAGCTCTTGAGCTCTCACCTTTCTTTTGAAAACTCTTAAGTTGCCCTGAGATGAACTTTATGGTCTTTGCCATTGACTTGATGGCTTTGTCCTGGAACTTGTTCCACTCCTGGAGAAGCCCTATCTTGTGCTTGGCCTCCTTCAGATTCTTGCACTCTGATTCATCAAAGTAATACATCTCTGGTTCTTTGTGGGTTTGAGCGAATTGCCTCAGGGGAACTTCAAAGTCATCTGCTCCATCAGATTTCCGGTATAGGAGTTCCATTGGCAAAATAAAGGCCATGCTTCCATTGTTGTACAAATTTCTGTAGGCATCTCTTGGCAAAGGAAGAAGTACCTTAGCGTTTTCTAGCTCTGGATGACTGAAGTTATAAGCATACTTCTCTTCCACCTTCTCATTGTCGATGATGTGGGAGCTCCTCAGGTAAGTCATGTCTAGGAGGGTGAAAGCTGTTGGGTTGTCTGTTATTTCAACTTTGCATTTGAGCAAGATGGGTGTAATGATCCCTCCTACTGCTAACTCCACTTTGTTCATCATCCTTTGGTTCTTCAGAAGCGTGTCCCTACAACTCATGAGTTGTTTGATCAAGATAATCGAGTTTCCTACTCGAGCTCTGTCTCCTTCCATAGGGAATGGTGCATAACTCTTGAGGGCCTTGTCCATCATTAGGAGTTCTCCATCATTCACTGTCCTGGTTATCTTCCTTGCAAACAAAATGCTTGCAATGGACTTGTGAAAGTATATGATTACAGGGTGTCTAATTTCTGAACCTTTTGACCTTGAAGATTTAAATTCATCCTTGCCACCTAAATGAGCCCAGAGTTTGGTAAGCTCCTCCTTGCAATACTCCTGATCAGTTACAGTGCATTTTCTGAATGTAAAGACCTCATCTATCAAACTCAGAGGGGGAGTGAATCTCTTTCCTCTTATGTTGAAGCTTATGAAGCCCAACTCCCTTTTGTTGCTTTCCTTCTCTTCCTCACTGTATAAATGTAAAGCCAAAGTGCCAAGGAACTGACAAGACTCTTCCTTGAACCCATTGAATTTTATACTGGTGAGGTTCACCACATCGGCTTCATGGAAGAGTTTCCCAACTTCCTTGCAGATTCCTAGTGCTTGCATGGTATGCCTATCCGGATATCTTGTTCCCAAGAACTTCATATTCATCAGGGAATCAATCCTCCTGCTCTCACTCTGTGTCAGCTCCCTCTCCTCAACAAAATCTTTATTTGATTCACTTCCTTCTGAATCAACCTCCCTTTCACTTTTTTCCTTGTCTTCTTCCTCATTTACTGGCCTCTTTCCTCTTGCAATGTCATCCCTGTGTCTGGAGTAGTCATCAAGGCCTTGTGCGGCAGCCATTGAGCGAGTTCTTCTACCAGTTTGGTACCTGAAACAAGAGGAAATTTGAAGTTAGAACCTTCGCCGAGCATGACTCGACCAGTGAGATCGAGTCGCTGGTCGAGTAGTTTGTTTCAGGTTCTTTTTGAAATTGGTTTTCGTCCAATACCATTAGATAACAAAGGTACATTACCAAGTCAATACTCATTTTCATATGAGGATACCAGGGGACTATCAAAACAAGGAAATACTTTGTTGTTCCTAGACAAATTCGCAAAGGAAATTTCTCTAAAAGTGATAAATGCAAAACCAATTCTATTTCTTCATTCAAGCCCAGATTTCTAACAAAGTTTAACATCCTAAATCTCATATACCCAAACTTTAGTTGCATGCATCCATATAACAGTTCAATCTAAAAGATTTGAAAGATTTACGGATTATAACTCTTAACAAAACACATCAAAATATTGGAAGTACTTACAATTGAGCATCAGAATCTAGGTTCAATCGAGACATGTTTGATATTTAAACGAAAATTTGAAAAGTTTTTGAGAAATCTGTGAAACTTCAAATCATAAGTAGTGATTTTAGAGAGAGAGGGATCGTGAAAACTGAGGTAAGAGAAAGAGAGAGGTGTGCGTTAGGGTTTTAAAAAGTAGGGTATGGTTTAGATCAGGTTCAAGATGGACGGCTAAGATTAAAAGTTAAAAATTTTAGAAAAAACCTGGCCACTCGACCTCAGGGTCGAGTGGTGTGATCGAGTCCGAATCCGGATCGTTCTGATCATCTTTTAATCTTCATGCTATGCATTCTCCTTGGTCAATGGCACTCTTCAGCCTATTCTTGGATTACTAGACACTAGATAAAAGCATTAAAATACCAAAATAAACAATAACTTGAAAGATAAAAAAAATTTATATACAAGAGATAGTCATGGAATTTCCTTCCAAGTGAGCTTGTTTATAGTTTCATAGCTTGACTTGCTTACAGAGCTTAGATAGGTGGTGGATCAGGAACAGGCTCTAAGGTCTTTTCCTTGTTGTCCTTTGGTGGTTTTCCATAAGATGAGGCTAGAGTTGCTATCTTCCACCATCTCTTGTTCTCAGCTTCACTCATACCTCTGGAACCATACTCAAACTTCTTGAGCTCTATAACCTTGGTCTTGAGATAGTCAACCTCTTTGATTAAAAGTCCAACAACTTCTTGTAAAGAGATAATAGCCTTGCCTTAAGCTATGCTGATTGGATCTGGTGATGTGCTTCCTGAATAAGATTCAGCATCACTGAACTCCTTCACACTCTCCCTTGCTGAATCATTCAACTGGTTCTCAAGTGTCAAGTTGTTCAAGTAGACTATCTCCTCATCACTTTGGTAATCTTTCTGATTCATCCAAGACAAAGATTCTGGTGGTGGACTTGGGATCTCTATCTCATCACTGAGAGGAATGTAGCTGGGAAGACCACTAGTTATCACATCAGGCTCATGATAATAATCCTTAATAGCATACAACTGCTTCAGACTGTTGTGACTTCTGGGTCCTCGACCAATATCAAACCTCATCACCAAATCTTTCCCAAACTTCAGATCAATTTTTCCTCCTTTGACATCAATAACTGCACCAGCACTAGCCAAGAATGGTCTTCCTAGAATCAGGTGACTCAATGATTCCTCCTCCATCTTAAGGATTATGAAATCAGTAGGTAGTTCCACATGGCCTATCCTTACTGGTAAATTTTCAAGCATACCATAGGGCCTTCAGATTGTCTTGTCAGCTAAACTCAGGGAGATCCTACTTGGTTTGAAGTCTTCAAATCCAAGCTTTGTTGCAATGTTCAAGGGCATTATGTTCACAGATGAACCAAGATCACACAAGGAGTCTCTAAGGACTGTTTCCTTTATAGAACATGGTATAGTAAAGGTCCCTGGATCTTCAAGCTTTTCCTGAACTATTAGTTCCTTCTTAGTGATCATCTTACATTCATGATCCTCTGCAACTGACTCTTCTTCCTTCTGAGTCTCTTCCACTAAGGTTTTCTCAGCAGAAAATTCTGATGGATCAGTTTATTTACTAGCATCACCCAAGGATCTCTCAGCTTCTTTCTCTTTCTTCTGATCTTTCATAATGTCTTCATAGATTGTTGTTATCTGTTTCTTGCACCTCCCGGGGTATGGACAGGATATAAGCTCTTTCAGATAGGCGATCTTCTTGTTTCTTGCAAGGATAGCTTCTACTCGACCTACTACTCGAGCAGAGTGGTCGAGCTGATCTTCTGAGATGAGATTCTCGGCTATAACTCTTGGAGAAGGCACTGCTTTTTGATTTTTCTGCACCAAATCCTCCCCATCTTGAACATCACTGTCCACAGTGTACGAGGCATGTCTTTTCTTGAGTGGGAGATGAGAATCTGGCCTTGAAGATACAGCATAGACATTAGCTTGATCCTTTAGGTTCTGAACTTATTTGCCAGGCAATTGACCTTGTGTTTTGGTAGAGGATTGTGCAGCCAATGTCTCAAGGTACTTGAGTCTAGAATTCAAGGTTTCCACCTTGTTGTTCAACTCATTGTAAGAGTTGTCAATGTGGTGCTTCAGTTCAGTAAGCCTCTTACTATGCTCTATTACTCCATTTGTTTGTCCCTGCATGATCTGTTGTAACATGCTTTTCATATCAGGTTTTGGGAGAATGGGATTTTGCTGAGATGCAAATCCTGGAGGTGGATTCAGAGTAGGAGCTTGTTGCTGGAAACCAAGCTGTTGTTGCTTAGGAACAAACTGCTGATTTTGATTGTATTGAACAAAAGGTTTGCTCTGAGCTTGTTGCTGAGCTGGGTAGACTTGATCATGTGGGTTTGCCACATTAGTATTCCTGTAAGAGAGACTGGGGTTGACCTTGTAGTTGTCAAATCCTCTGTTGTAGCCACCTTGACTCTGGATGTAGCTGACCTCTTCTTTCTGATCAGTCTCCCCATCTTGAATCTGATACTGATCTTCTTCACTAACAAAGTGCACTGCCTTCTGATTCACCAACAAGAAACGATCAAGCTTCTCATTCAGTAGCTTGATGTCCTTTTTGTGTCTATCATCACTGTCCACAGATCCTCTTGTTGTCCGGTTATACTCCTCTGAATGGTTTCCATCGGCTTGAGCCAAGTTCTCGATGAGCTCCTTGCCACTGTCCACATTTCGATTCAAGAAGTTGCCATTGCTGGCTGTATCAAGAAGAGTCTTGATGGAGGGTAATGAACCTCTGTAGAGAGTACTAAGACATGATTCCTCAGTGAAACCATGATGAGGGCATAGTGAGATATACCCTTTGAACCTTTCCCATGCTTCTCAGAATGTCTCTCCGTTCTTCTGAGTGTAGCTTGAGATTTCATTCCTGAGCCTTGCTGTTCGTGACTGAGAGAAGAACTTGTCCAGAAAGGACTTCTTGCATTCATCCCAAGTGGTGATGGATCCATTAGGCAGATTCCTCTCCCACTGGTAGGCCTTGTCTCCAAGTGAGAATGGAAACAATCTGAGCTTGAAAGCATCTTCACTAACTCCATTTATCTTTGTGAGATTGCAAAGGCGATCAAATTGATCCAAATGTGCAAGAGGGTTCTCCATTGGTAAGCCATGGAATTTGTTCCCTTGTACCATGTTGATGAGGCTTCCACGGATCTCAAAGTTATTGTTCTGAACCGGTGGTGGAACTATGCCTTGCCTCTGTGTATGAGTACTGGGAGCATCCCCAGCTCCAATGACCCTAGGTCTTGGTTGAGGTTCAGCCATTGCAACTGGTTGAACAGGTCTGACTCTGTCCTGAGCTGTTCTAGGTTGTAGACGGTTGATATGATCAAGATACTGTATGAGATTGTGGCTGCCTTGAGATCTTGTATGCATTCAGTAGGTAAATGTAACTCAGTATAAGTACTCGACCAATGTGGTCGAGTATGTAGGTCGAGTCGGGTACCTGATACAAACAGAAGGCAAAAAGGAAACCAAATTAGTAACCAAGTAAAAGTAACAAAAGAACTTAAGCTTAAAAACAAAGAAATTGTGAATGGAACACAAAATAAACCCAAATGGCATTGGCGCCAAATTGAAACACGTATTTTCTCAGTTGTAAAAATGAATGGAGGGTTTCAATTCCTCATTGATGTTGTAGTACATGAGGTGTCAATCCATAATGGGTTTAGTGCAAGAAATCACAATGTATCAATGATACTAAGTTAAGCCAAATCAGAGATGATTGTGAAACTAACAACCTAATGATTGAAAGTGCAAATAACTAATAGATAAAAGCAATGAACACTTGAGATGTCAATTCAAATACACAGAGAGTAAACAAACAAAGCAGGAAAATAAAAGTATAAAGCCACTCAATCGATACGGTCGAGTGGTGTGGTCGAGTAGAAATACTAAAGCACATAATCACTAAATGGAACTTGTAACTGAACGTTTAATGCAATTATAAAGAGATATGGATCATAGGGATGAACTAATGGACTAGGGGATCACTCTCATAACCTGGGTGCTAAACAAACACAACCTGTTTCAAGGCTAATCCTTTGACGATAAATATCAAAACCAATCACACCCACTGTCGTGGTGAATGATCTTGAACCCAATAATTCAGCATACCTGATTTTGCCAGAGCCTAGCTATTGGACAAGCTTTAAGAATCAACCTACCTAAGTCAACATAACTTCTTAACAATAGCTTTGAGTATCATGGGTTCCCAAACACCAATGAAGCATACTCTCTACAGGTTAATATAACACTATCTCTGGAAAAAGCTATCAAACAACCTACAAGCACCGTCGTGAAGAAGCTATCTAAGATCATATTCAAGTTGATCAAAAATGAATAAGCATTAAGAACTCTCACCCAAAAAGGATTTAAAACATTTAAGAACATTCAAAACTACCCAATTAATCAAGATCCACCCTAATCTAATCCATCCCTAATAGCCCTAAAGTTAACTACTCACTAATCATAATTAAAGCTAAATTTGCAAACCCAAAAATATCTAAATCTGACATATGAGATAGATCAGATTGAGATGAGAAGGTTTGCTGAAAGAAATAAATGCAAGTACTGATTTTATTAAAAAGATAAAAGGTTTACAACGAGCTAAAATGAAGAACAAGAGAGAGAGAGAGTAATTCGGAGGTAGAGAGAGATAATATCAGGTCTAAAAACGAGCACACGCTTTACTATGGTTAACACATGTGCTTTTATACTAAGGATAAGGTTTAGGATAAGACAAAACAAAGTCCCTAATAATCAAGAAATACCACTCGACCATTGTGATCGAGTGGCTGGTCGAGTAACCTCCATCTTCCTTCAATCTTCTTCTTGAGCCGATCCAAAACTCCTATCCAGCTCCTCAATGCTCCAAGGTTTCCTTAGCATCCATTTTTACTAGTAAACAACCCACAATATGCAATATATATGCAAAGCTAATGCAAAGGACCCTAAAACTCAATAGGAAGCAAAATATGCATATAATGGTATACATAGGGGATGATTATGAACTAAAATGATGATAAATGTATGCTGAAAATGGGTAAAATACAGTGTTATCAACATTCAAAGGATCTTAAAGCTTTGAATGAGAAGCTTGATAGGCTCTTGATGGTTCAGCAGAAATAGGTTCACTTTGTTGGAGAGGAACAGCAACAAGTTCAAGATGGGGAGAATGAGCAGTTTGAAGAAGCATGCTTCATGCACAATCATGCTTCATGTAGAATCAAGGAGGCTTTAGAGGTTATAATAACTTCAGGCCACATCCAAACCTCTCCTATCGTAATACTAATGTTGACAAACTATCAACATTGTACAAGACCTTTTGTACCAAACCAGAACCAAGGTTTCATTCCCAAGCAGAACCCTCCTCTGATTCCACCACCTGGTTTTGCAATGCCTCAAGCGTCTGATATTGATGTGAAGGTTATGTTTCAGCAGCTGCTTCAAAGACAAGTTGCTGCAATTCAAGAGAGCAACAAGAAAATATCTGATTTGAAAAATCATATTGATGGATCATACAATGACCTCAATAACAAGCTTGAAATGATCAATTCCAGACTGAAGTATCTAGACACAGTATCAGCCTCTACATCAACTAAGCCTACATGACAACTACCAGGGAAATCAATGCAAAACCCGAAGGATTTTGCCACTGTGAATGCTGTCACTATTGGATCTCTTATGCACCTACCAATGAAGAAAAGGTACTCATTATACATTAAAGACAGTGTTGATCAAGATGGGGGAGAGTAGAATCAAAGATTTGAAGAAGAAAGAAGCTCAGAAAGAAGTTTCAGAGAATGGACTAGGTCAACCTACTCGATCCAGTGATCGAGTCAAGACTCTAATTTTGGAAAAATCAGTCTTACTCGATGAGGTTACTCGGTCCAGTGATCGAGTGAAGGCAAATTGTCCAAAAAAGACTTTGCTCGGCTTTCCTGCTCGGTCATCTGATCGAGTGTCGAGTTTATTCCCTTCATTCAACCTAAGTATACCAACCTAGAGATCTTGAGTATGTGCCCATACCCACAAAGGTTCAAGAAGGAGATTATTCAAGAATACAAAACTTTAGTTGATCAGTGTTTTAAGGAAGTAGAGGCCATAATGCCTATAAGGAAAGCTTATGAACTCATCCCTGATGATCAACACAGATTGAGAGCCGAAGTCATGGAAAGGATAGAAGCCAAGGAGTTGGCAGCCAAGCAGCATAAATGCAAGGCTATCATAGAGAAAGAATTCTTGGTCCAAGAAAAACTAGAAGACCCAGGATCCTTTACTCTCCCTTGATCCTTGAATCATCAAGACTTCCAGAATTCTCTATGTGACTTGGGAGCTTCAGTAAGCATAATGCCATTGTCTGTTGCAAGAAAGCTTGGGTTTGAGAAGCTCAAACCAAGCAAGATATCTCTGGTGTTGGCTGATAGGTCAATAAGAATGCCAAAAGGAATGTTAGAGAACCTTCCATTGAGAATATGTCACATTGAAGTCCCCACAGATTTCATTGTGTTAGAGATGGATCAGGAACCTAAGAATTCTCTGATCTTGGGAAAAGGCCATTCTTAGCAAGTGTTAGAGCTGTCAAAGATGTCAAGGAAGGAACGATTGAGCTGAGACTTGGGAAGAATTTGCATATGAAGTTTGATGTAGAGAAGAATACTCAGAAACCCACCATTGATGGACATCTGTTTGCTATAGAAGTCAACAACAATGAGGAGGAAGAGGCTCTGAATAGACCACAAGGAGATCCTTTACCAAGCTACATACCCCTCAGTATTGAAGTAAACCCTCCATCATCACCACAGAGACTTCCAGAGTGATGAAGAGGAAGAGTACTACGCTCAACAAGCCCTTGAGAACCAATTGGGAATCACATCAAGGGAAAGGGTTTGGAATCATGACTTGATGTCACCAGTTGGATCAAGGATTAAAAGTTCCAGTTCTAACATACAGAGCACCATGCGGACTCGACCAGCTTACTCGACCCTTTCGATCCAGTCAGTGGTCATAGCTCAAGGAGAAATGATCGGCTCACTCAGAAAAGACATCGCTAGTCTTTCTTACGAAGTGCATTCACTCAGGAGGAATATCTATGGTGATAGCAACAATGACAGGTTGGTTCCACAGAGATCAATAGCTAGAGGACCAGGAGTTAGGAGAACTTTCTCCTATGCAACCAAAGACTTTCCAGTAATGGGACATGAAAGGACCTTAGAGCCTTTCAATGGTCCGTACCATACCTAATCTCCGTAAAGAAAGTCAAGCTTAGAGAATTTAAACAAGATCACTTTAGAGGAAGTCCCATGGTTATCCCTGTATATATATTTACAGTTATGCTTTTTAGATTTTGGTCATTTTATGGTTTCTTTAGTATTTGGAGTTCCAGGGAATCAGGTTTAGGAAAAAAATGATCATATTGGAAAGAGGTAAAGAGATTTGAAGGTGATCACAAAGGCAAAAAGTCTACTTGACTACTCCACTCAATCCCCAGGTCGAGTGGCCAGGTTTAATTTGAAAAACCCTAAGTTTGAATTTCAGCTACCCGATTGTTTTTACCCCTAAAATCATATCTTTTCTTTTACATAAACCCTACACGCTCCTCTCTCTCTTATACTTTCCATTTTTGCGATTTCAAGCTTTCTCTTTCTAAGATATTTGTGATTTCTAAAACTTAATAACTTTCAAAAGCTTCTGAATTTCACCTCTCTTTGAATCATCAATCATGTCTGCTTCAAACTACGACTCTGCTCTTAACATGTAAGTATTTTTGATCATTAGATTGCTCGATCAAATCCATCGAGCAAACCCATAAACTTCATTGAATTTTTGTCATTTTAGGCCACTTAGAGAGTCCTGCATATGCATTGCATACATGTTGCATATTGGGGTTATTTCACGTACTATTGGAGCAAAAATGGCTAAGGATGAACATCAGGACTTTGACTCGACCAGCCGACTCGATCCAGACCACTCGAGTAGAAGCATCCAGAAATCCTGCTTGATCACTCGACCCACCTACTCGGTCTGTTCTTGCGTCAACATACTCGGGAAGCTTGCTCGGAAAAAGGACTCGATCCCACGATCGAGTGGAAACACTTGGCTCATTTCTCACAAAACCACTTGATCTCCTACTCGACCTAGGCGTCCGAGCTGACTCAATCCAGATTTACAGGAACTAATCTTTCGATTTATCCTTAGGATTAGGGATTATGATCCTTCCCCATAAAAGGGATTGTTGGATCAGGCCACCTCCATATCATCTTTTACCTAGTTAATCAGAACTTTCGTTCTCTAGTTTATCTTGAGTTTTCTTGTATTTGCAACTGGATTTCTGATTTATATATTGTGTTTTTGCATTTGATTTCTCTTTCATACTTGTTGATCTCTCTAGGATCTTCATCATATGCATTCTTTGATGTTTGATGGGATTATGTTCTTGAGTATGAATATCATTTCTGAGTAGTTTCATTAGGGAGATTAGGGATGGGATAGATCAATGACTGCATAGTTCACTAATCTGATGACTTAAATTTTGTGCTTTCATTAGAAATCCCTTTTGGATGAGTGTTCTTAATGCATGTCCTTCTCTGATCAATTAGGACTTGATCTAGAATGGATCCCACACGACAGTGTGATGGATTCATTGGAAGAACTTTTTCCAGAGATCCACATACACTACACTGGCAAACTTGGGTTGATAGAAATGTGTTTTGGTTTTAATAGATTGTTTCTTTATACCTGATTCATCATATGGCCCTGGCAAAACTGGGTGTGTCAGTGGTGGATCTTGAGGCCTTCTGTCACGACAGTGGATTAGGCTGTTTAAGAAATCTATTGTCTGGAGATTAGCCCAAATTAAGTTGTGGTTGTTGTTTGATAAGCATCAGAAAGGTTCACTAGTAGTCACTGATCAATGATCTCATCCCTTTGACTCCTATTAGTCATAATCTGCTTTCACAATCTTGTTTCCTTAAGTTACTTGTTCATCAAGCTTTCTTCTTAGTTTCATTTCTGTTTATTCACTTACTCGATCCGTGTACTCGATACTTCTGATTATGTGCGTTGTTCTTTTGTGGTTTAGTTCACTCGGTTATTCTACTTGATCCTTCTGATCGAGTGGCTTTATTTCCACTTAGGTTGTTAGTTAAAACCCACCTTTTATCTGCTTAGCTTGGATTAAGACTGTTAGATCACATCTTGATTGCTTATACCACCCATTATAGATTGATACCTCAAATACTACAGTGATTGAGGAATTGAAACCTCTTGACCCCACAAAAATATCTGTTTCAGATAACACAACATATCTCTCATAATATGCATTATTATATGCCCTTTAAAAGTTTCGAGTTTGTCATTCAAGCTTCTAAAAGCTTTTATGAGTTTTCCAATATTGAACGAATCATCGTTCGCTCGAACAAAGATATATGATAATCAAAATAATTATGAAATGAAAATATCAAATTAAGAAAATTATTTTTAGATTTATGGACATTTCTTTGAATTAATCCTTATTATTTATTTTAAATTTAAAATCAAAAGATTTCTGAAATAATGTATACACAATTTAATATATTATTTATAAACATGAAGCTCTTTAATTTGAGTTCATAACTCATACTAACACTTTTATATTTATTTAAATAATTTTATAAACTATATAAATACAAGATTTAATCTATTATTTAGAAACTCTTTAATTTAAATTCAATTACAATTTTTAATATTTTTAATAATTTTCTAAACTATATAAATAAATCTAATAAAATGAAATTATTAAATTAAAGTGTTTAGATCATTTTTCTAAATAAATGACATTTCAAATTCTTTTGAAAATTATTATATTAAATAATGTTAGTTGTTATGAGAATTAAAGTGATGGTGAGGTGATTAAAAGAATATGTAATGAATTGAGTGATGTTGGTGTGTCAGTTTTTTTTGGAATAGGAGATTGCTGAGATGGTTTCATGAGAAGAGATATTATTTTACTTTATATATAGAGAGTAGTGGGTGAGCCGCGCTTCACACCGCATTTACATTTATATTATAATTTATTAATATTAATATAGTTATTAAAATAACTTCACTAATAAAAAATATTAGTTTTATATGTATTTTACAAAATACAATTTATCGATAACATTAACATACATATAATATTAAATTATAAAAATCAAAAATCGATAACTTGTTGGCGTTTAAATCACTTCATCCAAAAACAATATACAACTGACTATATCAGATGCTCACAACTACACACGACTCAACCAATCTAACCATCTATAAATCCACCCACCAAATCTATATCCCTATGTAAGTCTTGAATATCGCATATAATAAATAAACTCTCAAAATGATTCAAAACATATATAAGAGAACAAACAATGCTTACACTTCTCTTTTTCAAAATTGAGTTGAATGTATTAGATATTGATCTATATTGATAAACGTCTGATATATTTTTAGAATATACACATTCTATTTCTCTCTCGTTCTTTATTTTGTTCCTCATCAATACGATAAAATTGAACAATACATCATATTACATAGATCTCCAATAATATTGAACTCTTTCCATAAACACCTTATATGTTTCTAAGTTTCACACGTAGTATCTCTATTTCTCTCATTGTTGCAAAATATTGAACCATAGATAATATGTTCGCCAGTTTTTTAAACATAATATTTATTATCTTCATCATGTTTCTCTTTTCTCTGTATTTTCAATGTATGGTCAATGACTTGAATGCTGTAAAATTTTATATAACTTAACTTAATTTTTCTTTCAAATATTGCCTTGACCATGTTAACGTTTTGGGATAAAAAAACCATATCTCTCATAAAATGCATTCTTATATGGCCTTTAAAATTTTAAAGTTTGTCATTCAAGCTTCTAGAAGCTAAGGTGAGTATTCCACTATTGAACGATGAACTCGAACACGGATTTATGATAAACAAAATGAATTTTAGTTTTTCATATAACCCATTTATATTTAAAAAAAATTAGAAAATGAAAATATCAACTTTTGTTAGATTTATAGACAGTTCTTTGAAGTAATCCTTATTAATTACTGCAAATTATAAATCAAAAGATTTTTGAAATAATGTATACAAAATTTAATATATTATTTATAAACATGAAACTTTTTAATTTAAGTTCATAATTGTATTATTAATAGTTTGATATATTTTTAATAACCTTATAAACTATATGAATAAATCTAATAAGAGTTAGATTATTAAGTTAGAGTGTTTTAGATCATTTTTAAAAAGCAATGACTTTTCAAAATCTTTTGAAAATTATTATATTAAATAATATTAATTATTATGAGAATTAAAGTGTTGGTGAGATTATTAGAGGAATAGGTAATAAGTTGAGTGATGATGATGTGTCAAAGTTTTAGAGCATGGGAATGCTGATGTGGCTTCATGAGAAGAGAGGAAGATATTACTTTATATATATAGATATACACATACTAGATTAAGACCCGTCCGATAGACGGGTTTTAAAATATTAAAAAAATTAAATTTTACCAAAGTTAAACTAAAATTTGTTATAGGTGATGTATCTTAATATATATTTTTATGCATATCTTGAGCTATATAACTGAAAATGATTGATTATCATGATTTTTTTTCGTTCTAAGATAGTTAATTCTCTTATCCACCCTACCACTTTTAATCTCCAATAGAAACCCCATCATGTCCCTCACTCCTTCACATATCTATTTGTACATGAAAAATGCTTTTAAAAAAACTAAAACTTTTAATTTTCTCAAACGTCAAGAGCCAAGGAATTTAAAAGTAAAAATATATAATTTATTAATTTCAAGGCGTTTAGGATTAGACATGTTTAATACTTTAAAAAATATAAAAGCATTAATCTTCTCTAATGTCAAGACCCCAAGTAAAAATACATATTTTATTATGTATTTAGTTTTTTATTTATTTTGCAAACTAACAATAAGACTTAACATATATATTAGAAAATAAAAAGTAATATATTTACTCATGTATTTAATTTATTTATTTTGGTTTTAATTTTTGATTAAGCAAATAAAATAATATAATTATTTCAATACATGTCAGAATCTTATCGAATAACCAACACATATCATCATTGTATTATTAATAATTTAACAGTATATCTATATTAGAAATTAAATAAAAATATCTATTTTAGCATGTATTAAATTTTATTTTTGATTAAGCAAAAATAATAATAAATTTTTTTTTTATACATGTCAGAATCTCAATAAGATTTTCGTCACACAATTGATCTCCAAACCTTTTAAGTAGGGAATACTGTACAGAACCATGAATAATATTGTCCAATATAAAAACTAAAATTGAGTTATAGTTAGATAATATGTTGTTTAAATTTAGTAGTACATATTTATTAATTTAACAATACAACTAACTTTTTCATCAAGTAAGAGTAAATTCATTCTTATTAACTTATTGTTTTTTTCCAGATTTCTTGACTCTCACTTTCTGATTAGACGACCTATGGTACGACGGTATGAGAGTTATCTGTTGAGTTGATACAATATCAAATACTCCCTGATATTTTTTCGAATTTCAGAACTTATTGTTTTCCTCTTGAAATTTGATAGTTTTGAAAACATTAAACATATAATCAAAAACTCAAATAGAAGTCTATATATAAGATTATTAAATTAAAATCATGGTAACATATACTATTATGATCAAATCCTTATTTGCATTAGAATAATCTTCATGAAATTAGAATTTACCTATAGTTTATGAACTATTTAGATGTGTAAAATAATTTTTGGTTTTGAATTTGAGACATTCTCAAACTTTTTATATAGAGGTGGGGAATTATGATTTTTTTTTCCTTTTAGTTTTTTTTCTTCCGTTTTTAAAGTTTCCTTTTATGTTTTAGTTTTATGGATTAGGAAAATTTTTTAAATTCTTTATAATTGCTTTTTTATTTTAATTTTAATTTCCAATAGCCATAAAATTTCCTTTTAATTTCCAATATATCAAAATATTATTTTTATATTATATACGTTTTTTAAATGTGTTTATTGCTGAAAATTTAATTTTTTATTTAATGGTTATTTACATTCCTTTTATATTTGTATTCCTTAATAAAATTGGCAAAAATTTCATTTTACTTTCCTTTTTTTTATAGTTAATGTTTTTATTTAATAGTTACTAAATTTACTTTATAATTGTATAACATTTTTAAATTGCCGGAAATTTTAAACTTTGCTTTAAAATTTAAATATGTATTATTATTTTTTATTAAAATATTTTTTATGTTTTGTTACTGTATAAATTGAAAATATATAAAAATATTATTTTTATATTAAATAAATTTTTTATATATGTTTATTATTGAAAATTAATATTTTTGTTTAATGGTTATTAACTTTTATATTTGTATTCCTTTCTAAAATTACCGAAATTTTAGTTTTCCTTTTTTAATAAGTAATATTTTTATTTAATAGTTATTAAGTTTACTTTTATAATTGTATGATTTTTTAAAATTTCCATAAAATTTAAATATGTATTATTATTTTCTGTTAAAACGTTTTTTATGTTTTGTTACTATAAAAAAGTTATTTTTTATAGATATGGAAAATTAAAAATTAATTAATTTGAAAAGAATATGATTAGAGATTCTTACATATAGTTTTTTTTTGAAGAAAGAATTGTTTTTTATGTAATTGAAGTATGCTCATATTCAAAGGTATCATCAATATATTGAAACTGATTCTCATTCAAGACAAAAACAAAAAAAACTATATAATCTTTCTTAATACAGTTGCAAGAGAAAGAAAATTCAGCTTTTGTTACAGATATTTAGTACTCAACACGAAGAGATTCATTGATTAAGTTTTTGAAATTCTTATACTAATAAGAAATTTCAAGAAATACCGATAATGTCTTTGAACCATTTGAAGCTCTTTCTAAGGAATCCCTTCATCGACCAAACCGGAATGGCTACACGCAGACAATTATATTAAAAATCTATTTTATCATGTATTAAATTTATTTATTTTGGTTTTTATTTTTGGTTAAGCAAATATAATATTATAATTGTTTCAATACATGTCAGAATATCACTGATCAACCAACACTTATCATCATTGTATTATTAATAATTTAACAGTATATGTATATTAGAAAATAAATAAAAATATTTATTTTATCATGTACTTAATTTTTGTTTTTGATTAAGCAAAATTAACAATACAATTGTTTTTATACATGTCGATCAACCAACACGTATTATCATTGTGTTATTTATGATTTAACAATATATCTCTTTTAGAAAAATAAAAATATATATTTTCATGTATTTAATTTTTTTTTTGTTTTTTCATTTTTGATTAAGCAGAGAAAATAATATAATTTTTTATACATGTCAGAATCTCATCGATCAACCAACACATATCATCATCCTGTTATTTATAATTTAACAGTATATCTGTTGATTATTGAATTTCCTTTTATTAATAATAAATGAAATCTTTACAAGATTATTATATTTTTTAAATTAGGAAAATATATTTTTTTTAATTGAAAAATAGAACTAACATTCACATCAACTAAGAGTATATTCATTCCTATTGGTTCATTGTTTTTATTCTTATTTCTTGCCTCCTAGTTTTCTTTTTAAATTGTAAATATGTCAAAATATTATTTTATTTTTATTAAACACGTTTATTGTTTTGTAACTATATAAGTTGGAGTTTTGTTTTTCTACATATACAAAATTAGAATTTCTTAAAAAAGAAAATTAAAATGTAGATATGTCATAATATAATATTTAGTTAATTAAACGTATTTTTGATGAAATTATTATCTTTTCTTTTAGATTTTTATTCCTTTTAATCTCCAATAGAAACCCCACCATGTTCATCACTCCTACTCTCCTTCACATCTATATTTGTACATGATAAATGCTTTTAAAAAAATTAAAAGTTTTAGTTTTCTCTAACGTCAAGAGCCGAGGAATTTAAGGGGGGTGTATTGGAATCAATATTTGATATGATTTGAGTTTTAATGAAATTTGAAATGATTTTGTTGAATTTTGGTGAATTAGGAATTTTGTTATTAATTTTTTTGAAATCTCACCTAAAACCATGGGATTTGGATATTTGTATTTTTAACTAAGAAATCCCATGAAATCTCACTTGAAACTTTTAAATCCAAATCTCAAATTGTTTTCAATAACAGTAGATTTGATTGTATATTTTGAAATCACTAATCCAATAACACTGAATTTTAAATGATATTTTTAAATTTATGTTTTAATAACACATGATTTGTTTATTTTGATTAAAATTTCTCCAAATGCCAAGTTGAATACACCCCCCTAAAAGTAAAAATATATATTTTATTAATTTCAAAACGTTTAGGATTAGACGTGGTTAATGCTTTAAAAAATATAAAGCATTAGTCTTCTCTAACGTCAAGAGCCCAAGTAAAAATACATATTTTATTATGTATTTAATTTATTTTTTTGCAAACTAACAATAAGACTTAACATATATTTTAGAAAATATTGTATCATGTATTTAATTTATTTATTTTGATTTTTATTTTGATTAAGCAAATATAATTATATAATTGTTTCAATACATGTCAGAAATCTCATCGATCAACCAACATGTATCATCATTGTGTTATTAATAATTTAATTGTATACATATATATTAGAAAATAAATAAAAATATCTATTGTATCATGTATTTAATTTTATTTTTGATTAAGCAATAATAATAATACAATTGTTTTTCTACATGTCAGAATCTCATCGATCAACCAACACGTATCATCATTGTGTTATTTATAATTTAACAATATATCTCTTTTAGAAAATAAATAAAAATATATATTTTTCATGTATTTTTTGTTTGTTTTTATTTTTGATTAAGCAAAGATAATAATACAATTATTTTTATACATGTCAGAATCTCATCGATCAACCAACATATATCATCATCTTGTTATTTATAATTTAACAGTATATCTGTTGATTATTGAATTTCTTTTTACTAATAATAAAAGAAACTTTTACAAGATGATTCTATTTTTCTAAATTAGGAAAACATTTTCATCAAGTAAGAGTATATTCATTCCTACTGGTTTATTATTTTTATTCTGATTTCTTGCATCCTCATTTTCTTTTTAAATTGTAAATATGTCAAAATATTATTTTATTTTTATTAAACACGTTTTTATTGTTTTGTCACTATATAACTTGGAGTTTTGTTTTTATACATATACACAATTAGAATTTCTTACAAAAAAATTTTTAAATGTAGATATGTCATAATATAATTTTGGGGTAATTGGCAAAGTAATCACTTTTTGAAACATAATTGAATAAATAGGCAAGTTACTATTTACAATTAGTTTTTTTAAATTCACTCTAATTTCTTCTCTAATGGAATAGGTTAGTAGAATTATGAATTGTAACACAAAAAATCTACTATATTCTATTTAATTTTTATGTATTTAGGTCGTACACCTAATCTTTTCGTACACGAACTCAGGTTGTACACTGTCTTTCCTCGTACACCAAATAGGATATTAGATATTATAAAATATTCCCAAAATCTCAGTATTTGAGCTAGTACACCAAATCGAATAGAAAATGGTGTACACGATCTTGGAAGATATGGTGTACAAGATTTGATGTTATATATGGTGTACATAAGTGTACATAGTTGTATAATATTTTAATTGTAAAATTATGCAAAATGGATTTTGTTAGATTCATAAAAAAAAAATTTAATATATGATTAGGGAGATAATCAAGATTTAAGAATTTTTAAGAAAAAAAGAAGAGAGAAAAAAAAACAAAAAGTGATTCATTACCTAATTGCAAATAGTAACTTGTCCATACATACAATTACTTAAAAAAAGTGACTAACCCACCTATTCACCAATTACTTTTTAGGTTATTAAACATATTTTTGATGAAGTTATTATCTTTTTTTTTTATATTTGTATTTCTTTTTCAATTTCCAAAAACTTTAAAATTTTCTTTCTAAACTAATAATATGTCAAAATATTATTTTATTTTTATTAATACATTTTAATTTTTGTTACTATATAAAAGTGGATTTTTTTTATAGAGATAATTAGAATTACTTAACTTTTATTTTGATCGATAATTAATACTTTTATTTAATTAAACACTTGTTAAAATCAATAAGACTTTCTTCACACAATTGATCTCTAAACCTTTTAAGTAGGGAATAATGTACAGAGTCTTGAATAGTATTCTCCAATATAAGAACTAAAATTGGATTATAGTTAGATAATATGTTGTTTAAATTTAGTAGTACATATATTTTAATTTAACAATACAACTAACTTTTTCATCAAGTAAGAGTAAATTCATTCCTATTAACTTATTGTTTTTTTTTCAGATTTCTTGACTCTCACTTTCTGCTTAGACGACATACAGTACGGCGGTATAAGAGTTTTTTGTTGAGTTGATCCAATGTCAAATACTCCCTGATATTGTTTCGAATTTCAGAACTTATTGTTTTCCTCTTGAAATTTGATAGTCCTGAAAACATTAAACATATAATAAAAAAAATCAAATAGAAGTTTATATATATGATTATTAAATTAGAATTATGGTAAGATAAACTGTTATGATCAAAACCCTTATTTGCATTAGAATAATCTTCATGAAATTAGATTTACCTATAGTTTATGAATTATTTAGATGTGTAAAAGTTTTTTGGTTTTCAATTTGAGAAATTCTCAAACTGTTTATATAGAGGTGGGGAATTATAATTTTTTTCCTTTTAGTTTTTTTTTCCTATTTAAATTTTTCTTTATTTTTTAGTTTTAGTTTTATGGATTAGGAAATTTCTTTAAATTTTTACTAATTTCTTTTTTTATTTCTGTTTTAATTTCCAATAGCCATAAAATTTCCTATTTAAATTGAAAATATATCCAAATATTATTTTTGTATTATATACGTTTTTTAAATATGTTTATTGCTTGAATTTGTTTTATTTAATGGTTATTTACTTTCCTTTTATATTTGTATTCCTTATTAAAATTTGCGAAAATTTAATTTTTACTCTCCTTTTAAATTTTTTTTATTTATTTAATAGTTACTAAATTTACTTTTATAATTGTATAACTTTTTTTAAAATTTCCGGTAACTTTAAATTTTTCTTTAAAATTTAAATATGTATTATTATTTTTTATTAAAACATTTTTATGTTTTGTTACTGTATAAAATTTCAATTTCCTTTTTAAATTGAAAATATATCAAAATATTATTTTTGTATTAAATACATTTTTTAAATATGTTTATTATTGAAAATTAATGTTTTGTTTAATGGTTATTCACTTTCTTTTTGTAGTTGTATTCCTTCTAAAATTACCGAAATTTTAATTTTCCTTTTTTTATATAATTAAAGTTTTTATTTAATAGTTATTAACTTTACTTTTACAATTGTATGATTTTTTAAAATTGCCATAAACTTAAATATGTATTATTATTTTCTGTTAAAATGTTTTTTTATGTTTTGTTACTATAAAAATGTTGAATTTATTTTTTATAGATATGGAAAATTATAACTAATTAATTTTCCTCTTTTATTGATAATTAATACTTTTATTTATTTAAATATATGTTAAAAATCTGATCCTTTAAATTGACACGTGTCACGATCATGTGACTTACTAATTTTGAATCATTCATCTTTATATAATAAGATTATAAAACTTCTATAAATTAATAATATTTGGACTAATGTTATTTTATGATATATTATTAATTTGTCGTGTTTATTCATTTATAGAGATGATATGTAAGTCAAAATATTGATTTGTCCAAGTATTCATTTATATGAGTATTAATTTATAGAGATATCATTTTAGTTAATGTAGTATAGTATGTAGCAAGATTCATTGTACCTTGTTGCAATGACCAGATTTGCTGTGACACTTGATATGATATTGGAAGATTAGTTATGTTAAATCTTGTTTGTAAATCTTTCCATATCTCAGAAGCATCATTGAGACGTAGGATACTCTTGTAAATCTGCTTCGAAACCGAATTCAAAAGCCATGAGTTTACCATGCTATTACATCTGGACCAGATCCGGAAAATCTATATTAAAAAAAAATACAACAATTTTGATATATTCATACGTAGTAAAAGTTCATAATTTATTAGTTAAATGTATAAATTCCAGTATAAATAAAATTTTATACCATAAATTTCCTCACTATTTTATTATATATATATAGTATTTTTTCTATCAATTAATAATATTTGGACCATTGTTAACATCAAGAAAACAACGTTCTTTTATAATATATTTTTTAATTTATCGTATTTATTCATTTATAGAGATGATATATAGATCAAAATATTGATTTTTCCAAGTATTCATTTATATGAGTATTAATTTATAGAGCTATCATTCTAGTTAACTAATTTTAGATGTACCGATGATTTATAATCAGTCTTCAAAACAGAAAACCCTAAAAAGTTAAAACCCAACAAACGCCATTGAAAGTGAGAAAAGAGGAAGATGGAATCCTTCACAGAGGATCTATGGGTGATTATACTTGCGAGATTACCGCTAAAAATCATCACCAGTTTCAAATTGGTTTGCAAGCAGTGGAAATCGATCGTGGAGTCTCCATATTTTCGTGACATGTTTCTGTCTCTGCACCAAAACTCACACTTTCTTTATGGTCACTCATGTATATGAGTTATAAGACAGAATTCGCAGCTCACTACAAATGCAACACTTGGGGACTTGAACAGTCTCTGGGCTCTTACATGTCGTCTTTCCTATCCAACAAGTTTAAGACTCAGAGAGACCATTACAAAGTTTTGGCTTACACCAACGTCGGGTTGATATTGATCGGCAAAGCCTTTTACTACGAGCACAACCTATCCGTGTACGTGGCTAATCCAGTTTCACAGGAATGCGAAGAGCTCCCTTCTCCTCTCGAGAAATATTACTGGCCTTGGGGAATTGCCACAAGAACTGAGAACAACGTCCTTTTGGATTACAAAGTTGCTCTATTTGGATTAGAAAGGGAAACACACAAAAATTTATTGATATATTCATCTGAGACAGGTTTGTGGAGTCTCAAAACTCTCCACTTGCCTTTATGTTTGGCCAATCAGTTTTCCTTCAATACAATTAGCTTGAAGCGAAATCTTCACTATCTTGGCTAACTATGACGGAGAAGATATCATTGTGTCTATGGATTTCTACGCTACTAGTATGGGTTCTGATCAAGTCCGTGTTACAATGTACCCTGATACTGGAAAGCGTTTTTAGTGATATCAGGGTACATTGTACAAAGCATCCACTGCGGTTTCTTTGTTATTACTCAAATGTTTTTAAAATTTCTTATAGAATTTAAAATATATTTGTACACATAATAGTTAAATAGTTAATAATTTACTTTAACTATTATGTGTACAAATATATTTTAAACTCTATAAGAAATTTTAAAAACATTTGAGTAATAACAAAGAAACCGCAGTAGATGCTTTGTGGACAAAAATCATCTCTTACTTTGTATCAGTAACATAAAAGTGAAACATATTAGAAAGTTTTGAACAATAAAATAAGTTTTACATCCAAATTTTATTTTACATTTCACATAAAGTGTAACTCTTACCCGATAACTCTTTTATCTTCTCATTATTCTTCACCCATTGTTGTCTCAACAATCTCCATTACTCATATTTTCTTATTCGTATCTAACATATCAAACAATATTTTGCTATGTTTTTTTCTTTAGTTTTTATTCATTGGAAAATCTTCATTAACAATTCCCAAAAGTTTCATTTATGAAGAAATATTCTTAGAGTTGATAATCATGGATGTACAATATTGAACAAACTCTAGATCTTCAAAAAAATTTGAGATTATAATCAAATCTAATTCTCAATTCTATGTCTAAGAATTTCACAGCTTTGTTTAAAAAAAAAAACATAGATTGAAGGAAATCCAAGCTCTGTACTTTCAATCCAACAAAAACGAATTAGTTTACGAAAACTTAAAACCAATGTTAATCAACGCCATGAGACTCGATTAGGTTGGTTAAAAAATCAGGTAATCAACATATGTTCTTTTATTCATGGTAAAAAATTAAATATTATATGGTAAATATAGTTAAAATGATTTGATTTGTTTATAATTTTCTTCATTAATTTTTTCATGGTAAAAAGATAAATATTATAGGATGTGTATAATTAAAATGATATGGTTAGTTTATAAAATTTGTTTATTAATTTATTCATGGTAAAACAAATAATGATTATTATAAGTGTATAAATAAAATAATTTGATTGGTTTACACAGTTTTTTCATTAATTAATGAGTCATCAAAAATCTGATGTGTTTACTTATGTATACAAATGAAATAATTTGATTGGATTTTAAATTTTTTTCATTTATTGACATGTCCGTCTGAGAATGAAAGAAAAAACTGACTTGTCAATACAAGGAGAGGCATCTGCCTTATTATAGCGTTGACTAGGGGAGAATCCGGGCTACGACTGGAAATGAAGTTAACTATTTAGTTAAATTTGTTTAAATTATAGAGACTTTTTAGTTTCTTTAATATACGTACATGTGAAAAATTAGTGTCATGTTTGTATATAACACTATAATATGTTTGTATCTGTGTAGCATGGTAAATTTCTTTGATTAGTAACAGTTTGGTAAGCATTGTTCTTCACAATTTCTGGATTTCATACTGAGTGAACAAATTTGAACTATATAAATATTTCCTCTCTTTTCTCTAAATGCTACATCTAAATATATTTTGTAGTGCTTCGTACATGTTTGATCACATGAACTGGTGATTATGTGGGCATCTTATTTGGGACATACTGAAAGCACATACCCTCTATGACCACTCAGTATTCCTGAAACTGGCATGCTTCCATCCTTGATTAAATAATATATCTACTCTCATTTTCTCTCTGTGATATCTCTGATTCAACACTTAATATGTATTCTCACCTTACTCTAAATAATAACGCTATAGTAATGTGACATAAAGAACAAAACTAAAGCACATATCTACAGTTATGTGGTTTTCCTTCAATCTTCATCTAGGCAAAATTTTGTGCAACATTTGAATAGATTGGGAGGTTAATGAATTCCTTCCACTCAGAATGCAGACTGCAAGAAGATTTGAGGATAATTAGTGAGATGCTGAGTTGTAATATAGTCATAAGAGGTCAAAATTGTGTTTCATATATTTTTCAAGCTTAAATGGTGGGAAAAAAGTTCAGAGGATTTGAAAGTTAAGTAGTGTATGTGGTCGAAAGTAAGGATACCTGATTTGTATCACATTACAGCTATAAATCAGCCACTTTGCAGTCAGCATAGAAATTAAAATATGAAGGTGAGTCTAGCTTAACGCTTCATGCTGCTACCCACATTACATTCAGCAAAAACCCAACCAAGGTCATGTAAAAGGTAATAAAACAGTATGAAAATTTAATCTCATATTGTTCTTACGCTAAGCATTTACACAAGGCGTAAGACTTCATTTAGTTAAAAAAATGTTTAAAATCAGTGATCGAAATAAGTACCTTGGAACTCTGATCTTCAGAAGCAGAAACTATCATAGCATTGCATTCTCCATTGTCTATGACAATGTTAGTACATAGTCCATAGTCCATAGTCTGTGTCTGGAAAACATCAAATAGCCTAGCAGATCAAAAAAGGCAAGGAATAAGAATAAAAGGCAATACTTTTGAAAAAACATTGGAAATACCCAAAGGTTAACCTTATAAGTGACCAGACTGTTCCATCTCGAGATCCCGAAACCAATAAACCCATTTTAAAATACTTTGTAATTAGGCTTCGTAGAGTTTAGTTTATAAGAACAATAAACACTAAGCACGTCACTGAACGGTATTGACCATGCCACTTCTTAAGTAACTTCCCAGTAGATTGAAAAAAATGAAATATAAAAAGTGAAACTAAATGAATGTACTTTGACTTCAGAAAGATAAATATCTCCAGAGGTTCCACCAACAACTATGTAAGTTCATTCATTTTGTGGTGGAAGAGGTTTTAATGATTCCACTGGGAAAATTATCACTTGAATGTGAGGCTACAATTAAACATCTCTACTAAATAAAGAGAAAGAGAATTTGATTCAAGTTTAAGAATGACAGGGGAGAACCTTAGAGGAAGACCTGAAGGATATCGAGCCATAGGAAGCTTATGTGTTACGGTCTGAGAAGAAGCGAGGGTTTGATCAATTCTGAAACAAAATCAGTCAACATTGTTGGCCACAAAAAGCTCTGTAAATAAAATAGAAACATAGTATGCAGTTTCTTTTTATAACAAATTTCGGAACGTAAACAAATTATTTTTAACCATTTACATACTGTACCTTGACAAATAACACAAACTGTTAGAATTTCTTTTGCAAAAAATAAAACATACCCCAAATGGTTTAAAATGGTAAAAGAGTTATATCGGTGATTGTGAAAAATAAGCCCGGCTCAAACCTCAAACCAGAGATCCAACTTTCTGTAAACTCACTACACCCGCTTTGACACAACTCCATTATTTTCCTTCTCCACCAGAACACATCAGTCGAACTCTTCTGCAACATCAACCAAAAAATGGAGAACAGCATTAATTTAATAGAAACTACATCAATCAAGATTGTAGTATAACCCAATATCTGAAGTGAACAAAAAATTATAGTGTAGAACTATATATATATATACGAATTTTTATAATCCAGAATTCTGACAAAGCAGTTATGAAATATGTTCTAAAAAGTTAAGAGATACCATGAGATTTTTCAGAAGAAAATAACATACAAAACTATGGTTACCGCTACTGCCCAGTCTCGAACTATATTCCTTACTATAAAATGAACCTATGTTAGAATATACAAAATCATGCACATTTTAAAGTATAGACCGGTGAGAAAATAAACTCAATTATGATTATTTAGGATGAAAAAATGAATATCATTCTCCATTGTAACAGTTAAAAAGCATACCTTATATATATCAACCAGAGGAACGTGTGTCTCTAACAATGGATCCAACAAATCATGAGATGAAAATGATACATAAGAAAGAAAAGAGCATTAGTTGATTTTGAAAAATCACATGAATCAGGGAAAACCTTTTACTTTAAAGGAAAGTAGGGTTTGGTTGACAAAATTTTACTTTAATGGCGATGAATGTATGTTACCGCCATCAGATTGAAGCCTTTTATACCAAACTTTGCACAAGGGTACGCTTCTTCTCTGTATCCACTTCCTCCATAATCAAGTTCAGATTTTTAGACATCTCTTTCCTCTGTTTTGTTTATGTATTCAAGGTGTTCGATAAACAGAATAAACCTTGAACCATTGTAACTCGCGTTGCATCTGCAAAGTTAGGCCAAAAGAGGTAGAGAGCTTAGTAGGAGGAGAAGATACAACAAATTTAAACGAAAATTTAGATTTCTCTACCTTTTCTACATCCATGTTACTCGCGGGAGCAAATCTCACTGTTTGACCAAATCCATGGTAAATACACTTTAGCATGGAAGGAAGACATTTTGTACTGAATTTATCCCACGGGCCGAGGCACAGCTGTGAAAGGGGGATCAGCTGACCCCAACTACTTTTTTTTTAATTGTTATGTGTTTAGAAAAAAAATTTATGACCCCACTTAAAATTTTCTTTTGACCCCATTAATAAATTAGTGTGGAAAAAAAGATTTACTTTATGTAGTTGGGCTTATTATATTTGAATGGAAAATTTATGGCCCATTTTATTGTTGCGAATCTATAGTTCATTTAAAATAAAAGTAAAATCTTATTATATAAACTTGAGTTACACTCACCAGAAACCGACACGTGTCAAAATTCTAACTCACAAGATCTTGACACGTGTCATTAATTATTCAGATCTTCCCACATATCAAATTATAAAAAAATATTTAAAAAATTTAACAAAAAAAAAAGAAATTCAGTAATAAAAACACAAAAATTAGCAATTAGAAAGCCCAATTACGTAACCAGAGAAAATAGCAACTTCGAACTTTTTGTCTCCTTCACCTTGCTCTCTGTCATCGATTCTGAAATTTTATTAGCAACAACACCTAAATCATAAAGTATCGGTGAGTTTCAGGTTATGTTTTCATTTATTATATATATTTTCACTTTAATTGGTTAAGATTGAACTCTAAGTTTTTGTTAAATTTAGAATTTAGGATTACATGACTTGAAATCTTAAACTCTTTATTTTTGTCTAGTTTGAATGTTTAGTGTTGTTGTTTATATTAAACGATTTATCTTGATTCAACAGATAAACTAATGGACATGTTTCGTAAAAGAAAGGCTCCATCAACAGATGCTATTGATTTGGATGACTTGCTGTATGATCCTGGTGAAAGAAAAAGAATATTGGAATATCATCCTAATCAAAGAGATGAGGTAAGATGCGCATATTTAAGTAAAGGACCTTGTCAACCTCGTGGCCATGACTTTGAACAGCGAACTATAGGAGGTGCACAAAGGCGATTTAATCCTTGTTGGTTTAAACAGTTTGATTGGTTAGAATACAGTGTGAAGAAAGAAAAGGCATTTTGTTTGTGTTGTTACTTATTTAGAGATAACAACAAAAAGAAAGGTGGCAATGATACATTTGTGACTGAAGGATTTAATTGATGGAACAAGTTTGATAGAGTGTCTGGTCATGAAGGTAAAACACCAAAGTTATCATTGCAGAGCTAAGAAGATGTGTGATGATTTGGTGAGACAAGATCAACCAATTGCACATGCTCTACAAAAGCAGACTAATGCTATGAAAAATGAGTATCGTGTTCGATTAAATTCTTCAGTCGATGCTTCTAGATTCTTATTGAAGCAAGGATTGCTGTTTTGTGGTCATGATGAGTCAAAGGATTCTAGTAACAAAGGAAATTTTTTGGAGTTAGTGAAGTATACTGCAGAACAAAATGAAGTTGTGAGTAAGGTTGTGCTGAAGAATGCTCCTGGAAATAATCAAATGGTGTCTCCTCCAATTCAAAAAGATATTGTCCATTGCTTTTCAGAAGAAGTAGTCAATTCAATAATTCAAGAGATTGATCATGATGTGTTTAGTTTGTTGGTGGATGAATCAGTAGACGTTTCAGATAAAGAGCAGATGGCTGTAGTTTATCCACAAATACCTGAACCAAATGTTATTTAATAAAGTTCTTATGAACATGTAAACCATATTTATCTAATCACATTTTGTCCTCAAGTAGTCTCCGAACACTCTCAATGGTAATGGGTCTACCGAATCTACATTTTTACTATATACATTGAACTGAAACCAGAAGAACCCTAATTGCACTTATTAAACTGACTACTTAGAGTTAGAGGAAGGGATTGAGAGACTGGAGATTTATATACTCTGGTTTATATCTGAGGTAGGTTCAGACGGATAACATAGCTGCCAAAATGTAGAACTCGATCTCCTTCGACTTAATATCATTGGAACTATGAGACGTCTCCATGGCTGTAACCTCCGAGTCGCCGGACATGTGTCTCACTGCGTAGTGTAAACCCCAGTTAGAAACAAAGAACACATAGTTGGGGCAGAGAGAACATGAAAACAGGTTTCCGAATCCATTACGTACCATAGACATGTCTGTTTTTGATTGATGTGTGAATCAGTCTTTTCTTTTGGGTTGTTCTCATAATTTCCTCGGAGAAAGAGAGAGTAAGCGTAAGCAGTGAATTTTTCCTTTCGTTTGTGAATTGCTTTTAGTATAGATTTTATAGAGACAACAGATGAACGCTTCGTATGATTAGCATTATGGAAAGAGGCGTTTCATGGGTTTTTTTTTCTCTCTTGGAAGGCTCTGCTTTACTGGCTGATGTGGCAATATGAGAGTTCAGAAGAGAAGAGCATTTTAGATTTGCTTATGTGTCAGTTTTAGGAGAACTCTAAAAAAACTGATGTAAACATTCTATTGAGCCCCAAACACCTCCTTTTATTAGTACTAGGTTTTTACCCACGCTACGCGTGGGTCTATTTTTATTAATTTGTTCAATATATTTTGCATTTATTAATTTTATATATTTTTAGAGTTTTGTGTAATATTTCATTTTTTATATTTTAATTAAATATGTTTTTTTATAAATGTAGAAAAATAAATTTAATATAAAATGAGGATTTGAAGAATAATTTTGTTTAAAGCATATTGAAATATGATGTATCATTTTTATTATAGAGCTAGGATTGCTGTCTTTGTAATTCTTGCATATGTAATTTTTGATAAAATGTTCTCTACCTTTATGGCTTGAAATATGTCTTGTAGTTGATTTCCACTTGATTGCATTAAAAATTTGGGATCAACAACCACTATTTGACAATCATCTTCATAGGCAAATTTTGTTCCATTTACAGATGCATTTTAATGTCTAACACTTAGCAACCATGCTGCAAAACTTCATTCTGAATCTTTCGGTCTTATATTTTGTTTTAAAGCAAAAACTTTGCAAGTATCCCACAAGTATGATTGTATTATTCAAATATTCACATCGTCACCATTGTTGCAAAACTCTACATTATTTTTGTAAGTGAAACTGCTTCTCACGACTCCTTTGCTTTCTCGATGAGATTTATATGTTTCTCTTAATCGAAATGAAGACTAATCTGAGAATTTAATCTCCAACACCTCCAACCACTTGAATATATGAAAGCCTACTTAAGTTAGCATATTAGATAGTTTAGAATAAAGAACTCAAGAATAGCAAGAATATTAAGAATCATCATGTTAGGATACAATTGCTCTTGTTTTAGCTATCTTGAAGATATAAATAATTAATAAATTAATAGTTACAACAGATGATGCCAGTAAATTCTCTTCTGAATGATGTTGGACAGTCATTGAATCCATGTATTCCTATGTTAAAGTGTGTAAAAGGTAAAACAAATATTTTTAAGATTTTTGAACTATTGAACTATTTTTCCCAAGTTGGTAGAAAACTCAATAAGGTAATAAAATGTCATGGAAGAATTTGCATATGTTAATGTAATTTAAGGATCAATAAATTTGTACTTTTTTTTCGATCAAAAACATTCATATGTCTAGTTCTTTTTAACAATTAAGGTATTTCTTAAGTATCGATGCATTTTTCAATAGTAAATGTTGCAACGTTTAAAAAAAGAATATTGTTATACAAATTTATGTACAACACCAATGCAATTTTTTTTACAGTATTACTAAAAAATCAGTAACACACCAAACTCTTTCAATGTTTAGATATTCTCAATTAAATTATCTCTCCACAACATTTTGTCATTTATTATGAACAAATTTAGATCAGGAACAATTGGGGGCAACAACAATCATCATATTTTAAAAGCTCCCAGGCAAACTGATCCTGCTTTCTTCCATTGCTCACACTGAAACTCCCCTCTTCTAATTTGAGCTTCCATGAGGTCTATTCACCTTGTGATTTCTACTATTTTATATGTTTCACTCTTAGCCTATGAAGCTTAATTTCTTTCTCCACTAAATTCTCTCTCGCCTCCATTAAATCTGAATCAAGCTTTGTGAAGTTATCTTCTTTATTCTTATCAATTAACTATTTACACAAACCTTCGATTTCAGATTTGGTTGTCTTCAATTCTTCTGCTAACTTGGACACGCTCTGTGAATATCTTGGTTTAACCTCCTCTATTTGTTAGTAAGACCTACTTATGCAATGTGATGTGTATAATAGTTTCTTCTGTTCTTCCAAAAAGTTTAAAATTAGATCTACAAATCAAAGAAACACATTAGTTATGTTATTCAGTAAATTAGATATCGTTATTCAGTATAGATGATGAACAATATATCAAATAACATAATCATTGAATAGCCATTTTTAAACGATAACAGAGAACTAAGTAACAACATTGATTCTACTAATTTGGTTCATTATAATCACATCAAATTTTGGTTTTACTGCATATTTGTTTTACAGGTGAAAATCATTTTGCTCTCTCAATCTCTCCGGCAGATTTCTCCAAGGACACAATTGAGAAATAACCAAAAGATGCATTAAAATTTAAATATTTCAAGAAAGATATATATATACGTTGACTATGTATTTCCAGCAAGTTTCTTACCAATGACATAATGGAGAAATAACCAAAAAATGCATTAATCTCTTGTGGAAGTAGAAGAAAACACAACTCCAGTCATCAATCTATCGGCAGCGTGATTGAATACATGTTTGGATGAACTGGGATGAAAAAGAGAGGTGGGTGATATGTCAACAGAAAACTTTAATAGTTGGTCTCTCCGTAAACATTGTCTAATACAACTATAACAAAATTGTTAAGAGCAACAAAATAAGTAAATAAATACCAAAATTAGTATAGATTCTTTACATACTAAAATCATTATTTTGAGTAATTTATATTATTTAATTGTTTATTTGGGTGATGATTTTCTTTTTAAGTTTTTTTTTTTTTTGGTGGGCGATGGGAGACAATTGCCTCCCACATTTTATTGACTATAAATATAATAACTACAAAAGAATATGTCGTGGGAATTTAATCCCCCTAACATCTTCCGACATAGGCATATGCACTACATCAGGGCAAGAATCAAAAGAATGAAGACCAAGTGGTAAAGAGAAAGCATGATTAGCCAACCCATCTACTAGACGATTAGCCTCCTTGTAAATGTGAGTAACCCGGACTATCCAGTCCCTTGAAATTGGTATATATCAATTTTATGTTAAATCTCATTTAGGAAACGAAGAAAGTCATGATAAAGAATTACAGCTGCAATAAAAAGTAATTGTTTTAGTAAAAATCTATACTGTATAAATAGGGATTCAGAAATATTATACGATCAATTTTCTTTATTTTGAATATCAATTTAAAAACATTAGTAACTAATATCTTGATTAATTATTACAAAAATATGAAGTTATGAATATATATATATATATATATATATATTTATTTATTTTTATTTATTAATAAGCAATTAATTCATTCCATTATATATGAACTTCGTGATTTTGAGTAATTTCTATTATTTAGTTACTTATTTTTGTGATGCTTTTCTTTTTAAGTTTTTGGGAGAAATAAAATTTATCCTCTTTTAGTTTTTGGCAGAAACCAAATTTTATTTTTTGTAATTTTTAGCAAATTATCATCACAATTTATGTTAAACGATGATGTGGACCAATCATATCATGTTTTTTAAATCCTATGTGGACGGCCTAAGAGCAATATAGCTTCAACTTTTATATAGTATAGACTAGAGATTGGCCCGCACAACGTGCGGTTACATTATATTATTTTTTTACTAATTTTAGATATAAGTTTTATGTTTTTTAGTATTTTTTTTATCTCTCTGTTGTATTTTTTTTGTTGTATGTATGTATTGTATGGTGTTTTTAAAACAAAATGTGTGTTTTTATTTTATATTTCTAGAAGATGAGTTTAATGAGTTGGTTTATTTATAATGAGATATTTAGTTACTTTGTATGTTTAAATTGTAGTTAGTATGAGTAGTTGGAATGGCATCAGATTTTTTAGAAATATGTAAGTTTATTTCAATAAAAAGAAAATTGTATTATTTTCCTTAATGTAAAATTTTTTAAAATGTTTAAAACGGAAACACTAACAAAACCTTATTTGAATATTAATGGTAATTATCTTAAATAAAATTTAAGCCGGTTTATCGAATAGGCATATACATACCAACCTCTCTTTCTTTCTGATTTTGATAGCAATACCAAAACTCTCTCTTATCAAGTGTGCTGCGTCTTACATTGTTTTCTCAAATATAGTTTTTGGTCTTAAACCCATTGGGATTTTGTATTCCCTAAACCCTAAACCATGATTCCTAGAATTTTGTGAATCTATTTCAGGAAAAGTAAAACGTGAAACCCTATTCCTGTTCTCCAGCACCACATATTTGACACAACGAATCCATATATGATATGTTTTTGTATTATTTAAAACGTCGGATCATGATTTATTGAAAACAACAAATCTATATGATCCTTTTTTTTTTTATCTCTACACCTTTTTTTTTTTTATTATATTGATACCCTTAATGACCATATACATTAGGACCCTTATATACAACGATTCTCACATTCGATTCGGTTCATATGCATTATGCTGATATAAACTCCAACTAATCAATGAATCCATCTCCTCAGAAGATTTTATCAGCCTAAGTGAATCAAATATTAAAGATTTTCTAAATTTTGTCAGTTTCATCAACATAAGCCGTTCTTAGGGTCATATGTTAACATTTTCCTCAGAAGATCTTTGGAACCATTAGACACAGCTGGCCACGGATTAGTTTGAAAATCAAGCTGCCCTTGAAGAATGGCATTAAAGATCTCCGTTTCATTTTCTGTAGAATAGGAAAAAGGAGCGGTGACTATACATTCAAGCTCTATAATTTAAACCATGTAAACCCGAATTCTCGTGTCAAATAAGACCAAGGAAATGCATCCCCCAAAAAGGCGGATACAGTAATTAGACCACAGAAGAAATATTAAACTCCAGCTTTGACAAAACTGTTCTAACCTTGCTTGAAGAAGAAGGATAGACCAAAGTCTGTAGCTTTCGTTGGGCTTCATTACACCTATATTTATTTTTAAACTGATCCTACAACCAGAGGAAAAAAAAAAACACTTTGATGAATTTTCTGTTATGGCATAAGTATCTCATAATCTTGAGAGTTTGAAGTCTTACATTGATGCTTTGTGATAGTCAGAACCAACATCATATATGATAGTGATTTGGTTGACTTTCATGGTATCTGCTTGATTCGTATGTTGATATAGAGTGAACGATTTGACGTGTTAACATGTAGAAACATCTTAGAACCATGAGTTTAGTTTTTTTTTTTGTGATAGTTGAAGCTTAAGAATACCTAGAAGGCTAGAACTCTCAAATTATTCTGCCTAAGCTCTGTTTGAGTTTGTGTTCCATCCTAAATAATTTAGAAGTTTGAGATTAGTCTTATTGCTGTTTACTGTAGTTAGGAGATTTGTGCCAACAGAGTGATACGAAAAGCGGTCCTACAAAAATAAAGCTGCCCGTTTCTTTAAGAATATATGTTAGAAAAAGAGTACCTTTTCTCAAGATCCGTAGGAGTACCTCTACTACCGTAAATAACCTAATGAAGGTCAAAGTGAAATTATTAGAAAGTGAAACATCTAATAACTGATGGTGGAGGGAGTAGTAGATGTAAATTAGGTAATACCTTGAAATATCAGGGCCGGAGAGTTAATGGGTATGTGATGGTTGCCGTTAGTCCGTTGAAGAGCCAGAGGAGGAGGGTGGAGATTTGGACGCGTAGTTTTTATAATAATGTTGATTGTAGTATTCGTGGAAAGAGGCGGAGGGGCTGATAAAGGAGGGTCATTAGATTGATCTAGAGGGGCTCTTGCGGTGGTCAGTGGGAGAGCAGGAGTCAAAATGGAACGGAAAACCTTCATCGATGGAAGCGGTTGCGTTTGGGGAAGGTTAGGGACGAAGAGTTCCAAGACGTGGGTTATATAGCAGAGACTCATAGTAATTAATGGAGGAGTTGAAGCATTTTGTGGATCGTGAACTGTAGGTATTATATTGAAGATGAACGGTGATGCTTGATGGTCGTATTAGGTAGTGGAAGCGGTACAATTAAGAGATGGCTGTAGTTAATGATTTTATAAGAGGAGGAATCCCACGTCATATTTATAGTTTTCTTAACTTTTGTCTTTTTTTTTCGCTATTGTGGAGTCATGGTGATGGCGAGAACCCAAAACCTCCATTTTATATATAAAAAATAAATAAATTAAAAAAATCTAGAAGATGGTGTTTGGTTTATTTTTGATTGAGATCTTGAATATCCATGTTTTTGCGACTACAATTTGCATTAGCCACACTATTAGTGTAGCTGATCATACAAATTTTCTTTTAGTAGCGGTTTATAAGTTCCAAGAACATCAACAAAGCAAGTAAACACTTTTTTGATTTGAGTGTACTATTCAACGGCTACACTCATGGACTATTTTCTCTTATGCCCTTGTTGACCAAAAATTCTGCCATAATATCTCTGTTATGTTTTTATTTTATTAAACATTATTTAAAAATAAAAGCAGTTTTAAATTACAAAAAACCCAGCGTAAATATAAAAAACTACTTAACTAAACTTGGGCCAATATAAAATCAGGCTTTAACAAAAACATTGTAAAACAAATTGGACAAACGAAGCCAACAAAGACCATTAACAAAAATGAAAAGAGTGAAGTTCTGATTTTAGACGTAAGTAGCGTTTTTCTCTTCTCTTGCTTCATCTTCTCTCTTTTTTCATTTTTTCGTGTTCTTTATCTTTTCACCGGAAATTGCAAATTGTGACGCGATTTTCACCGAAATTCAACCAGAATGAGTATGTTGTTGATCTTTCTTTGTCTACTCCGTTTGCCTATGCTGTGTTAGTTGTGTTAGGCGAAGAGGCTACTCCTCAACTGTTACGCTTCCAAAGATCCAAAGATTCTGGTGGGCTTCTGTCAAGGGTCCTCCGTAGACCCTATTCTGCCGGTTGTCTTTTCGTTGTTTCTCAACATTTGTTTGTCACTAAGATTAGTATCTAGAACCCTAAATTTCAAAAAAATTAGTGTTTGAAATTTTGGCTTAATTTAAGTTTAATTACAAATTTATTTAAGTTTAGTGGTTGATTTAATTGGTTTTGTCTTCCCTTGAATTGCAGATATGGTTAGGACCAAAAACACTGAAGTTCAAAGGACGCCTCTGTCATATCTATCATCACCAGTTGAAGATGAATATCAGAACTCATCATCTGGAGAAGAAGAAGAAAACAATAGATCATCCTCAGACCATTCAGAAGCAGAAGCAAAAGAGGAGATAAATCTTTAGATAATTCAGAAGCATCTAATGAGGTAAGAGTTAGTATGATTGTATAATTATAGATAAGTTTGTTCCAGCATATTTGATGAAAATGAATTGGGTTCAAATAATAAATAGACTTAGTAATCTTGGTACAACTTTTAAATAAATTGATTTGATTTGGTTGTAGAGTTGTGATGAGGAGGATCAACAGCCAAAGTCACCTACCAGGTTCTACTTTGGGCCAGATAAATTCACAAAGACATGCAAAATCGTGACAAGGTGTAGGATTGTTACGGTATTGGAAAAGCTGGAGAAAACCCTTGAAGAAATTGAGATGAATGGTTTACGGAAGATGAGAACGAGTTGAAGCATTTTTTCCACATGCCCAGGGAGAATAATCGGAAGTCTATGGGCATGATAATGATTTTTTTGAGGGCTGTGGTTCTTGAGAAGTGCAAGGCATGGTGGTTTGTGGTAAACGGAGTTCCAGTTTGGTATTCATTGTGGGAGCATGGAGTGATATTCAGGCTAAATTGTAGTGAGTACCCTCAGAAATATTTGGGTCTTGGGAGCAATGATTTCGTTATGAAATGGTTTAAACGCACCAAAAAGATATCTGTGAGTGATGTTGAGAAGGTGTTGGAGTCAATGATAGCTTGTAAAGATCGATTGAAGATGGTGGTTCTTTACTTTCTAGCCCAGATCATGGAAGTAAAATCTAAAGTCGGGGGACCTATTGACTCGTTTTTGCTGCGGATTGTTAATGATTTGGATGTGTGCAAGATCTTTCAGTGGGGAAGGTACTCATTTAATGTGTGCTCAGATAGGCTGGAGACCATGATAGGTAATCTGAACAAAAGTGTCAAAGATAGTGTGAATTATGGAGGGTTCATCATCCCGATGGAGGTAAGAATGTATTTTGATATAATGTTTACTAATGTATTTTGATATAATGTTTACTAATGTATTTTTATTTGTCTTGTAGCTTTTGACATTTGAGGCTATCTCATCTTTGAGGAAGAGATACCGTATATATGTTGCATCTATGAAAGACTGTCCAAGAATGTGCCAGAGGAAGTTCAAACCCTCTCAACAGAAAGGATATTCGTTATCAAAGATCAATAAGACACTTGGGAGATCAAAGGTAAATCGATGAATAATCTTAATTGTTTTTATGATATAATTTTTTTTGTACTTAAAGCTAATTTATTTCTACAACCGGATATCTCTAGTTCTTTGGAAGTAAGTCTTCATGAAGATCATTATTTGGTTAGCCGCATTAAGGTTAAAGAGTTCGAAAGGGATAATGGCAATCCAATTGCTAGAGGTATGATGGCTCACCTAGGCGATGGGAAAAAGATTTTCTGGAAAGATTTATATGATCAAGATGTTGCTACTAGGGTGAAGAAGAAGAAGGTAGCTAAGGTAGGAGAAGAAGAAAATGAGAAAGAAGAGAAAGAAGAAGAGGATAATTTGCATAACAAAGAAGAGAAAGAAGACAAATATGCTTCTGGAAATGTTAGGGAGGATGAGCATTTTCATTTGAGAGAAGAAGATGCTATGGCAGAATTCTTGAGAGAGTCTAAAGAGAAGATGCAACGTATGTGGTCTGCTATGTTGAATTTTATAGACATGAGTAATTCATTAAGGGATTTGATTATGGTCACTGGTGGTAGGTTGACCAACGTTGAAGAAGCAGTTTGAAGAATACAAAAAGATACAAAGGGGAAGGAGAAGGTTGAGGAAGTGTTTGAGGAAGTGGACTTAACACGTGAAGATGGTAGTGGTGGTTGGGAAGATGCATCAGGTAGTGGTGGTAATTGTTGCATCTTTTGGTCTTATGGAGCTTTCTATGCAAAACTTCATCCCTGAGAAGCCATGAATCATTCCCCAAGCCCTTGTGAAGCTTAGATCAATGGTATTGATGGAAGAGAAGCTCAGATATGATGATCATCGACAATCCACACAACAAACCGTAGCTGGCACCTTCTACGACTACGAAAATCACTAAGGTAAAAGAATTTCCAAGAAATACTCGATCAAAAGAACTATAATCGGGTACTCAATATAATTGAGTATTTTTGAGAGCGATGATCTTGGAAAATCTTATAGAATGAAATTCGAATCTAGAAATTCTACCTGTTCTTTGCCGAAACCGATCTTTGGCTCCGAATTTCACGAATCTTGGATAATATTGCTATTGGTTCGATGGCTCAACATGATATTCAATGTCTAAGGATATGAGAACTCTGAGGATGCAATGATCGAAGAAAATATGGCCAATGATCGGGCTAGATCTCGAGATTCTACATTGGACCCCATATGGAGCCATATTCAGACCAAACAGCGAACAAGCTCCAAAAGGTCTCCAATTCTCAGTATTGTCTGGTAAGCATGCACCCTAAGAATCATTTGGGAAGAAGGTTTGACGTGCTAGTGTACCTAGTGATACACAGAGTTGTAACCCAAATAAAAGACTGCAAGTGCACAGACAATCACAGTAGTATAGATGAGATCGAATCCACAAGGACCAAGTGTCACACTACAATTCTTGAGAATGAAACTAAGCTAAGACAGTGATATGGTTTTTGATTTGATGTAACACGAAAATAGCAAATAAAGACTGTAAACTATGAATTAAAAAGCCCTAGGTCAAAGGATATTCGCGGGAATTCAGAGATCATGAACCAGATAATTATTCAGGGCTAAACAAGAATCATCTAGAACTCAAACATAAATATTTAACTAATCTACTGTCGTATTATCAGTCACTTTATCTAACAATCTAAGTATCTAAACTGTCGTTTGATCTTAGAGTTGTAGACAAGCATTAAAGGCGGGTTTAATATGTTCATGAAATGCCTTAACATCAGCTTTCGTTGGCTAAGGACAATCCACTCATCTATGTTATTTCAGACATTTAATCAATCACTTTTGATGCATTAAACAGCCTAATATCAGAAACTAAGTGATCAATTCAATTTCAGCAATAAGATCAACAATAGATGAAGAACCCCAAATAAATCCCTAACTATATCTTATTCAATGATTCATAAATCCCTTTGAAACCCTAAATCTAACTATGAAATTACTCAGACAGTAAAATAGAGAAACAGCAAATAGATGAAAAAGAACTCATAATCAAATAGAATAAAATAACCAAAAGGGTTCAAAAATCTTCTCAAAGATGTAGAGTCAGAGATTTCTTCTCCCAAAATCTTACAAGATCCAAAGCTAGAAGTCTGATGTAAAAATAAAGCGTAATAAAAAAAATGGCTCAAAAACGAAATTATAAGTCTAAACGCGTTCTGGGTCGAAACTAAACCGAAAAAGAGAATTAAACAGAAATTTCCTTTTTCTGCGTTTTGGATAAGTGAAGCGGGATCGATCGATCCAGGGTGGATCGATTGATCTGGGTCTGGATTGATCGTTTGGCTGCAAGATGGATCGATCTGAAATGGAGCATTCTTTTGTAAGCGGCTTGGATCGATCGATCGATCTAGAGGGTCATCGATCGTTCTGGTGGTCTCGATCGATCTGGAACGGAGCGTAAACTTGGCTGGTATCTGGATCGATCGATCCAAATAGGGACCGATCAATCTGAGCATTAAAATGCTCCAAAGTGCTCAAATTCAGGCTGTTATGCGTTCATCCTTGCTCCATACGCATTAAACTCCATCCGGACGTGTTTCAACCTGATAAGACTCCGAAAACACCGAAAAGACTCTAAAAACTCTTTAAAAAGAACTTAGAAAATCCAAAAATATGAAATACATCACCCTAGATGAAGAAACAAGCAAGAAGAAGGGCAGCCATGGACGACCAAGGCCTGCCCCGGTCACGAGCCCTGTGACCGAGGTTTCTCCCTAGTGCCTTCACCCACTCCTGCACTCTTGACTTCACCGATCCGATCACTCCAACTCACCGGTTTGAACCAAAAGCATTATTTGGAAAGCTCAGTTACCAGTAGCAGATCTCAACCATGGCCACCACGAAATCAATGAGACGACCATTCGATCTCTATCTTTATTTTCATTATCTTTATCTATCTTTTGCATATTATTGATGGTTTTTAGGTTTTTGTCTCAGGAACGATGCAACTAGAGAGTTCTACACCAAGAATTCATTGACCATGACCATGTTCACTCGATGATTAAGCAACAAAAATAAGGAAACTTCGGGTAGTCACCAACAACACAATTCGAGGTGACATTGTTCTTAAACCCAACTCTTTCTTTATGAGTTTTCATCCTATACTCCTTCTTACTTTTCCACCCAGGACGGTGCGATTTAAGTCTGGGGGCAAGGATGATCCATCCTCTACTAATGCTGCTCTCTATTTTGTTGACTTGAGACCTTTTTACCACTTTTTACATCAATGATTTTGATTTGTTTTTATCGAGTCATTCATGTTTTTTGTTTGATTGAGTCAAAATTAGATGGAAATAATGACTGTATGACATGATGATTTCGACCTATATGTGCTCTGATATACCTCCTAATGAGAAGTTTTGCAGGATTCACTAAGAACAAACAATACCTAGAAGCTCACCGCAGGACCTCTCTCCTCGAAGTTTCATCCTAAGGAGAAAGCTGTTGGATCGGACGTTAACTCCACTCTATTTAAAACTTAATCCTGACATCAAATATTTCTCATGAGAGGCGTTAGATCGGGGAAATGAGCAGAACATTCAGGACTTCTTATCCTTTTTATCACTCTTTGCTGATCCTGAGTGGCCACTCATTTTTAGTGGTTTCCACCCTTACACTATAAATCTCTTTTCAGACCTCTTACCAATCTCTTTTTCAATCTCGTTGGCATATATGTGCAGAAACATGAGAGAGAAATATCTGACACAGTTCTCCAACCAATTGAAGATGGAGAGCTTGAAGGAATCAAAGAAGAGAAGGTTACAGGACTGGTCTACACATTATATACTCAGAAATTGAGAAGAAAAGGTACTCATCTTGTGCTTGAGACTTGTAAATTTTTGTACCGTTTCCCCTTCCACCAAAAAGAAAGAAAAGATAAAGAAAATAAAAGAAAAAGAAAAAGAAAATAAAAGAAAAAGAAAGGAAAGGAAATGGTTACAAAATAATCTCATAAGCACAGGAAATCCCGAGGAGAAAACTATAAAGAAAAGATGTTATGAAGATGATCATCTAAGTCTGGGGGAACTAGAAGAAGAAAAGAAGTAAAGGAACAAGGTATTATGAAGAAGTGGTTAGAAGCTGTGAACATCAATGGGTTCATACTCTCTTGCGGCTCTGCGGTATAGTTGCACTTCGAGTTCATGGTACGCCCTAAACACTTTAACTCCACTTAAACACCAAAGACCTTTTCATACTAAGCGTCGTCTACCCCGAATGATGTCTTCTAGTGAGAGATCCCACACCATCTTTAATGAATCTAAGGAGTTGACTGAAGTGAATGCCAAGCTCTCTTATGGGTTTGAGATGAATGGATCTGAGTTGAGAATGTTGTGAGTCTATAAAGAGTAAGTTTTCAATCTGTGTACTAACTAATCCGCAGATTTTCCATTGGAGTATGGTCTCTGATCATAGTAGAGTTTTCGTGGTTTTCAAACCTCTTTTCCATTCTTATTTGCTTGAGGACAAGCAAAGTCTAAGTCTGGGGGAGTTGATAACATCAAGTTTTTACAAATTTTAGCCATTTTTTTCTTATGGTTTTATGAAGATTTGATATGTTTTCAAGGCTAAAAGGGTTACTATCAAGTATTTTCGGATTTAAAAGGGTTTTGTAGGTTTTAGGGAGTATTGGACCCAAAAGGAGCAAAAACCCATTTTAAGTCAGTTTCAGAGCATCATAATTTTGGCAATGTTTTAAGACCTTCCCCTGCACCTAAATGCGATTTCTTGGTGTCTACAGAAAGCTAAAAGAATCAAGATTCACCTGGGACAAGAATTGAAGCAATCCATTCAGCTGTTTGGAAGATGCATTCCGAAGAGTGAAGCACTGTCAAACCTCGGTCACAACTACCCGTGACCGAGGTCCAGCCTCTTGGTGAGTCCGGTCAGGGGCACCTATGACCGGGGCTGGCCCTAAAGATCTCATTGAACATAAGTCCCACGTCAAGGCCTGGCCCATGCCCCTACATTAATCTAAATGATGAGTTTGTCCTGGAAACCCTAAAACTGAACCCTAATGCATCCTAAGCCCTATATATATATACTGGATTTGGCCTAATAGAGAGGTGTGCTTCGTCATGGTGCCTCTTGTGCCACCCCCTGCCTCATCACCACCGTTCTCAACCCTAGAAGAAGATCTCATAACCACCGGAAGGCCGTTGAAACTTCACCACCGCCGTTGCACCACCGGAGTCACGACCTCTCTCTCTAAGCCTTATCTCTTGTTTCCTACTTTTATAAGGGAAAAGTTTCGTCTACTTTGTATCACAGAGAATATCTCTAAACCCTTTTCTCATACTCTTAATTGTTGATGTAATCATTCGTTCATATGGTTTTTCTTTGCTTAAGTATGTGTGAGTAGTTCTCTTGTTGGGTTTAAGGGGTTTTCAAGGGGGATTCATGGGTTGCTATACTAGGTTGTTAGATCTGTGGTGTTTCGTTTACTGAGCTTCATCTTGGTTTGCATTTGCTAGTTATTGTTTGAACGGCATGCTAGTTATTATTTTGGAGTTTAACTTTCCGAAAGCTTGATAATTCTCCTATTAAACCTTGATGAACAAGACTTTATAATCTATTGAAAGTTGAGTTGTGGAGTTTTCTTGTGGACATATTGAATTTGGATTGTTTATGCATGTTTAACATCTTGATTACCTGCAGAAATAGAGTAATATAGGTTGTTAGACATTTATTGGTTCTACGGGAGTAGGCTAATTGCATTAATCAAAATTTGAGTTCATGAGCATAATTAACTGAAAGTTCCCTGTATGATTTCCTTGCATATGATCCATGATACCTTGAGAATTTCCTGCAGCCCTTCACTTCATCCACTGATATTTACATTCTTATTTGCTTTCTATTTCGTTCACCATTGAAACCTAAACAAACCCTTATTTGTTTTGTCTCAGCTTTATTCTTCTTTAACGAACTTGTCGCGTAGCTTATTAGTTTATGTGGGATCGATACCTTAAGTACTACAATTGATTTGGCTGTGCACTTAGAGTCTCACCATTGTGTTTTTTAGGAAAACATGACATACATCATGCATCAGGTAATGGTGGTGGTTGTGATGCATCAGGTAATGGTGGTGGTGGTGTAAATGTATCAGATTGTAGTGGTGGTGGTGATGATGCATCTGGTAGTGGTGGAGGTGTAGATGCATCACGTTGTTGTGGTGATGAAATAGGTGACGAAGATGGTGTAGGGGAAGAGCAACCCATACTAGAGCCTATTGGATCATGGGCTATGATTCTTGCGCCAACTTCACCTCGTCCAGTTAGCGGACCTTATACTCCAGAAGAGTTAGCTGCAATGTATGCTAATCCTCCATTGTTTTATGAACCTCCAATGTATGGGGAACCAATTTTTGTTGCACCTGAAGCAGTGGAACCAATATTGGGTCAACCTGAGCAAGTGAAACCTGACCCAAAAATGTCTAAGAGGAAGACAAAAGCATCTTCAGTACTGTGTGATCCATGGATCCAAGAGAAGAAAAGGAAGAAGAGGATGGAAGAGAAGAAGAAGAAGGAGGACAAGAAGAAGAAGGAGACAAAGAAGAACAAGCGCACGAAGGTGTAGGTTTAATGTTGTTTCTGTTGTTGATTGTGGAACTCAGGTGTGAGACCATAGAGGATGTTATGGTTTTGTTGAACTCGTTGGTACAACTGATACTATTTGATTACAACTGATAGTACATAAAAACGTATGAATATTTTTATTAATATAAATTATTTTGAAAAAAAAAATATATGCATCCGACAAAACTTACCAAATTTTTAAAATTTTTAAGTATTAAAAAACCAAAAATGTGAAAGTGAAACCAATGATTGAATGATTGAAAACAACAAAAGTTATCATCAGACAAAACCAATGATTGATGATACATAGGATCCGACAAAAACTAATAAACCAAGAAAAACCAAACAATTTACAACAGGAAAGAGGACAAGTACTTCACGTATCAAGGTAAATTCCCTACACAATACTTTATTTTCTAACCATCTCTAGTGTATTAATCACTAGATCAGGTCCCGCCCGATGAGCGGGTTTTAAATTTCAAAATGAATAAAAATTTATTAAATTATGTTTTGTTAGAGAAAATAGTTATTTACAAATTTTAGTTTTTTACGTGAATAAATTAATTAATTTTCTATATTAAAATTTTCTTATAAAAATATTAAAAATCTATATAATATCCAAAAATTTTTGGTTTCCACTTGTTGTTTTTTTTTCGACTACTATATTTGATAGCGTGGACAAAATATCATAAACCCGAAAAACTAAACCAAATCCAATCCGAAAAGAGGAATTAACCCAAAATAAATCCAAATGGATTGTATACTCATATATCCGAAAAACCAAACATGAACTGAACTGAAAAACCGAGAACAGAATGGATACCCAAAATACTCGAAATACAATTATATACCCAAAAATATTAATAATATTTAGACTTGATATAATTAAATTACCCATCAATTATAAAACCGAAAATATTTATTATTTTTATATCAAATAACTAAAATACCTAAAATTAACCAAAATATCTGAAAGGTCTAGGTTATTAACTCTTTGTTAAATCAGTTTTTCTTCATACAGAGTTGATTTTGCTCTACAATTTAACTCAATTTTCAATCATATTAAAATCATACTCTAACCTCATGTATACTCTATATAAATTAATAGAAGTCAAAACTTTTATATCAAAATAATATGTATTATATCAACAGTATTAGTAATTTAGTAGAAAACCATGAAAATTAGAAAACTAACATTGCAAATAAACTAAATTTAGGTTAAAATTTTCGTTTTGGTATTTGTTTTAAAAATATTTCTTAATTTTAGTTAATGATTTGATAAATTAACAATTTTGTGATTTTTTTTCATTTTTCAAAAATACACTTTATTTACTTTTTATTTGTTTTAAATGTATTTTTAAATTTAGTTTTAGATAATTTAACATTTTTGTGATTTCCCTTTTCTCTTTTTTTTTTAAAACATCACTTTTTCAGGGGTTTTTTTGTTGGGATTTATGAATGTTAATTGATGATTTGATATATTAGTTAACCCAAAAAAATCCAAATAGATCGTAAACTCCTATATCTGAAGGACCAAACATGAACCGAATTGAACCGAGAACAGAATGAATACCTAAAATACTCGAAATACAATTATATACGCAAACATATTAATAATATTTATTAGACATGATATAACTCAATTACCCAATAATGATAAACCTGAAAATATTAATTATTTTAATATCAAATAACTAAAATATCTGAAAGGTCTATGTTATTAAATCTTTGTTAAATCATTTTTTCTACACACACTTGATTTTGCTCTACAATTTAACTCAGTTTTCAGTCATATTAAAATCTAACTCTAACCTCATGTATAATCTATATAAATTAATTGAAGTCAAAACTTTATATCAAACCAATATGTATTATATCATACAAATATATATATAACTAATATTATAAAATAATTAAAATAAATAAATAACAACAGTATTAGTAATTTAGTTGAAAACCATGAAACTTAGAAAACTAACATTGCAAATAAACTAAATTTAGGTTAAAAACTTTGTTTTGATATTTGTTTTAAATATACTTCTTAATTTTAATTTTTGATTAGTTTAATTAACAATTTTTTTATTTCCTTTTTTCTTTTTTAAAAAAACTACACTTTTTTCTTTTTATTTGTTTTAAATGTATTTTTTTAAATTTAATTATTGATTAGATAATTTATTATTTTTGTGATCTCTTTTTTTCCTTTTTTTAAAACATCACTTTTACCGATTTTTCTGTTGGGATTTATGAATCTTAATCGATAATTTGATATATTAACAATTACTGAATTTCTTTTTTTCTTTAAATTTTTCTTATATATATATTTATTAATAATTTGACATGTAGCAAGATCTGAATGATTACTTACACGTGTCAAGATCTCGTGAGTTATAATTTTGACACGTGTCGGCTTCTGGTGAGTATAACTCAAGTTTATATAATAAGATAGTTCCATGTGAAGTTGTAGACAACAAACAAAAATGGACATTTACAATTTCCTAAAAATAGTTGATGATAAAATTATTTTTTTCTTAAACAAAATTTCATATTTGATTGGTTTCGATTGGTCACATTACACAATCATATCATTGAGTAAAATAAAATTATGCTGCATAATGAAACAAAATATTAAAAACGTACTTATTTGATAACGAATTTTAACTTATCTCTGTTTTTGAAAGACTATCATTTTAACATTCTTACATAAATTAAGAGAATAATCTAAATTTATTTTTACCCTTTTAATACACTAATAAGGTTTATCTCTCTAATTAATAATAGGGATACTTTTCATTATAAATAGAAAACGACACTCTCTGTTTTTGAAAGACTGACATTTTAACAATTTCACATAAATTAAGAAAATAATGTTAACAAATTACCCTTTTTAATACACTAATAATGTTTCTAGCTCTACTTAATAAGGGTAAATAATAGGGATGAAATTGAAATTTAGACTAAAAAGTTTCATTGAAAATAGAAAACGACACTGTTTGTGAAAACAAACCTAAACTTTAAAATGACACTCTTTCAAAAAAAAATTGAAATTTAGACTAAAAGTTTTGCTTTTTTGTCTAGCTGTGTACTGTTATACAATTTTTTATGATAGCAAAATATTTGCATGACTGCATTAGAGATTCTGCCATTATGCAAATTACAATTGAAGATTTTTATTATGTAAAAGAAAAAGAAAATGTAAGATTTTACGTTTAAACTTATAATTATAAAAGAAACTAAAATTTGATCAGAATTATACTAATCTTCATATTAATGACTAGAGTAATATCCTAAAAAAAGTTTACTAGAATGGTATTAATCTGACGCACGTAAGAAGAAATAAGGAGATAATAATTGGGATTCCTAAGCGCCGCCCATCTCCTTTGAGTCTCAGTGGTCCGGACCGGTGCTTGGCGGCTTAAGCAGCGCCGGTGCCGATTTGGTTGTGGTATTTTATTCCTTTATTTTAATTGTTGTCGCTGAACGTTTTGGATCTTTGACAAAGATGTTCCGCCTTGGAATCATATAAGTTTAATGGTGATTAAGGAGAGACGACGGAGATCTGGTGGTACCGGCTCGGGTGAGCGACAGAGTGATTTGGTCATTGACACCATTTGGTTTCTCGTCGATTTATCTCTCTATTTTGCAAGATCTGGATATCCTCGTTAGAGAAAAGGCCTTCGTTGCCTTTGTTTTCTGCTTCATGTTTATTGATTTGACTCTCTTTGGAATGGTACTTTGTTTCAATATGGTTTTGTTATCTCTATTTTTCAGATTGGTGTAAGATCAGTTTTGTTGGTTCGGATTCGGTTTCTTACTTTGAGCTTGCTTATTGTATTGTCTGGTTTCTTATCATTAGGTTTTGTTGAGCATCTACTGATGTTTTATAAACATTGATGATAACTAAGATCTAGATGTGTATTTTGCTCTCCTTTGGACAATTCTTAGGGTGATTGATTCATATTATCATAGCCCTTAATGGTGTCTGTGTGATATATTTCCTCCTGAAAGAATTCATGGCTAAACAAGCTCATCAAATCAAGTGTGCTTCCATCATGATAACCTATGTCTAATCTTCAATTGGGTGTACAAATCTACAGTAAAAAAAAATTCTACCCAAAAAATCTACGGTAAACAGAAAAATCTGCCATACACATAAATCTGCCATAACATAGAACCATCGATCTTTTTTTGCAGTTTTTTTTACATCAATGGGAAAGTCGTAAATATTTGTATTATTTTTTAACCAAAAAGGGGGAAAAATGCTGATGTGGTATTATTTAGTAATGACATTTTTGTAATTTTTTTTTTCCTAACACATGATATGAAGGGTATTTTTGTGATCAAAACAAACTAATCTAATACTAATTCTTCCTATGCTAAACTAGTCATTAAATCATAATGTAGTATGATTTTAGTACTTTTCCCTAAAAGAAATTCTTTGTTTCATAACTTCATTTCAAATGCTTGTTTGGTCCACAGAAACGGGCGCAAAGAGTTTTTTCCTGTTCAAACCATATTTTGGACAACCTCGAGCTAAATCCTACGACGAGATCTCCAATCCCAGTCCCGATGTAGGTTACAACTTCGACGGTGACACTAATTTGTTCGGTGTTGACGTTTTGGTCGTTGACACTTTTAATAAATGGGAAGTGCTCTCCTTCAATGAGAAAATGCATAACCATTTTAACACATAGATGCTCCCAAGCTTCTCGTCACTAGACAAACAGTTCTATGTATCTGACAACTTTGTGATCGGAGGGAGTAGCTGGTGAGTTCCTCATAAGTGTTATTATAAGCCATAAATGACCGATTCAATAAATATCATTGAACCATTTACAAGTTTTCTATATGTAACGCTAATTAGGGCTTTGAAAGTGTATCCAAATGGCGATGGAGAAGAAAGGTACATTTATAACAAATAATTTTTCGAGTAATGTTAAAAATTCAATATATATATATATATATATATCCTTTAAAATTGATTTATAATCTCATGTTTGTTCTTTATCTTATTGGCAGTCGAAAGCTGGTCGGATCAAGCTAACAGTTGGGGATTCCAGAAATTTGTACCGTCTGCTGATCTTCAGGATACTTCTAAAGGTCTTCTAGCGAATGATGCGTTGAAGATGCAGATCGAATTTGAAGATTTCTCTAACACAAGATACTTTCCAACCTAAGGTTTGGCCTGAAAAGAGAAATGTTTTGGTCAACGGATTATGCGTATGTAAGAATACCTTATGTAATTCTGTTTCATGAGTTCTTGTCTATTAGTTACTCTCTTCTCCGCTGTTTATGTACTGTATTAATGAGTTATGTTCTAATATTGTATCGTTCACAATTATCAAATAATAAAAGTCACCAATAGATATCATGTTAAAACTATAAACTAGCAGGCAAGCAAAAAAAAAAAAAAAAATTATCAGGATATATAGTGACACGTGTGGGTTGATCATCTTACTATATAAATTAGAATGATTTAAAGTTAGTAACTAGCCTGTTCGTGGAACATGTCAACTAAAATGATTAGATTTTGACACATGTTTAAGTAAATAAAACTATAGATTATCAAAAATAAAAATAAAAATTCAAGAAAGAATACAATCATAAAAGAAAAAAGGAATTCTAATTTTCCCTCTCTATAGTTACTAAGTAAAAAAAAACATGTTTAATTATATTAAAATTATATTTTTGACAAATTTCATTTGATAAAGAAAATTTTAGAGTTAATTCCTATTTCTAAATTTTTTTAAAAAGGAATAAAATCATTGATTAAAAAAAAGAAGGAAGTTTAAAAAACAATTATATTTTATAATGTTGGGTTGAACTCAAGTGAGCTCGGCACGTGTCAAAATTTTAATTCATACGCCTGATCGTGAAACATGTCAATTAAAAATGATCATATTTTTACACATGTTTCATTAAATAAAACAATAGATTAGCAGGAAAAAATAAGGAAAACCAAGAGAGTAGAAATCGTGAAGGTGCAAGAAGGAAAAAATATTAGGTTAGAAACCGATATGAGATCCAAACCAGAGAATTTTAGCGGGAAAGTGAAGATCTTACTAGAAGTATCTCGTTTATATATGTGTGAGAGCATAGCTGTCGGTTACAAGATTCCTTTTTCCAAATCTTACACTAGGCGTTCGGGTTTGGTTCATATATTTTGGATTTCCGGGTTTAGAGGCATGTGACCCATTTAGATATTGTACTACAAATTTTGGTTTGGTTCAGTTTGATTCTATCTGGATTCAAATCATGTTTGAGTACACTAAATTTCATAACAAATACATATAAACTTTTGGTTAGATTTGGTTAAACTTTCATAAATTTAACTCAAAACTTTCAGATATTTTGATTTTTATATATTTTAGTTATTTTGATATAAAATAATTTATATTTTTGAGTTTATAATTATTAGGTAATTGTTTGATATTAAATCTAACTATCATTGATGTTTTTGGGTATATAACTGTACTTCAGATATAAAAATATATCATGAACCTCATATATTTAATTTATTTTATTTTTTACAAACTCACCCATTAGGCGGGTCTTTACTAGGTTTTTCAATTTAGTTAATTCTAAAAGCAAATTCTAGCCAAAATACTTTATGAATCACCAGCCTTTTGTTGATTATAAACAAACCATTAGTTGAACTGTTTCTTCTCTATGTATCAGAACTTCTACGGGGCTGCATGGTTTAAACTTTAAAGAAAGGAAGAAAGTCTGGAATGGCTTCTACGGGGCTCTTTACAACAACTCTTACGATTATGCCATCAAGTGGAACAACGTAACATTAAATATTGCGGATTTGTCTGGAAGGTTGCAGGCAAGGACCTGTGCAAATTCTACCAAAATTCAGTTATGTGTTAAATATCTGTACTGAAAGTTTTACTCGGCTAAACACTCTTACAGTTCTATTCTGTTCTGTTTTATTGTACCAATAATACTCATGTCTCATGAGAGCGTGTTAGGCAAGTAACCTAACTTATAGGTTAAGCCCAAACCAAGATATGTGATGTAACTGGCTCTGGTTTAGTAGGCTTTAATCCTAGATTTTTCCTTAGTGTACATATAATTCCGTGTGTGTATTTTGCTTATGAAACAACCAATAAAAACTCTGATGGAGGAGACGTTTAAATGAAAGAGAGCTATGAAGTGAAAAAAATTCTTTTTTGGTCCAGATTTTGATTTTTGTTTTATCATTTTTTTGTTTCTGTTGCTGCTTTGCTCTGAGTTATGGAGTTAAGCTTCTTTTATTAGTGGTTTAAGATCATTTTACTTATCGGCTCTGGTTTCTAGGTTATAGTCAAAATTTAATTTCAAGTTTAGTAGTATGATTACTTGATGGTAGGAGTTGATTTGTTGTTTGCTGCATCATTTCATTTCAACTGAATATATTTCTTTGCTAATAATTGATTGAATTACATCAATGGAAATCTTAGTTTGGAGCAATTCATCTTTGTTTGAGATTTCAAAGTTGGTGTTTTAAACCTTTTTGATGCCTTTGCTTCTACTTATTACCTGTTAGTTATGATAGGTTAGTGTCAATATGTGTTAGTGAGAAACAATAAGAAATTTGTAGAAAAACTATCCCAGTCCGTCTTAACAATTCTGTCACACACTTAAGTTAGCATTGCTTAGGTACTGATTATTTTTGATTGAATCCATATGGGTATATATCTATCCAAAAATTATTATGGAAACTATAAGGCACTTTTTTTTGTGTGATGTGCTTAGAACTCGGATTTATCATCTAAGCGTGTCAACTATGGTGAGGAGAATTTAATTTTGAAGATATCTTTGATATTTTTGAGTGCAAACGAAAATGTTCTTAGCTTTTTTTTTTTTTTTGCAGGAATCTATAAAATCTGGTGTTGTAGGAGAGACTTCTAGACTTTGCTGATTATGTTGATGCAACTAAGACTTGCAACGTTTCTCTTCCTCTGCAGAATTCAACTTCAAAAGCATTGTTGTATGTTAGCTCTCTTTCTCGGTCTCTTTATTGCATTAATTTTTGTCATGAGACATTGGAGTATTTGCACTCCCAAGACTTTTGCTTCTTTGTCTTTTGAAAGATATTGTTTTGGTTTGTGATTTACTGAACTTCAAACTATGTTTTTCATTATCAGGTATACCAATACAAAGGCAGCTAGAAAATGTAGATTCACATCAGTATTGGAAACTTGAGTCTGATTTATATCTTTCAAAAAAAGATCTTGCAAGTCTTTATTCTTCTAAATTCTTATTGAGAATTTCTGTTTTGTATGTGATTTTGTGTGCTCTACAGAGTGGTGAATGAAAGTGATGGCTTCTGACCAGAAGGTCAATATTTGAAATCCCAGTTGAATATTGGAGCAGATGAGAGCCATAAAAGTGGTTCACAAGAGGTACTTATGTTCTATATCTGGAAGTTAGAAATTATTTTTGTCTGTTTTTCTATGAAGTTTCATTTGGTAAATCATGTTAGATTCAATCAAGATTTAAGTCTTAGTTTGTTATTTACCATTCCTAACATGATTTCTTTTGTCATTATTTGATAAAGAAGCTGAGAATGGGAAAAATGTAAATGTGGCAGACAAAATTTTAAGCTATGTCTTCAATGTCTCGACTCAGCCATTATGGACACTCATGAGTCATGAATGCCATTCACTGTACCTTGAGATACATGTTTATGAAGACTTACGGTTGAGGGTGGAACAACAAACTCGTATGCTCTTGGTGGACAGATCAGCTTTAAGCAAAACAATGGAATGTGAGAAACACTTTCTTTTATTATCTCTTTCTCTTTCTCTTGCCCATTTATTTCAACTTGCGTCCATCTAATATTTTTGCAGGGACATCATCATTTACCTGAAACTAGAGGACTTCGTTTGTCTAAAGAACAAACTGTCACCATGGTATATCAATCTCACTTTTGGTAGCAAGTACTTGCTCATGACGATTTTTTTGTCCACAGCATGGAGCCAAGCAGAGCCAATATATGCGTCTTTATAAAATGAGCTGTTTAAGTGTTAGTTAGTGAGAGTTGAAATGTAATTATCACTATCTCTATTTTTTGTTTTTAATTTGAAATTAAAAGGGAAAGTTCCATAAAAATACACCAACTATTTATCTATTTTCATAAAAATGCATAAACTTTTAAAGTACACAAAATACACAAAATCTTAAATTGTATCTATTAAACATCCAAGAGCTGATGAAAAATAATATCCATTAATGCTATAACTAAAAAAAAAATTTAAATTTCAAAAAAAAAAAAAAATATATATATATATATAATTCTAAAGAAAATCTTTAAAATTGCAAATATTTTATTCTTTCAATGATTCAAAAAAAAGATTAAAATACTATTTCTTTTGAATTATAAATAAGAAAACTCAAAAACGGATAAATTTTCTAATATTTTAAAAACTTATAAAAATCATAAAAAATAAATAAAATATTTATATATGTTATATCTTTCACATCAAAAAGACACGTCACAGAACTATATACAAATTTATGTTATTATATTTTCACACAACACTTTCATCTAAGTAACATGGAAAATAACATAGAAATCATTTATTTAAAAGTAATATTATTTTATGATGCTATCTTTTAATTTGTTTTGTTTAAAACAGTGATAAATAAACTATGGGAGTTGTATGCTGAATCTTAAACTTTATATTTTAGCATTTAGAATTTTGAGAAATTTCAAAGAGTATTAGGAATGTTCTATGTTTTTTGAATTTTTTATTTAAAAATCCAATAATTTACAAGCTCAATGTTTTCTTAAAAAAGTTATTAGAATTACTTTAGATTTTTCTACAGTTCTTTAATTTGTTTTAAAGAGTTTTATATGTTTATCCGAGTTTTAAAAATGTTTTTAACTAAAAAATTATTGGATATTATTTTTCATCAGCTCTTGCTTGTTTATTGGATACAATTTAAGAGTTTGTGTATTTTAATGGAAGAAAAAATTATTTCATGTATCTCTCTTTTGCTCTTTTGGCATTATACTCATTTACAAAAACACTACCATTTTTGTACGTGGAAATGTGCAATATGCCTTGATACAGTTTGCGGTATTGAAGTATCAGTACCGGTGATGGTATGAAACATGGTTCTCTTTGCTTATATTTTACTTTTATTTTGCTTATATTTTGCTTAAATCTTAATAAAAATATTGTGCTTATATTTTGCCTAAATCTTAATAAAATCTTTTTAAAAAAATAAACAAGTAAAATTTCTTATAAGTAAAACTAGGTGAAACTGAAATTTCCCGAATCTGAAAATATTTTAAGAGAAAGAAACAAAACAAAATTAAAAAAATAGTTAAAAAAAGAAGATAATTTTAAATGAAAACATATAAAGATAATGTTGCACCATGACTATAACATTTACGCCAAAAATGCCTAAAAGAACGATGTTTCATACCATCACTGATACTTCAATCCAAAGTCTCAAAGCACCATGTTTTATTATTTTTCTTTCTTTGATCTAGAGTGTTTTTTGTTCAAACCTACACATTTACTCAAAACTCCTAATTTGGGAGAAACAATTATTAAAATATTTATAACCTATTAAAAACCAAGCATATATCATTTAGAGATCATATATAAACTTATGTATTTAATAATCATATGAAACTACAGTAAAGTTAGGCACCAGAATGTCTTGAAAATTCAGAGTGATAAAATCTTATCGAAAAAGATCATTATACACTGGTTTCCATTATGAAATTTGGAACTATTTACCATAAACTATCTACAAAACAAGAGTTTCAATATTTCGTCATGAATCAAAAGAGATAAGCCTCATCACCAGAGTTTAGTGACCAGAAATGTCTTTGAATTTCAAAGATCAAAAGTCACCAGAATTTCTTGAAAGTTCAGATTGATAAATTCTTATCGAAAATGATCACCATAGACAGGTTTCTGTTAAGAAATTTGAAATTATTCTCCAAACAAAATGACAAAAAACTATCTACGAATCAAGCTTTTCCATATTTCGTCATGAATCAAAAGAGAAATGCATAATCTAGACTCACAACCAGCTAAGCAAATGCTATTACCTGAAATCTGATCTTGATAACATCAAGAGGTGACGTTGTCGTGCATGACATAGCACCAGCTATACCACCCGCTGACATATCAATCAAAGTACGTCTTATCTGTTTAGGCTTTCCTGAATTTTTTTCACCCATTTTGTTTTTCTCTTGTTTGATTTCTGGTTTGTGGTGAAGTGAGAAAACATGGGACCTCTAAGGGTTGTGTATGGAGGGATGAAATAACAAACAAAAGATCCTGTTTACAATGATGTTCAGGAGAATATGAAGTGGCGACTGACTAGTATTATAATATCATAAGGGTAGTAGTAAGTAAAGAAAAGCTTAAGAAAATAAATGGAACTAAAGAAAAGTTTAGATAAGTTATAATGGTTTGGAAGAAAAAGGAAGATCTGAATGTGAATTATATAACAAGGAGAAAAGTCTCCTTTATATAGCAGAGTGCCCATACTCATAGTAAAAATTACCGGAATAAGTGTATAGTGAATTAGTGATAGAGTGAGAAATTTTTCTGCCAAGCACGAAATTTGAGATGCTATTCTAAGTTAAAGTTTTCAACAAAAGTAGATTTAACCATATTTTTTTACCTTAACAGAAAAGTCTTATGTTTCTAAAAGAAAAACAATAGTAGTCAACCCCATAAATAATAAAATGGGCCTACAATATTTGTAAGGAAAAAAACAATAATATGCAGCCCATATAATAAAAGTAGGCCTCATGTGTATAAAGAAAAATCAGCCCATAAGTAAGAGAAATGAGATTACCACTATTTGTGAAGGAAAAATAGTAGTAATCCAGCCCATAAAGTATGCTTGTCTATATTTGTAAAGAAAAATTCAATGTTTTAAAATATGGGGAATATTTTTTTTTTGTTAACAATTATATATATTAACTAAAACGGTTTAATGATCCAAATTGGCTGTATAGAGTTTATATGAATAATAAAATATTGATAAAGTCTGGCACTCTGTGCTAAATTATCCGATTTTATATTTAAATTATAAGAAATGGAAAAAAAAAGAGAAAACAGAGAATAAATTTTTTTATTTTCTCGAGATCTTCAAGGTGACGGTGTAGCCACTTTCTTCACTAGTTTGGAGGAGTCTGTTGCAAATGCTACTTCTGTCTTCTGTTTTTTTATAAGACTGGGTATTGCCCAAATAAACGCTTCTAATTCCACGTGCAAAGGAGAAAAGCATCAACAAGTGTTACATGCCCCCATAATTATGTATTCGACTTCTTCCTTAAAGCAGAACCAACCTAAACCAGAGAATTTATCTGTCTCTTACCATGAACCATCTATATAACAATGGTACCCCTTAAACTCTGAATTATGCAAATCTCGTGTAACCACGTTATCATGAGAGTTTTGATTTAGCTCATTATTTTCTGTAACTTGTGCCGATTTCTAAGCTAAAGCCTCAGATTCTGCTATAGTTAAATCTCTATAAATTAATACTCGATTCATTATAATCTCTCTAATTAATAAAAATATTAGTTTTAAAAATGTGATTTTGATCCAAATATCATATCTATAAATTAATAACCTCTCTAAATTAATAAAATATCATAAAAATATATTGGTCCTAATATTATTAATTATAGAGGTTTTACTGTAATTTTAAACTTTTTTATGGGTTTCTATCAATATTTTTATATACTTTATCATTTCTATCTTTCCGGGTGGTAATAATCAATATAGGCAATATATTAATAATCTTTTATTATAATTTATTATATAATATATAAAAACTAGATTAGGAAACAAGCTTTACGTTAACTTGTTAGGTATAATTTATTGTACCTAAAGGCCATAATTATATATTTTCCGTCTCTTTTTATTTTTTTCTATCTTAATTCCTTAGATATATTAAAAGAAAAAACATTTATGCTGACATGTGAAACCCACAATTTTTCCAAAATATTTACTTAACTAATTAAGCTTTTTTAAAATCTATTTCATTTGTCAAACACTCCGATTTAACTTAGATTGTTTTAGATTAATTGGTGTAATGACCCAAATCTAGATTTTATATAGGAAAATGACTATTTTGTAGATTTTTTAACTAAATGACTATGAGACCACGTTCAAACATAGAGAAATGATATAACCACCATTCCCATTTGTCTTGCAAAATCTACTCATACTTAGCTAACATGAACTAAAATAAAATAGAGAAAATTAGCTAACAATGATTATTTTACCTTATCTTTTTGAATCTATATATTTTATTAGTTAACCTATATTAATTACCAAATTAATCTTTAATTAAATTTTCTGTGTATTTAAACAATTAAATTAAGATTTAAAAGTAAACTTAAACTATGGGCATGGTCTATTAATAACTATGGGTCTCAATAGTTGTTCTTCTCCAACAGCTAAAATAGCTCTAAAACGTGAGAAGTTGTCAAGTAGTGGTGGAGACACAAACATGATATTGTGATTTCAAAGCAGTTGCTACAGTCACCACTACTGATCCAAGTATGTGAATCTCTCCACAATACCATTTGTTCTGTTTCTGAAAATGGAGTTTGTGTTCTTCTATTATTCTCTGCAGATCGAGGAACGTGCGTGTTTCCTGGAAGGTAACTATCTTCTTCTTCCACACTTTTAATATCTGAGAGAATCAAGCTCACACCGCTTTTGTATCGACATTTTGCAGTGCAAAAAGCAATCAGACACTTGGAAACACCACCACGGCATTGGCACCTTCAGCGAACTCAACAACATCTGGCTGCATCCCACAGTATTATCACGCTTCTTTTGCTGATTTAACACTCATCTCCCTTCTACTGGTTATTGCCGTAGTATTCTTGTAGAAACTCGGGAAAAAAAACAACAACTCAGAATTCTCGTTTCTTAATTTTAACTTCTTTCTTTGCAACAACACTTGAGACAAAAAGAGCTCAGTGGTTTTGTTCTGTCTGTGTCTTAGTTGTCTATCCATTTTTGTTGATCATCTCCTTTATAAATAATCAAGTCTTTCACATACAAGATGAACAAAGATGTAAACAATATTCAATACGAACAAAGATGTGTTTTTAGATTTTATAAAAGACTTCATATGGGGATGTACCTGCCCTATAGTAACAAGCTTGGCATTCAAACGCAGGCTGAGCCACAGCATCAGTGGTTTTAATCTCATGATGATGATTGAGGTAGTTAGTGCAATAAGGTTTGTTACAAAACCTGCACTTGGGAAGCACAAGCCAACATTCAAGACACAGAACATCATCACCACAAGCTGCTTCTTGAATCTCTCAGTGTCAGGTCTAAGGCACACTAAACACTCAATGCATCTAGGGATACAAAATCAACATCCTCTACATTTGCGTTCATTCATTTCTCTCTGATTCCTCAACCAAGAAAATACATTAATGTTAGAGTCTCAATTCTCAGTCGATAGCTTTGTAAGGAAGATATGTTGAAAGTAGTGAGATATGATTTTTGGTTATAACCCGCTTAAAGCAAACGTCTGTTTTTGTACATTTTTTAGACGATGGCCACACACTTATGGATAAAGGCCTCAAGAGGTTTGTAACTGTTATTCACCAAAATTTTGCAGGTTGGCTGATCACGCGTTCACAAATTTTGCAGGTTGGTTGATCTAGAATATGTATTCTACCTTACCGAATCTAGAATATGTATTCTACCTTACCGAATCTAGAATATGTATTCTACCTTACGTAACCTAGAATATGTATTACTTAGAATGCGTCTTCTACTTTACCTAATCTAGGATACATCTTCTACTTAATCTAGAATTCATATGTTACCTTACTTAATGTAGAATACATCTTCTACCTAATCCAGAAAAAATAAGTTATGATTTAGGGATTTGTTGTTATCGGCAAACCAATATTTAAGACCAAATCATTAGACGGCAACAGATATTGAAACGAACAAATATCAAAATGAAAAGAGAAGAAGGTTAAACGAAGGAGTAAAGTCAAAAAGAAAAAGAAGAAGGTAAAGAAACTATGTTTGGTTATCCAAATTAATTTTAATTTCCACAGATGAAATTGATCAATCGTTTAGGATTCATATCTAACTTAATTCTTAATTTTCGCATATGATTATGTTGTAGACCTACATAATTTGTGGTGTATGGAGGCTGCCCTCTCTCGGCTGGATGTTGGTCCAAGACTGTTTCATATAAATAAGTGGAGGTTTATTGACGACAAAGAAAAAGGGGTAGACTACTTACATTGGAATCCAATACTACTATTGAAGATTTGAGGAGGATGGTTTCTGAATACTACGACAAAGAGCATAATATAGATGATGTGGAAATCAGTTTTTTACCTACTGATTTGGTAAGCAACTCTGAATCTCCTCCGATTTTTGTTAAGAATGATCGCCAAGTGAGAAATTTGTTTGTGTATTTAAAAACTAAGACTGTGATACAGTTGTGTGTCACATTTAAATCTGCTGGTGGTGATCAAAGGAGTACTAGAGTCAAGATTGTAAACCCTAAACCCTAAACCCTAAACCCTAAACCCTAAACCAATGAGGAGCCAAATGATTCAAGTGATGGTCTTGAAAATGATCATTATTTTTGTGAGGATGTTGATAGCGTGATTATATCACCTAAAGGTTGTGAGAATGCAGCTACAAGAAAGGATGCGTTCCAAAGAGATCCTTATAATGTTGAAGATGATGCAATTTCTGGAAAAGTTATTGATAGGCAAAAGAATAAATCGACAGGTAATAGATGATATTAAAAAGCACCAACATTTGAAAAGCAAGGAAGATATGCAGATAGCTTTTGAAATATGTGCCATGAAGCATCACTTTGACTACAGGGTTTCAATATCTTGTCCGAAATTTTGGAGTATACGGTGCAAAGATTATGTCTGCAATTGGAGAGTTCGTGCAGAGTGTTTCGAAGGGTCTACATATTTTTGTATCAATAAGTATGAGGCAGAACAAACATGTGATCCTTCAAGGAAAAATAAATTATCTACGAGAACTTCAGCAAAAACAGTTGGAAATATTATCATGAAGAAGTATGAGGGTGTGAAGGAAAGACCTAAACCAAATGATATCAGAAATATTATGTGTACAGATCATGGATATCATCTCTCATATATGAAAGCATGATAGTCTCATGAGTTTGCGGTTAACATTGTTAGAAGTATACCGGAAAAGAATTATGGTAAAATACCAAGATACTTGCACATGCTAAAAGAAGCTAATCCTGGTACGCATACTAGTTACAAATATGATGATAGTGGTCAACTCAAATATCGATTTCTTTATTTTGGTCAATATATCAGAGGGTTTTACAAGGCTATTCGGAGGGTGATTTGGTTGATGGAACATTTTTAAAGAACAAATAAAAAGAATTTCTGCTTGTTACCACAGCCATAGATGGTAACTCCAATTTGTATCCAATTGCTTTTGGGATTGTTGATTCAGAGAATGATCGGTCATGGGAGGGGTTTTTTATGCACCGAAAGGTTTTTATACCGGAAGGCATCTTTCAATTGAAAAACCACTTGGTAAAGTTTACACTTCAGCTTGGTTTGGAATTTGCATTCGCCACTTGTTGAATAATATAGTAACAAGTTTCAAGGGAAAGGGTTTGGCTGGTTTAGTTGCAAAGGCCTCGAAAGTATATAGGATTGCTGAATTTGATGTGATGTTCAACCAAATTTGCAGTATTAGTCCGATTATTAGAAAATATCTACTGGATGCCGATGTGAAAAAATGGGCTTCATATCAATTTCCAGGATATAGATTTGAAATTAGAACCAACAACCCTGCTGAATCGATAAATGCAGCATTGGTTTCACCTAGAGAGTATCCACTAAGACCATCTCCAACCCCACTCCATTTTTCACTCCATATTCCATTTTGGAGTAGAATTTGCTCCAACCCTACTCCATTTCCAACTCCTACTCCATTTCCAACTCCATAATGGAGTAAAAATAGGATTACTTCAAATATGGAGTAAAAAAAGGATTACTTCAAATATGGAGTAAAAATAGGATTACTCCAAATATGGAGTAATTTTATTCATCACTCCATTTTTTTACTCATTACTCCATTTTGGATTAGGGTTGGAGTAGAATTCAACTCCATTTTGAAGAAAAAATGGAGTAATACATTGGAGATGCTCTAATACCTTTGTTGGATAGTATAAGAGATATATTAATAAGGTGGTTTTACGAACGTAAAGCGGAAAGTACAAAGCATCAACATCCTTTAACCACTGAAGCGGAGGACAAGGTTGATAGAAGGACAGGAAAATGCACACAATTGATGACTAATCCTTCCACTATCAACATATTTTAGGTTAAGGGAGATGTCATCGAATTTGATGTTGACATGGAAAAGAGAACATGTACATGTAGAAAGTTCCAGTTGAGCAAAATTCCTTGCAGACACGCTATAAAAAGAGCTCTTGAATGAGACATTGAAATTCACACTCTTGCCGATGAACTATATACGATAACTGCATGGAGAGCGGCTTATGAGGAAAGCATTAATCCAGTAGCAGTTCATGAATATGAATGGCATGTCCCACCTATTGTTGAGGATGAAGATATGAAACAGTTGAAGATAAGATTAGATCATCAAAAGGGTCTAACAAAAGGCAGAAGTGTAGTCGTCGTCATAAGGAGGGGCACAACAGAGCGACATGTGAGATGCCAATATAAATAAGGTGGGATAAAATAAATTCCGTTTTACCTCGTCTTTCTCTTAGTTGGCCATTTTACTTTTTCTTGATTTAAAATTCTGAGGGTGCTTCTGATTATGATTCATGCAGACAACCACAAAAGGATTTGGATTCTGGATTGTGGACATAAGTTAGAGACAGCAAGAGTATGAGAGATTCATGTTCTAGAGTTTTAGTCTTTGAGTTAGAAATCTTGAGTTTTAGTCAAATGCTATGGATTCTATACTATGTTACCTGAAGTTAAACTTGGTTTGGTGTTTGAACCAAAAACTGAAAGGAATTAAAATTTTAGAAAAATAATGCTTTGTTTCATAAAGATGTGTTTATTGTTATGGTGGAATCTTGCGTTTTTTAGAAGCTCCAGTTTATTGGTGCTTGTATATTTTACCAACGATACTTGATTGAATTATCACATTGTATGTGTGTGTAAAGTGAATTCTTACCAGGTGGTTAATCTGCAAGGTGATGTGGTTGACATCATCATCAATATCAAGAGTTATCATGGCTTTTTCGTCCTCCAACCTAGTAGGTCTCATATCAACACTTTGTCAAGCATTATAGAACAATGTGTCATACTCATCCCAATTCTCTGAAATAGGCCTCTGATTTTACTCAGCCTTAGCTATCTCAGTCTTTGGATCACTATCCCAATCACGCTTCACCTTTATCATCTGAGTCTTGAGCTTAGGCCAAGGAGATCGGACATGAGCATTGACCGGGAAATCAGAATTGGGTGTGGTGGCTATGTTGGTGAAACAAGATATTTGTGTGGGTCAAGAGGTTTCAATTCCTCAATCAATGTAGTACTTGAGGTGTCAATCCATAATTGGTAATCTAAGCAATCAGGATGTGATCTAGCAATCTTAATCTAAGCCAAGCATAGTAAAAGGTGTGATTTTCTAACAACCTAAGTGAATAAAAATCCACTCGATTTGAAGGATCGAGTAGAATAGTCGAGCATATTAAACGAACAACGCACTCGATCAGATGGATCAAGTATGCTAAAGAACAGAAATGAAACTAAGATAAGAACCTGATTAACAAATGAACTAGATAAACAGGATTGTGAAAACAGATTATGACTAAATAGGGATTAAAGGAATGAGATTAATCGACCTATGGATGCTGGTAAACCTTTCTGATACTTATCAAGCAACAACCACAAGTACTTTGGGCTAATCCCTAGAAAAGAGATTTCTAAATCAATATAATCCACTGTCGTGACAGAAGGTCTCAAGATCCACCACTGACACACCCGATTTTGTCAGCGCCACCATGATGAATCATGCATAATGATCCAATCCATTAAAGCCAAAACACATTACTACAGCCTGATTTTGCCAGCGTAGCACTAATTTTGCCACTGTCGTGTGGGATTCATTTTAGATCATGCTCAAATTGATCAGAGAGGAGCAAGCACTAAGAACAGTCACCCAAAAGGGATTTTCAATGAAAGCACATAATATAAGTTAATCAGATCAATAAACCAAGCATCCATGGATCTCTCTCATCCCTAATCTCCCTAATGAAACTACTCAGAAATTAAACTCATACTTGGATCTAAGATCCCAAAAATTATCAAAGAAGACATGGGAATGAAGATCCTAGAGAGATAAGCAAGTATGCTTAAAGCAATAAAAACAAATACTGATTATCTTAAACGGAACTGAAGTTGCAAATACAATAAAAACTTAAGAAAATTAGAGAGAGAAAGCTCTGATTAAATCTCTAAGAACAAAAATAAAACTAGGGTAAAAAGATTGTATGCGGCGCTCTGATCCAACAATCCCTTTATAGGGAAGGATCAGAAGCCTTAATCCTATGGATAAGTCCAAGGATAAGTCCCTATAAATCCGGATTAAATGTGCTCGGGTGCCTTGGTCGAGTAGATGACCGAGTGGTCCGGTGAGAAGTGAGTCAGATGCCTCCACTCGATCGTGGGATCGAGTCTTTTGTCCGAGCAGATTCCCTGAGCATGTTGGCACGGACACAGACCGAGTAGGTGGGTCTAGTGATTGAGCAAAGTTTGCTGGTGCTTCTACTCGAGTGGTATGGGTTGAGTCAATGGATCGAGTCAGACTCCTGTTGTCCATCCTTAGCCATTTTGCTCCATTTGTACCTGAAATAACCCCAATATGCAATATGTATGCAATGCATATGCATGACTCTCTAAGTGACCTAAAATGACACAAAATGGTATAAACAATGGATGAATCTAACCTAAAGGGATCATAAAACTACACCTAGAATAGGTAAAATATGGTGTTATCAACTCCCCCAAACTTAGTCTTTGCTTGGCCTCATGCAAAAATTAGGTTGAAGGAGAGGTTTGAAAGTGGGATCTCAGAACCAGATGCAAACTAACCAAGTTTATAAACTCAATGTCAAAGTTTTAAGTTCTAAAATGCAATGCTTGTGAACCTTACTTTAAAACTTTAGCCATTCTTATCAAAATATGCATCATTTCTCAGTCCTAACTAACACAAACATTCAAAGTAATCATTCCCTTTAACATTGATTGATTGTAACCGGTGGATCATGCTAATGAATGCAAGTGAACTCATTTGGTTTGAGGGAAAAATTTTAAGAGACAAAAATGGCCTCTTCTCCCTCTGGTTTAAGCTCAATGGTAACAGGGATCTCTCTTTGTATGGATTGAACTTTTAGAGAATGCTAAAGGTAAAAGCCAAGTTACGCATACAAGGATAGATTCTCATCTACCCAAGAACACACAGCCGACTTTCCCTAATTCTAAGCTCATATAACTTGATCCTAGATCTTACCCCTCAAGGTAATACTCTTCTCTCAACAAGGATTCAATGATTATCTTTTATTTTCTTCTAAGGAGAGGAATTTTTCACTTTTCTTTACTTCTAGCGGATTGGGGGGATTTTTCTCTAAGCTAGGGTCTTGACTCGACCACTTTGGTCGAGTCCACTGATCGAGTCAATGCTTAATATTATTTTGTTTATTCTTCTTACAGACCCTTTTCACACATTTTTCTTCTCAAATCTTTTACTTGTCTCAATACATTGTTTCTTTTTTAGTTTTCCTCTCCAAAGATTTTTAGCACTCTCTTTTCATTCTTTTTACCACTCTTTCTTTTCTCACACACAACACAGCCCTTTTGTAACAATCCCTAATCCTAGACTGATCCAAAAATCGTGGACCAGTATCTATATGAGAAGCTACCCTTGTCGGCCTAAACCTAACATGTTCTCCTAAGTTCAATCCCAAATAAGGCCTTCCACTCAGAATTAGTGTTTGGTTTGAAAGAAGGGAAGGTTTGGTGTTTTAATTGGAACTACCTCAAAGATAGAGGCAGCTACGTGGATTAACAAGGGTGGTAAAAAGGTGAAAGAGAATCCAAGTATTTTAGTGGTATCCATGAGTTCAAATGCATTGATTAGTTATGATAATTAACATTAAGATTAGGGTTACACTTGGTAGGGAATGATTTACTTATCACAGTAAGTTTTAGCTAAGTCAAAAGAATTGATTCAAGATTCCAAGAATGGTGTTATCTTAATTTTCAAGTTCATAAACATGCACTAGACAACTATTAACTTTAGCATTGAATTTATACACTTGATCATTAAGAAAGAATGGTAAATTTCATCATTGTTCCCAATGCTAAATGCAACAATCCTAAGTGAATATTACTAGACTCAATCCTAAAATGCAAATGAAACTACATGAACACTCTGTTTTTGTGGTTTTGATTTTCGAAATGTTTCAGATTTTTATGATTTTTTAATTCATAAAGATGCATGCTAAATTTTAATTAAACTATGTTGAATGGTTCCTAGACCCTCCCCCAAAATTAAATTACACAATCCCTGTGTAACAAAATTCAAGAGAGAACCTAGGAGATTCAACAGCAAAAAGATAAAAACTATTCTAAACCTAAATGCGATGGATATACAATTGGTGGGGATTCGGGGTGGTACCTCATTCTGGAGGCTGAGAAGCGGCTGAGTCAATGGCTTTTGCGGCACATATATCCACTAGACAATCAAAGAAGTTTATGTACTCGGTCGGCTTACTCAGTTCGGTGAATCGAGTAAGGCTGTCCTGAAGCATTGGCTCGATCGGTGGATCGAGTGGGTGGACCGAGTTGGTATTCTCAGCTTGGAATTCTTCAGCTGTGCTCTCTGAATGCCTCTTCCTTGGCCTATGACTTTCCTCAGTGTTTGACCGTCGTTTGGTGTGATTGGCTGACATGCGTCTAGAAGCTAGGGTGCAAGAACGGCTTCTTGGAAGTAACTTTGATTTCTTCTTTGATGTACTACCAAACTTTCTCTGGATCTCCTTGAGCTGGTTGGTGAGTTCCTTAACAGAGTTTTTAAGCTCCTTAACTGTCCTTTTTAGCTTCTTGGCAGTCTTGTCTTGAAACTTGGATCACTTATGTAACATGCTCAACTTCTTGTTGGCTTCCTTCAAGCTTTGGCACTTCTGATCATCAAAGTAATAAGCCTCAGGTTCTTGCACTACTTCTTCTTCTAGTTGGTCAATCTCTTGAGCTTGAATGCTCTTGGGACGATAGAGAAATTGTGTTGGTGGAATGAAATTGATTCTGGATCCTTCAGTGATCCTAGGGAGTGCATCGAATGACATCAAGACTTCGGCTGTGCCAACCAAGGGATGTGTGAATCTATAAGCAAACTTCGTGTAAACCCTCCTTGGTGCCAAGTAGTGGCATGTTATGAGTTGCTGCAAATCTATCCATGTTGGTTCGGTTTGCTTGCTTCTTGACAGATCAATGTTGCATGCATATAACATTGGGGTAATGATTCCTCCCATGGCCAATGATCCTGAGTATCCCATATTGTGATTTTTCCTTGCATAATCTTTGTAATACATCAGCTGATTCATCAAGATGATGGTGTTCCCGGTTTCGGATACATCTCCCTTCAACTCTATCATCTTGTTCTCCTTTCTTGTTGGAGCGAATACTAAGATCTCCTTAAGCGTGACATCAAGCATTAGAAGTTCCCCATCATTCACCGTTCCCATATTCTTCTAGTAAAGAGAGTGATATCCATGGCCCTATGCATGTACCTTATGGCCGGATTCCTAATCTCAGCCCCCTTGGCTCTTGATGATGTGAAGGGTTCTCTTCCTCCTAAGGTGTTCCATAAGGCGAGCACCTCCTCTCTTTCTATCTCTTGGCTAAACCCCGGGCCATCCTTTAATCCATAAAGCACATCAATTTGCTTTAAAGTCAGCTGATGTAACTCTCCATTGATCTTGAAAGTGATGTAACCCAATCCACCATCAGATTCAGTTTCTGGCTCATCTTGGAAGAAGTGCATCTTGATTGTTCCAAGGAATTGACAAGTTTCCTCCTGATATGCTTCATATTGACTTGCTATGAAGCTTTTCAAGTCTGCCTTCTCAAACAAATACTCAACCTCTTCTTTGATGCCTAAGGTCTCCATTGTAGCATTATGCGGATAGCTAGTTCCCGAGAAGCTCAATGCCTTGAGAAAGTCTATCATCATATCATCCTAAAATTCTTCCTCTCTTCTTTTACTAGCTCCATTAGCTTCTACCACTTCTTCACTCGATACCGTATACTCGATCTCTTTTCTCCCTTTCTGCTTTTTCTTCCCCTTTGCTATATCCTCTCTTGCTCTTGAGTATTCTCCTGAAGTTCCATCCTTGTTTCTTGTCTTGGTGAGCACTTTGGTTGGTGGGACTATGTCTTTTATCCTTTTAAACCCTCTTGCTATGGCTGCCACCGATTTTTGTGTTGCTTTGTACTTGAAATGCATTCAAAATTGATCAATTAGTTCATCTCATTGATTACTCGACCATTCAACTTGTCTAGTAACTTGATCGAGTGAAAATTTCTTTCCAGAAAGATCCGACTCGGTCATGGTACTCGATTCGTACTATCGAGTTTAGTAGTCAAATTCAACTCCTCAAATCCAACTCGGTCACTTGGATCAAGTAGTTTTGGTTGAGTGGCTTTCAAGTTCACTTTTCGCAAAACAAAATAAGGATTAAACTCTAAAGATCATGGTTATCTGTCTATTCAAATGCAATTCCACTAATAAAGCATGACCCTAATCAAAAATTGTTTTAACAGAGCCAGAATTTCAAAACTTTTCATTCAAGAACATAATTCCCTATGGTTATAGAATGCGGCACATAAACCATATAAATAGATAATCTATGGCAGATTCCTAATTATGAATGGAAGCATGAAAAGAAAAGGGAATTTAAGTTTTTCATGAAAGAGTTTGAAATCCGAAAATTTCCTCAAACTAAAAATGTAGATGCTTATGTGGGCTGGTGGTCATCGGTTAGAGTATATCGGGAATACATTTTGCAAGAAACATGGTTTAACAAATTGAAAAGAATCAGATGATTAAAAAAAAATCTTTCTAGGAGGCTTTTTGGACAAACATTTTGATTTGGAAACAATGAGAGAGAGATAGTGGGCAGCTAATCGGGCATATAAGCGAATATATTAGGTTAACCAAGTACCCAATCGAGTGGACACAATTAAAAGCTAAATTTTCGGATAAAACCTGGGCGACTCGATTGGATAGATCGAGTCGTGTGATCGAGCATACATTTCTACCATTCGGTCAAGGAGACTGAGTAAGCTGTCCGAGTCATCATGCCTTTCACCTTATCCTTGTTCATAAACTCATCATGGTGGTACCTGAGATTTTAGTAAACAAAAGAACTGTAAAACAATAAAAGCATTGAAAGGAATATGTACAATTTATAAGCATGGGAATTCCTCTCATGTGAGCTTGTTTAAAGTCTCTAAGCTTGACTTTCACCCGTTTGATTAATCAGGAGATGGTGAGGGAAAAAACTCTGATGACTTAGGCTGGTCTTTCTTGGATATTTTTCCAAATGATGAGGCCAACGTAGCCAACTTGAGCCACCTCTTTTGTTCAGCCGCGTCAAGTTGCTTTCCACCCATGTAAGGCACTGGTCTGCTGCGATGATTCTCTTATGATAGTACTAGCTTCCTCAGAGTTTCCATCTCTTCTTTGAGGTAGGATACTTCATATTTGAGGATCTTGATTTCCTCTCCTTGGATATCATGATGTTGCTCAAAGGAAGGGGTCGAGTTAGGTGATCAAGTGGATTGTTCATTAGATCCAGTGCTCTCTACTTGAGACTCCACATCACATAACTCCTCATTTCTCATTTCTATTGCATCCTTAGGTTGGGTTTTCAGTGATAACTCATCCCAACCGACTTCTTCTTCTCTCTCTTCCTTCGCTCCTGGTTCAAGGCTATCCTCAATAGTGAATAGTTGACCTTCCATTGTGAAACTTCGAGGGTTTTTCTCAACATCAAACTTCAGATGCAGATCCTTTCCCAGTTTCAATTCAATTTTTCCTTTCTTGACATCAATGATAGCTACAGCACTTGCCAAGAATGGCCTTCCCAAGATCAGAGGATTCTTAGGTTCCTCACTCATCTCTAAAACAATGAGGTATGTAGGGACTTCAATGTGACATATTCTCTCTGGAAGGTTTTCCAGCATTCCTTTTGGTATTCTCACTGATCTATCAGCCAATATCAGAGAGATCTTGCTTGGCTTGAGTTCATCAAATCCAAGTTTCTTTGCAACAGACCATGGCATTATGCTTACAGAGGCTCCCAAGTCGCATAGAGAATTCTGGAAGTCTTGGTGATTCAAGGACCAATGAAGAGTGAATGATCCTGGGTCCTTAAGCTTTTCTTGGACCAAAACCTTCTTCTCTATAACAGCTTTACATTCGTGAAGTTATTTGCTACTAATTCCTTTGCTTCTATTCTCTTCATGACTTTGGCTCTCAATCTATGCTGACTCATTGGAATGAGCTCATAAGCTTCTCTTATAGGCATCTTGGCATCTGCTTCTTCAAAGCACTGATCAATAAGGGCTTCATATTCCCTTTGAATCTTCTTCTTGAACCTTTGTGGGTATGGACACATCTTCAAGATCTCGAGATTGTTGTACACAGGTTATATGCAAGGAACAAGCTCAGTTACTCGATTAGTTGACTGAGTGGAACGATCAAGTGAAGACTTGTCTGGACAGTTTCCCTTGACTCGGTCAGTAGACCGAGTAAGTCTCTCGAGTATGGCCGATTTTTCCAAAATTTGGGCCGTGACTCGATCAGTAGACCGAGTAAGCTGGTTGAGTGGGTTCACTGAGGCTTCTTTCTAAGCTTCCTTCTTCTCTAAATCTTTGATTATATCCCCCCCCCCTTCTTGAGCAACACTGTCCCCAGTGTACAGAGAGGATATTTTCTTCATTGGCAGATGCATAAGTGATCTAATGGTAACATCATTCACATTGGCAAAGTCCTTAGGGTTTTGCACTGATTTCCCTGGTAGTTGCCATGTGGTCTTGGATGATGTAGAGGCTGAGACAGTCTCTAGGTACTTTAGTCTGGAATTGAGTACTTCAAGCTTGTTGTTGAGATCATTATATGATCCATCTATATGATTCTTCAAATCAGATAGCTTCTTGTTGTTCTCTGGAACTGCAGCAACTTTTCCTTGAAGCAACTGTTGGAACATAACCTTCACATAAATGTCAGGTGCCTGAGGCATAGCAAAACCAGGTGGTGGAATCATAGGAAGATTCTGCTTCAGAATGAAAGCTTGGTTCTGGTTTGGAACAAATGGTCTTGTGCCTTGTTGTTGTTTTGGATAAACCTGATCTTGAGGATTGGCAACATTGGTGTTGCGATAGGAGAGGTTTGGATGTTGCCTGAAGTTGGTGTAACCTCTAAAGCTTCCTTGATTTGATGAGGCAAGCTTCTTCAAATTGCTCATTATCCCCATCTTGAACTTCTTGCTCTTCCTCACCAACAAAGTGGACCGACTTTTGCTGGGCCAGCAATAGTCTATCAAGCTTCTCATTCAAAGCTTTAAGATCTTTTGAATGTCCCTCATTCACCTCTGTGCTTCCCCTTGGAGTCCTATCAAAATCTTTATTATATGTCCCCACAGATGTGGCTAGGTTCTCAACCAATTCCCATCCCTTCTCAACACTATGACTAAGGAAGTTCCCATTGCTAGCAGTGTCAAAGATGGTCCTGATAGTAGGCAATGCTCCTCTATACAATGTACTCAGCAAGGTTTCATCACTAAAAGCATGATGTGGGTATTGTGTGGTGTACAACTTGAAACACTCTCATGCCTCAGAGAAAGGCTCTGCATTCTTTTGTGTGAAACCAGAGATTTGGTTCTTGAGTCTGGCTGTTCTTGCCATTGAGAAGAACTTAGCTAGGAAAGCTTTCTTGCATTCATCCCATTGTTGTTATTGAGCCAGATGGAAGGTTCTTCTCCCATTGATGAGCTTTGTCTCCTAGGGAAAATGGGAACAACCGTAGCTTGAATCCATCTTCAGTTATGCCACGTATCTTGGTCAAACCACACTATCTATTGAAAGCATCCAAATGATCCAAAGGATCCTCCATAGGTAAACCATGGAACTTGTTGCCTTGAATCATGGAGATGAGACCGCTCTTGATCTCGAAGTTGCTGTTCTGAACCAGAGGAGGCACGATCCCTTGGCATTGAGTATGAGTGTTAGGTGCATCTCTGGCACCTGTCACACATGGACGAGGTTGATCGTCAGCCATTGGTGCAGTGTGTTGTGGTATGACTCTTTCTTCTTGCTGCCTTGGTCTATGTCTGTTGATATGGTCAAGTAGTTGGATGAGATTGTGGCTACCTTGTGATCTTTTTTGAATGAATTGTGACTCGATCACCCACGTCGAGGAGAGAGATCGATTAGGGTACCTGAAAGAGAAACTTGGTCTAAAGCATGTAGAAATCCTAAATGGAATATAAAGCCAAATGGTAACGACGCCAAATTGAAACACGTTTTTCTGTGTCCTAGAGGTTTCAATTCCTCAATCAATGTAGTACTTGAGGTGTCAATCCATAATGGGTAATATAAGCAATCAGGATGTGATCTAGCAATCTTAATCCAAGCCAAGCAGTGTAAAAGGTGTGGTTTTCTAACAACCTAAATGAATAAAAATCCACTCAATTTGAGGGATCGAGTAGAACAGTCGAGCAGATTAAACAAACAACGCACTAGATCAGATGGATTGAATACACAGACAAAGTAAGCTAACGAACAAAAATGAAACTAAGATAAAAACTTGATTAACAAACGAACTAGATAAACAGGATTGTGAAAACATATTATGACTAAATAGGGATCAAAGGGATGAGATTAATCGACCTATGGATGCTGGTAAACCATTCTGATACTTATCAAGCAACAACCACAAATACTTTGGGCTAATCCCTAGACAATATATTTCTAAATCAACCAAATCCACTGTGGTGACAGAAGGTCTCAAGATCCACCACTGACACACCCGATTTTGCCAGGGCCACCATGATGAATCAGGCATAAAGATCCAATCCATTAAAGCCAAAACACATTCCTACAACCCAATTTTACCAGGGTAGTGTATGTGGATCTCTGGAAAAAGTTCTTCCAATGAATCCATCACACTGTCGTGTGGGATCCATTTGAGTTCATGCTCAAATTGATCAGAGAGGAGCAAGCACTAAGAACACTCACCCAAAAGGGATTTTCAATGAAAGCACATAATATAAGTTAATCAGATCAATAAACCAAGCATCTATGGATCTCTCTCATCCCTAATCTCCCTAATGAAACTACTCATAAATTAAACTCATACTTGGATCTAAGATCCCAAAAATTATCAAAGAAGACATGGGAATGAAGATCCTAGAGAGATAAGCAAGTATGATTAAAGCAATATACGCAAATAATGATTATCTTAAACGGAACTGAAGTTGCAAATACAATAAAAGCTTAAGAAAATTAGAGGGAGAAAGCTCTGATTAAATCTCTAAGAACAAAAATAAAAATAAGGCAAAAAGATTGTATGTGGTGCTCTGATCCAACAATCCCTTTATAGGGAAGGATCAGAAGCCCTAATCCTATGGATAAGTCCAAGGATAAGTCCCTATTAATCCGGATTAAATGTGCTCGGGCGCCTTGGTTGAGTAGATGATCGAGTGGTCGGTGAGAAGTGAGTCAGATGCCTCCACTCGATCGTGGGATCGAGTCCTTTGTCCGAGCGATTCCCTGAGCATGTAGACACGAACACAGAGCGAGTAGGTGGGTCGAGTAATCGAGCAAAGTTTGCTGGTGCTTCTACTCGAGTTGTCTGGGTTGAGTCAATGGATCGAGTCAGACTCCTGATGTCCATCCTTAGCCATTTTGCTCCATTTGTACCTGAAATAACCCCAATATGCAATATGTATGCAATGCATATGCAGGACTCTAAGTGACCTAAAATTACACAAAATGGTATAAACAATGGATGAATCTAACCTAAAGTGATCATAAAACTATACCTAAAACAGGTTAAATATGGTGTTATCAACAATCAAAGACTTCTATTGTTCTCATATTAATGTTGATGCACAGCATAATCAAGTAAGTGTTATTGATATTTACCGGAGTGTAAATACAGTCGACATCTGTTCCCTATTATTTGTTTGTCTTTCCATGAGAAGGAAGCTCACCATTTCCATAAGCTTGCATGAAATTATCCCATTTGAATGTTCGACGATCTTTTATAAACTTCTCGTATTCAACTTTGAGTTACACAGTGAACAAACAATTCATGAAAGCAACGTGATAAGATTTCCATCGGCCTAAAGATGTATTCTCCTGGATTAAGTACATAAAAGGCATCCATATCCTGATAAAAACAACATACTACTATATAGTAAAAATCAGAGAAGAGCAAGAGATAAGATCAACATTTTATGTATTACTTAATTATCGTAGTGTTGACTCACCTCGTTTTTGAACCATATATTTGGTCCTATGAATCTTGTCAATATTTGATCATCAATAACCCTTGGATCAGACTTCAGAGCTCTTAAAATACAATTAATAAGATTCATATCATTGACAATGCATTAAAATTCATGAATTGTAATACAAGTTAGAGATTGACTTACTCGCGCTTATTAGACCATTGTAACATTTCTTGGAAAGATGATTCAGAAACAAACACCAATGATTTTTTTCTTCTTATTCCATTATAGTCCACCATTTTTGGACCGCTATTAGGAGAATGAAGTTCTGAGTTTTCTACTTTGACCGCTTTAAAGCACTGTTCTTTAAAAATATAGCTCTCTGGCGTTGAGCAGTGATTAGTTTCCTCGTCATCATTTTTCTGAACAGGATCAAACCGGCTAACTACAGTGTCTTGTGAAAGACGTCCAGTTGCTTTTTGTAAGTACTCTTGTGTGGCCAAATTCTTGTACATGTCAGAAGATTGACTCAATAAAACATTTTCTACACCCAAAGGAACATTAGTAAAATCTCCAAATGTTTTGTATGCCTGTTAATGTTGAAAGAGAAAATATATCGTACAGTCAATACCAAAATTATTCATAAGTCATAACCAATCAACACGAAAATTATACATAACAAAGAAATATCGGACTGTTAAACAAAAGAAATGGACAAAAGTTACAATACATTTAACATACAACAAATTTTTCCACCTAATTACATTACTGATACAGAAAATAAAATGACAAAAGATACAAAATATTTAACATACAACAAAGCTCTTCACATAATTATCTATTTCACTGAACTTTATAGAACATACAGTAGCTATGTCAATATAGTATTTTAACGAGAACAAAGAGAACTTTTTTCTCACTTACCCCAACTTAGGCTGGGACTTATTACCAACAGAGGGCTTTGGTACTGTGGTTGTCTCTGCATTTTGTTTTTGATCAATGACAGAATTCTTGAATTGTGAGTAGTCACTCTCTAGTTTTCCCATCTTCTCATCTATAATCTTTTCAAGTTTTGCTTCAAAACTAGAAAATGTAGCACCAAAAATCCCTTGAATGAAAGACTTGGTGTCTTCACTAATACCTTGTTGTTTTCCTACTATTTGTTGGCACAAAACATGTATTTTACGTTGCTCTGCACCAATATATGCCACCTCTTTTTACGAACTCTAAATTCAGAAAGTGAATGTTACTATCAACACTATTTGCATTCTCCTTCTCTTCTTTGAAACCCTGATTGTCAACTTCTTCTCCAACTTGCTCATTTTGACTATTAAAAGTCTCATCATGTTGAATACTCTCCCAAATATTTTATCTAAAATCAGTTCCCCTATTGATAGCAGATTTCAATATACCTACTTCAACATCATCCACTTCATCAGACCACTAATAATCAGCTGACTCTAAAATATCAAAATTTCCTTTGAATGAGATGTATGGATTGTTGGAATTCATACATATTTATAACAATTTATAAATACTAATTATGAATTTAAATTCCAGGATCATGAAAGTACTTCAATTAAATCTAGACTATAAAGTTTTGAATATACCTGGATATTCTGCAGCGGAACGATGAACCAAACTAATTCGAGGTTATTTGAGCACCCCCAGTGTTGTGCCTCTACCGGTATCCACACGCACACAAGCTGGATCGCACGCAGTATGCTAGTACTGTCGAGATCTAATCTCAAATCCATCAAAGTATCAAACAAATTGTTTTATCTTTTGATTTCAGAGTTACTTATCACACAAATAACTGAGAAGAGAACTTGTGATACGACCCTGCCTATCAAGGGTCACCATGCTAGCACATGAGCATCCGGATGACCACCCACCAGCCGTATCCTCATCCTCAACGTCCACCATGCATCATCACCAAGTTCCCAATACCATTTCCAAGTCATCCATGGACCGTTTGGAGTCTCGGAAGCTTGAAGCCGGTTCCTTGAAGTCTTGGAGATTCACCATTGTTTTGGGAAGCAATCCTTGAGTGTCTCCACCATTTCCAAGAGTGTGGAGACATCCCCTAAGAAATTGGAAGATATTGTACTCTTTTCCCTACTTTGGATTTGTCCCAAATGGGTTTACCAGAGAGGTTTTAACGAGGCAATGACTTCTAATGCATCTTCCTTTTTCCCACTTGATTCTCTCACTTGGAACCACTCTAATACAGGTTAGGGAATCAAGGAAGGAAGATCCTATCCAAGATGACCATTCAAAAGTCTTATTTTCTTACTTTTTACTATTTTCACCTTTTTACCGTTTTACCTTATGGTGTTGTTTTACCACCTTGTTTGGACCCACGTGTTAGGGCTTCCTCTATTCCCATTCCTTTGTGGTGTGCCTATATAATGGCTAACCGTAGAATTGTAATAAGGTTAGACAATTATGTAATAAACGAAAGTTAACCTTTTTGTCTCTCGAGTTCAATCGAGTTCATTCTCTTGAATCCATGTCCACTTGATCCTCGTAGCCGGGATCGGATCATGTGGCTCAGTCGTATTATATCCTCTTCCATAAGCTATGTGGCTGGCTCTCGATCCACTTATCTCTACCGTGAATCCTTGGATCGCTCACTACCTCCTCGGATCCACTCCATCATATATTTGCCGTGAAGCTTCTCATGGATCTTCATGTCATCAAGTCACGACCTTAAAGGAGCCAAGGATCTGGGATCGTGTCATTGGTATCAGAGCGCAGCTCCATTAAAGATCGTGTCTTTTTATCCTTGCATCATTTCATTTTCGTTTTTGGTGTTCTTGATGTTCTTGGTGTTCATCATCAAGTTCATCTTCCATCTTGCATCATAAAAATCTGAAAACCCATAAAAATTATTTATTTGTGCTTAGGTTGATAGATCCATCACGTTTTATCTTCTCAGTTATTTGTGTGATAAGTAACTTTTTTGTCCTTTGATTTTGATGCATTTGTGTGAGTTCATGATAGTTTCTCTTTGGATGTGTGTTCTTTGATTGGTTTTGCCGTGGTGCTTAGGTTGAAGATTTCGTGTCCTTTTACCTCTGTGGTATTATCATCTCGTTCATATATCAATTGCTCACCATTGTTGCATCTAGATTTCATAGATTTTGTGTATATTCACTTGTTTGATTCTTGCCGTGTGGTTAGGATTGATTCTCTTTTTTTTTTGTTGACTGCTTAAGTTTGCTGTGTCTTTAGGTCTTAGATTACATGTTTGAAGTCTTAGAGTCGTTGCATCTCGTTCCATTGTCATAGGTTGTATCCTTGTTCATTTGATGCATTTGTGTGAGTTTATGATAGTTTCTCTTTGAATGTGTGTTTCTTTGATTGGTTTTGCCGTGATGCTTAGGTTGAAGATTTCATGTCTTGTTACCTTAGTGGTATTATCATCTCGTGCATACATCCATTGCTCACCATTGTGCATTTAATTTCATAGATTTGCCTCATTGTTCATATGGATCTTGTTTGTGTTCATCTTGTGAATTGGAGCATGTAGTTGCATTTAGGGTTAATTTCATGTGCTTGACTTGCATTTGTAGTGTCTAATGTTGAGTCTTAACTTTTGTTAGGGTCGTTTTTAATTTACCATCATTGTTGTTCATCTTGTGTTCTTCATGTATTTTTGAGTGATCTTATGTAGAAGGTGAAGTTGTTCCATGTTTGATTCGCTTTTGCATTAGAGTTTTGACATGTCTTGTTTTTATTGTCTCAAGCATGTGAGGTCAAGGTTCTCTTTAGTCTACATGTGGTTAGTCAAAGATGCCTTGCTTTCCTTGTTTGAAATTTGAATTTTTGTGTGGTCTAAGTTTAGCCGTGTCTAGGGTTTTAGTTTGTGTGGTGTGAGTCTTTGATTCCTTTTGTTTTGTTTTTTAGTCTTAAAATGTTGACTGTCCTTTAGTCCTAAGAGTTTTAAAACCGTGTGCACCTTAGTGTCTAGGTTCATTAAATCTTGTCTTTTAGTCTTAAAATTTGTCTTGTAGTCTTAAATTTTTTGTGTGTTTTCCGTGTGAGTCTTTGATTCCTTTTGTTTTGTCTTTTAGTCTTAAAATGTTGACTAACCTTTAGTCCCAAGAGTTTTAAAAATCGTGTGCATCTTAGTGTCTAGGTTCATCGAGTCTTGTCTTTTAGTCTTAAACTTTTTTGTCCTTTAGTCTTAAATTTTAGGGTTATCTTTTGTAGATTATGTGCATTTGAATTTGAATTTTGAATTGCATCTTATCCTTTGTAATATATATACATTGCATATTTACTTAGTTACCTTTGACTTGTGTGTTTTGTGAGGTAACAAGTTATTACCAGACAAGACAGCAAGATTTACCCGGGCACGCCTGGGCGATGACTGGTACGGATTGGGCGCCACAGGTGTGCCCGGGTAAATCTTGCTGTCTTGACAAAATTTGTATAATATTAGGTGGTTACCCGAAACACACCAATCTGCTTAGGTGTGTGACCCTATAGGTTTGTATAATATCAGTAATGAGCTTTTGAACCCATAAATTATAAGGGGTTTCTAGCAAAACAGTATAACCACCTAATATTATACAAATGTCAAACCTCGACATTACAACTTAATTAGAGTAAGTACAAATGATTTCATGACATTCCCAACAATCTCCCATTTGTACTGGAATCATCCATTTCTATAATCCCTTCGTCTCTATATCTCGATCTCAGCATAAGGCAAGAAACATTGTCATCCTTATTAAGCTAGATCACATTTATCGAACTCTGATTTATATTGATCAAAAAAATGAGTGACATTCACCTCGTTTGAGAACTGCCATGCATTTTTCAGTATATATTTGATAGGCCCAGAGATATTTATCTCCCGTTATATAGGAGGGAAGAATCCCATCTTGTTCCATCCATGTTCCTTACACAATTCATAAAGCACCCAATCACTGTCTTTATAATCACCTTTTACGGCTGACGTTTGACAGAATCAAAGCGAATTAATCCATAGTTAAAAAATTCATGATGAACTCAGGTCAAAGGACTATACTCTATAGTTGTGATGAGAAAATCTTACGACACTCATATATATACAATCTCGTAGAGTTCTCATAGCGGGTCAGTCCAATACTGTGTTCTCCAACACATATCTATCCGATTGACTTTAATACTACATATCAATGACTCCACGAAACTTAGTCATCAGTCACCTCACATACTAGTCATTCATAGTTACTAATGTCCCATTTTAATAACTTTGACTAGGGACCTCAATAAGTTATGTCATTTTTATTAATAGGGTTTCATGACCAAGTCACATACTTGATGCCCTATAAGTATGCCATAAAATATTTTGGGACTGTTATTTAATTATCTAATAATCAAATAATATATGAAACAAGTTTCATTACTCTGAAACATAGTAAACTCTATGTTTACCTGAACATCAATTCATAAAACAAATCTCCCACTAAATCAAGATCACATCTTCAAGATTTAGCAGTCTTAATAGAAATATGACTTTCATACTTATGCTACTAAAAAACTTTTGTTCAAAAAAATGATCAACATTTGCGTCATCTATTTATTTCAAAGAAAAATCTAAGTTGTGATCTGAATCACATAAATCAATCTTTGAACTTACCCACGATAAATTCTTCACTTCCTTTATAAATTAAGAACACATCTCTAGTTCTTCTCAAGTACTTAAAGATGATCTTAATTGTAATCCAATGAATCTCACTGGACCTATTGGCATTCACTAGTCATGCTCAAGCAGATGCAACATTTGGATGACTATAGAGCATGACATACATGAGAGATTATATGCCTAAACTGTATGAGACTATACTCATCAACTCTTACTCATCATGTGTCAAAGACACTGAATCTTGCTAAGAGTTTTGCCATAAAATTTATAGAAATCCTTTCTTGGAATCATGTACAATAAACATGAGAAAGGCCTTTATCTTTATAAGTGTCTTAACTTATCTTTGTAAGTTCATTCGATCTATCTTTATAGATGCCTATTCCAAAAATAGAGAAAGCTTATCTCATGTCTTTTATTAAAACTTAGTTTTCTTGCCAACCATTAAAAGATTGAAGCAAAGAACTTTATTTCTAATAAATAATATGTCATCTACATATAATGCCAAAATTTAACTAATCTCCCACTAGTCTTCTTGTAAACATAAGGTTGCCTTTTTGATTTCATGGCTTTTAACCATTTACAAGAATGGGGTCCATCACTGCTTCCTCGTATAACGTAGGTTCATCATTTTATCTAATCATTTGATTATGATGCTCCATCATTCAATCCCCAACTTAATGAAGTTCATGATGGCTCCTTTCGACCTACATACCTCAGGTTCTACAGGTCTGTATTCTACGACTCTTCGTAGATTCAATTTATGTTCTTTCAAAAAAGTTTGAACATCCTCCTGTTATCCTCGAACTTCTTTGAGTATTACTTTACTCCCACTATTCTTATTTAAAAGAAACTTTATTTTCAGAAAGGCACAGTTCTGAGCAACAAACACTTTGTTCTTGGTGGGATAGTAAAATTAGTAGCCATTAGTATCTTTGGGGTAACCAACGAAGTAGTAATTGGTCACAAGCTTATCAATAAATAATCGTTTCACAAAGCTTCACAACCCCCAAACTTTCATGAAAAGACTTTTAAGGAACATTTCAAGCCCACATCTCATATGTTGTCTTCTAAATGATTTTGATGGACATATCATTAGCGTAAACGCAAACATTTCTAGAGCATATCTTAATATCTCTAAAAGGATAATGGAAGATCTCAGTGACTCATCATCTATCAAACTACATCTAGTAAAGTTTGATTTCCTCTTTCAATCATACCATTCAATTTTGGTGTTTCTAGAGGAATGAGCTGTGAAACAATTTCATGCTCTCTAAGATGATCACTAAAAACTCGGCTACAAAAAAATCTCCTCCACGATCTATCTCTTAAAAGCAAGAGTGAGACAAAAGCGAACATATACCATAAGATATTAAACAAACATTGATGTGATACATTCATCATTAATGAAAAGTGCTTTGATCAAGGTACAAATTAACTCGACTGAAAGAAGAGGGATGGCGTTAGATCATGCGAGTTATATAAAATTTAAAGAAAATGTAAATAATTTATAAATGTCAATCTCGGATGACAGGACAAAAAAGTACGGGTAATTCGAAAACCTATTAAAGATATGAAAAGAAAGAGACATTTGTGTAAGAAAAGAAGACTATATACAATCATAAAAGCAAGTGAGGAAGAGAGATATATGTAATTCGAAAACTTATAAAATAAATGAAAAGAAAAATGTATATGTGTAAGTTGAAGAAGATTAAATATAATCGTAAAAGCAAGATATATATATATATATATATATATATAAAGAGAGGGAGAGAGAGAGAGAGAGAGAGATAAAGAGGAAATTCAGAAACCTATAAAAGGTCAAAGAAAAGAGTCATATGTGTAAGGAAAAAGAAACAAAATCCCAAAAACATAAGTGAGACAAAACCGAATTTATACCTTAGATCATGCGAGTTACATAAAAAATAATGAAAATGTAAATAATTTAGATTCAATATAGAAAATTTAAGAAAATGTTGGATAATAATCAAGTAAATGTTCTCGTAATTATAAAACCTATAAAAGAGAAAGAAAGAGGAATATGTGTAAGAAAAATAAGAAGATTAAATACAATCGTATATATATATATATATATATATATATATATATATATAGAGAGAGAGAGAGAGAATTTGAAAATCTGTAAAACAGATGAAAAGAAAGAGGTATATATATAAGAAAAATAAGACTAAATACAATAATAAAAATAATATTAATTACACATTACTCATCTACCTTATATAAAATACTTGCATTTAAAATATTAAATATCCTATAAAAATATTTTGTAGGGATTTTCAATTTCAAGTATTGTTTTTGAAAATTATATATTTCCAAATAAATGAAATAAAATCTACAATGTCTACAAAATATATTTTTAGTATCCAAAAATTAGCAACTATATGTACTCTCACTGTTTCAATGGTATGTAGTTTAATGTTTTTTACACACAAATTAAAAAAAAAAAAAATTTAAACCTTAGAAATAAAAATAAATAACAACAGATGGAGTATATATTTTTAGTTTTAACTAATTTATTTTAGGGTTAGATCATCTAGATGTTAATTTCTTAGAGATATATTACGGGTTATTATAGAAAAAATCACACGTTAATTTAATAGTCACGGGTTAGTTGAATTATATAATTTATATTTTGATATATGTATATATATCGCAACAAAAAAGAAAGAAAACAAACGTTCGTTCACGTTGTAAAGACACAATTCAAAAATCACTCAAACCAACATCAATATACTTGCCAACAAAAACTTTATCTTATAACTACTTTATGCAACATATAAAATCAAATATGGATAATGGAACTTCCTACAAAATATATAAACTCTTGAAATACAAAAAAGCATATAATCTAAACAAACAACAAATCTCTATATATATTTTTAATTAAATCTATACCCATCACCGTAAAAAATTAATTTAAAATATCAACCCGCGGTGTATTGCGGGACAATTTCTAGTTCTAAGATATAACTTAAGACTAACTAGATTATGATCCGAGGGGAGGATTTCTAAATATTAAAATAAGTTAAATGTAAGTGAATTCATTAAATTAAATAATTGTTGTTAAGGATATACTTTTAATTATTTTAAGGAAAAATATAAATAATGTTTTGTTTAGAGAAGATAGTTACAAAAAACAAAATACATAAATAAATGAAATTTTATTATTAACATACTAAATATATATTTATCATGTCTAATTAGCTTTTGGTTATATTTTGTTGTTTTTTTCCGACCACCCTATAAGATAAACATGGATAAAATATTTAAAACCCGAATAATCAAACCGAATCCAATTCAAAAAGGATACCAACCTAGAAAAGTCTGAATGAATTATAGTCTTATAGATTCCAATGACCAAATCTTAAACCTAAATAGATATCCAAAATATTCAATATACAATTATATACCCCCAAAATATTTATTTTATTTAAAATCAAGACTGTAAGGATCAAGATAAAGGCAGGCCCAATGAAGTAAAGCCCACTCAGACAATTAAAGCTGCATCAGGAATACTGCAGCCCACTAAGCAAAATGAACAAAAGTCTTTTCAGCAATTCAGAGGGAAGGAAGAAAATAAGAAACTCGACTCGAGCAATGCCGTTGGCTGTTGCTAATCACATGATGATCACACTTGTCAGTAGATTAACAGTGTCAGAGTTAGTATATAAGATTGAGCATTGCTATTGTAATCGATAAGAGAAATAAACAAAAGTTTCAGAAAACTCTCTTCACTTTCAAGGATTAGGGTTAACTCTGTTTCGAAGACTGATTAAATCATCGGCACATCTAAAACTATATGTAAAATAGTCCTTGCTTCTTTTTTCTTTTAAAATTTTAGAAATATGTTAAGAAATATTAAATTCGTGATGATATTGGGGCTGTCTGATAAATTTGGAATCCTATGATAGCAATAAAAATTTGACCATTTTATAATATAAATTATTTTTCTAATTTGGGCTCTAAATTTTTTAATTTAACCCCCAAAAATTATCAAAAATTTTAGGCCTTGTGCAGTTGCTCGCCTCAATAAAACCCCGGTTAATATATTAATTTAAGAAATGTTAGTTAACATGTTGTTATCATAGATGATCTCATTGATGAACCATCTGAATAGGAAAAAAATATGCCCTAAGTCCACAAACTAATCTCAAGTGATAACAAGAATGAATCAAAGAAATCCACAATGTGTGTTTGTTTATGAAAACAAATAAATTATGTAGACTTTTGATTTCTCGTTTAACGCAAATTTCTAATAGTCTTTAGAAATCTGTTCTTACACCTTTGCAATATCTCAATATGAATAAACCTATTAAGCTTTTAAACACTTAGCTGTAGAGAAAAACTTAATAGCTTTTAAAGCGTCCTGTGTCTTATATCTTTTTTAATGAGCTTTTAAAGTGGTCCATGCTGTGTATGTATACAGCAAACAAGCTATATTTTAAATTTGTTTTAGGCCAAGTTACAAGGCAAGTTTTAAATTTAAAAGTGTGGATAAACAAAAGAAATCCCATGAATTTTAATGTAGAAGATGGAGATTGTTGCTATGGAAAGTCACAGTGGGCATTAATTGATCTCCTCAACATTTAATAAGAGTGTTAAATCTTGACCTTGGAACTCAAAGACATACATGTACTCGACGTTTGAGAATCAATTCGTGTTGTGAATATCGCAAGATATGTAAAACTCTAAGAAATCAAAAATGATTTAAGAATGAGAACTTTTTAAAGCGAATATCTTTTGTCTAAGGTTCTTATTATTAATCTGATGATTATATTACATACTCTTAAACTTTTTATATAAGCCTCAAAAATCCTGATACAAACCCTAATAAATAAAAAATCTTCTCAAACCTGTTAAACCGTACCAAAATTTAAAATCTGTAAGATAACCGTTGTCATTGCAAGCATATCGAGCTCAACTGTTATTGTATCCTCTTGATAAACTATGTTTGCAGTATTAGATGATTCTCCTCTTCCGTTATGCTTCTTATTCATAAGATAATCTCTCTTATAATGTCCTTTAATGCACTTGTAACCGACTTCCTTCTTCTTCCTGATATCTCTCTGCTTTCCTTTGTTCTTTTTTCCTCCATTACCACGGTTGAATCTCACATATAACCCATCACCATGTGATTTTACTCTGCCGCCATGCTGTTGGTATCGATTATGATGACCTAACATCTAATCATTAGCTGACTGCATAGTAATTGTTTCTTTGTTCGCCAACAATGCAGTCACCAACATCTCATACTCTGGAGTTAAAGAACACAACAGCATCATAGTTTTATCTTCGTCTTCCACAGTGACACCCACACGCCCTAGATCTGCAGTCATCTGATTAACATGCTGAATCCTTCAGACATCTTAAACAGATATAATATCTGCTTAAGATATAACTTTCTTGATGGAGGTTTTGACATGTACATCTTTTCGAGGGTTTCCCAAATCTCGGTTGAGTTAAAAAAAGGTCGATCACCTAATGCACAACTTTGTCTCCAAGACAGGTACGAATAGTCGAGCTCGCCTTCTCCTGCAGCTCTTCCCAATCATCATGCGTCATTGAATCCGGTTTCTTCTCCAACAGCGCTTTCTTAATACCATTTTGATTCAGCATATCTTTCACCCGCATTTGCTAGAGACTAAAGTTTTATGTTCCATTGATTCTTGGAACCTCAAACTTTATGGAACTAGTCTTCATTTAAACATAGCTACTCTGATACCAGTTGTTGTGAATTTCGCAAGTAGGCCTGGGCATTCGGGTCGGGTTCGGATAGGACCTGATTGGGTTTGGGTATTTCAGGTAGAGAGGTTTTGTAACCGTATGAGTATCCACAGAATTTTGGATCAGGTTCGGGTAGGAACCGATCGGGTTCGGATCCAAATAATTATTATCCATAAAAAACCAAAAAAATTGAATAATCGGGTAACTGATCCGGTTCGGATAATTTTGGGTAAATTATACCCAAATTCGAAAAATACCCAAAAATACCAAAATACCCAAAAAATTTACCTGAAATACTCAAAAATACCAAAAAAAACCTCCAAAAACTTTATTTAGAATACCCAAAAATTCCAAAAAATACCCAAAAATATACATACCCGAAAAAATAATCAGATACAAAAATATATGAATGTGCTAAAATATCCAAAAATACCAAAATACTAAAAGCATTAATGTATAATATTTTGGGTATTTGGGTCCCCGATTGGGTATAGGGTAATACCTGTACCCGAACCGATACCCACGAGTATATGAATCTAACACTCGATGGGTAAAATGAGCATACCCAAACCCGAACCATTTTTTCGGATCGGTTTCAGTTCAGTATTTTGGGTCCGGTTTTTTTGTCCAGGACTATTTGCAAGATATGAACAAAACCCTAAGAAAGCAATAAAGAACTAAGAAAAAGAATTTGTTGAAGCAAATATCCTTTATCTAGGGTTCTTATTATTAATATGATGATTATATTACAGACCCTTAATGTAATGACCCGTATCCTGACCTAAGAATGGATACGAATCAAAGGGACGTATATCATCAAGTTTGAGCTGAGGTTGAATTTGAGATGAAGAACCAAGAAGCAAACTTGGTGACCAAGCCGTGGAAGGAGACTTTGTGACCAAGTTTTCTATCAAGAAAATTTTAAGGAAGCCAAACCATAGCGAACAAGTCAGAGGAGAACCGTGTTGAATACAATAAAAAGATGAAACTTGTTATATACTATAAAGGAGAAGCTTACCATGCACGATGAAACGATGAAGCTTACCGCGTACGACGTCGACAAGCTTATCATGTACGATGAAGGAAAAATTTGACACACAAGCTAAGGATTAATTGCACCATGTGTTTTAAATGGAGAAGTGTAGTGTGAGAGAAGGCAAGGGGAAAAGCTTCCAACTTGCTCACCAAGCCTCCCCAAACTTGGTGAGCAAGTTTGGGACAAATGGCAAGCATGCGCCGTAAGCTCGTTCACCAAGCTAGAGTCACACCATCTCTATATATACAAGACCCCATTTCTTGTTATACTCATTCCAAAATCAAGAGAGCTTTCTAGAGAGAGATCACTCTAGAGAGAAGTTAGAGAGGAAGAAGAATAAGGCGGAGAAGGAGAAGATCTGGAGAAGAGAAAGCCAAGATCTTGTCGAGATTCTCACCATGTTCTGGAGATTGTACCGTGTTTATGAGAAGTTTTACACGTTTGAGAGGTGTTCTTCTGAGTTCAAGAGTCATCAACAAAGTTCTAGTTCGAGAATCTGAATCTTTCCATTCACGCCATTTCAAAGAGGTCGACGATTTTGTGAGTGTTCGCATGTGAGATAGTACATGAGGTTATGTCATGTGTCTTACCGTGGTGCATGATATCATTTGTTGTCATTTAATTTATTTAATTTATTGCTTAGTTTAGGGGGTTTAGTTTTGGGGTTTAGGTGATCGGTGAATGACTAACTTTTTGAAAGTTAGTTATTCATGTCAATTGTAGTGAGTCTAGAGGTTAGGTGGGTAGATTAGAATTAAGGGGCCGGGTGTGGATCCTTTTGTGATCTTCAGATTTCTTGAGAGGTGGATGAAGTATGTCGAAGGTACAGAGGCATAACTATTTGCGGGTTATCACATATAGCAGCCGGGTATGCACCCCTATGGAATGGGAGTGTGTCCATGGGTAAGTACATATGCCAAAGTACGGAGGAGCAACCAGTGAGTTGTCACGTAGTGCCGACACCGACTGTAGTGCCTAGGTTGACATGTGAGTCTCTGGCAAAAAGGTGGTCGATGAGGTGGAGTTGCATGCTGATTTCTTTGTGAGCTCAGGACGTATTGGAGTGTGGAGTTAGAGTTGAGTGTAGTGTTGTGGTTTCTTAGTTTTCGTATCCGGAACCTTGAGAGTGTTGTTGTGAGAGGTTTAGTTGAGTCGTGGTGGTGTAGTGTAGTGGTAGTTGTGTTTCCCGAGTGTTGTTCGCGAAGCTTTTGTGTGTTGTTTGTTGATGAGTCTCTATTTTCACTAGTTTATACTATTGTTTTTACATATTTTATTGAGTCTAGAGTTAGGTTTTGTGTCCTTCTGGCTGGTTTTAGTGTCTTTTCAGGTTTTCACATCATTGGAGCTAAAATAGGCAAAATGGAGCAAGTTTGGACGTTTTTACACATCATTGGATTTTGGAGACACTCTGGATCGATCGATCCTGAAGAGGATCGACCAAGCATGAAGAGGATCGACCGATCCCAAAGCAGATCAGTCCGTCAAAGGAATCTATGAGGTGGCATGGATCAAAGGAAGGAGATCGATCGATCCAGATCACGAATATTCTCCAAATCGCGCATTAACTCCGAAATTTGACCTAGAAGATTCCCTATAAATAGGGATCATTTCTTGAGCGGCCAGAGAGACCTAGACACTTTTTTCACTGTTACTCTATCATTTTCATTTTCATTTTAGATCTGTAAACTTTTACATTAGTTTTTCTCAGATCTATAATATTTTCCATTGCATATTTAGATCTATACTCTGTCTTCATCTCTTTCTTTGCATTTTACATCATACAACATCATGATCTATAAACCCATTGCCATGGTTGAGTAGATATGCATGTTGGGAGATGGGATTTATTCAATGGGATTTAATGTTTAATTAAGTTATTGTTATAGATTAGGGTTATGATTATTAGATCTCTACTTCTATGAAACAAATGCTTTTGTTAGGTTGACGAATCTATCAAATGATTCATAGGGTTTTATAATACAGCTAGCGTTGGTTATTCTACCCGGAGTCTATAGTTTGTAGGCTTGATTTCCAGCATCCCTAGAACGGGTCTTGATCTACAAATGAACTCTATCAAACTTGCTAAATACATGCTAGCATAGGGTCCTAGCAGATATATGTTAGAATAATATTTACTCTTTAAAAGAGATTTATTTTGGTACCGTGTTTGTGTTCTAGATCTAGATCATTAAATTGCTAATCCGGTTAGATATTCTTTTATTTTATTTAAATCCCTGCGATTTCCCAGATCCCAACATTTATTTTAATTGATTTTCCTTTCCTTATTTAATTATTTTTGGATTTTATTCGGATATGATTTTTAGTGACAACTTTCCATATTTTCATCCTATCTCTGTTTAGATCTACAGATCTATATTGCTCTTTACTCTCTATGGATTCGATCCCACCACTATACTACCGCGCACAAACTGTGCATTTGCGGGAACCATTGATTGGGTAAAACTTGATGCATAAAACATCACATCATTTGTTTGCCGTGTCTTCTGGGAATAGCCCGGAAGATTCTTGTGTGTAGTTGTCAAGTCTTCTGCTTGTGTGATGTGATTGTTGAGTTACTAACATTGTTTGCAGGTATCCCCCAATGCCACTAAGTAGACCTCGATTTACTTATGATTCTATCTTTTTGTTCAGGTAACCTTAGGAGGCTGTAGTTGTGTGTGAGGAACGTTAGGCCACCGGAAAAGTAGATTCGGCACCTCTTTGCAAAAAATGTATGTACGGTTTAATAAGTCGAAGTACTGTAGTTATTTTTGCCTTAGACCCAGGCTTGTAATTTTGATATGTTAAGACATATTTCATATTGATAAATAAAGTATTTTCAAAGTAAATTAAAAACAGAAGTCATGGCTGTGAGAGACCTGGTCTGGGTCCTCCCAACGCCTAGGAAGCATATAGGGGTTTTAAAGCATGATCTATGTACCAAAGCGGGTATGATGAATCTGGATGCCTCATCCGGGTAGGGATGTGTTCTTAGCCTTGGGTCGGTGATGTGTCGGGAATTGTCTTCCCAAAAGTTTTAAGGTTTATCGATCCCACAGAGAGAGAAGATGTATTGCAAATCAAGAGGAACAGGTAAGGCTAGAACTCAATAATAAAAAGGGGGTTTGTGTCACACAAAACGCAAAGCAAATAAAACGGTTGGTAAATCTATATGAGGTGAATGTTGGGCTTTTAAAGGATCCCTGGGGTTCAATGATCAATTAATTCAAGATGAGTTCTACGTAATGCATATCTACTTCCTAAGTCTTAGACTATGAAACACTAATGTTCGGCTAACCTATTGTCATAGAGAAAACTGGCTGAAATCCACAAATCCTATTACTCAACTATCGCAGGCAATAACATAGGTTTCAAAGCCATAAAATCAAGTTCAATCCAAATCCATAAAACTCCATAACTAAGGGATGTGTGCTTGTTATAACGTGATATTCTTTCTATCTAGGTTCCAACCTAAGCGAATGGTTTGAATTACTTAGATGCCTAAGATTAATAGCTAGGTCATGACTCTAACTATATGCATTAAGAACAAGATAAAACTGAAAGACAGTGTAAACAATTATGCAAATACGACGAAAACTCGCCACTCAAAAAAAATGATCATCTTGCCCCATTGGCTGGCCCTTTAGACCCAACGGGATAGTCTACTCGGCCATGCTCAAGGTTGTCATCAATGATATAAAAGAGTACACCATAGATCTAAGGCAATAAGGTAAAGGTTTAGAAATTACTTCTTTAGATCCAAAAATAACAAGATGTAAGGACTTCCCCTTTGACAAAGTTACAAAAAAATAGAGAAAGAGATGGTGGAACTTCAAAGCTTCTGCGAGATTAATAGGCTTTTGCGGCTCCTTGGAGACAACATCGGCTTCTTGAGGTGGTGATGGACTTTCTAGGATTTCTGTGGTGAACTTAGGTGGTGGTTTGAATCATTGATGATGCACACGAGACCCTAAGTCCATAAACTGGTATATATAGGTCTTGGGGTGTAAGAGATTGGCTTCTAGGATTTAGGAAGGACAGACTCGTCATCTTGGTGAGTGTGGAGGCAATGGACCGAGCCTAGTGATGGGCAAAACGTCTAAGGCGGTGGCAGAGGCTGGCCTCGGTCGCGAGCTTAGTGATCGGGGTGCTCAAGAGGCCTGGCCTCGGTCACGAGCTTAGTGATCGAGGTTTGGGTGCTTTGGCTTCGAGTTAATATAACTTCATCTTCTGAGATGCATCTTCCAAACGGCTGAATGGATTGCTTCGGTTTTTGTCCCATACGAATTTTGAGTCTTCAAGCTTTCCAATGATATAGAGAACTCTAATATTGGTCCAGGGGAAGGTCTTCAAATGTTGTCAAACTTCTGATGCTTTGAAACTGCCTCAAAATGGGTTTTTGCTCCTTTTTGGTCCATATTCCCATAGAACCTGTAAAACCTCTTTGACACTAACAATACTTGATAATAGCCTATCTAGCCTTGAAATCATACCAAATTTCTCTCAAAATGATATAATACCATACTAAAAATGGGTAAAAATACGATGTTATCAGTCGGGTATCCTTGCTCGTCATCATAGCCAACCCTCTCATAATGCTTTATGGCTTGTCCAGCTATAGAGCGGTTCGGGAGCGCTACATTTCAACTCTTTATATAAACCTCAAAAAAACCCGATACAAACCCTAATATAAAATAGAAATATTCTTAAACCTTCGGCCCGTGGAATCCCTTAGCTTATTTTTATAAGGGCCCTGAGATAATACTATTATCATAGGTTACTTTGAACAAGTTTATCTTTGGTTCCTACTCTGTCCAGCTTATGAAGTCAATGCTTTTTTTTGGAGCCTTGAAATGTGTTATTTCCATATAAGTTTGATATCATTTGAGGCTAAAGCAAAGTGTCTACACAACACGATGAATCAGAGACAAGAGTGGCATACACGCTTTTACGCATGGTAAAAATACAATGTTATCAACTCCCCTAGACTTAGACTTTGCTTGTTCCCAAGCAAAATAGAATGGAAAAGAGGTTTGAAAATCGCGGGAACTCACTTAGCTTGTTGGGAATGTCTAGACTTCAAACAATTCGTCACTGGGCGTTGGAACACAGTCCGAGATCAACCACAATGATCATCTTCAAATCTTAGTTACTCCAATCCAAAGGATTTTTTGGATTCCATTGTCATCTCTTTACATAGATTAGTGGAGCGAAAGGGACGGTGATCTTACCAAAGGGAAATTGACTTAAAGGCAGGGAAACTTCTTCTTACCAAGGTCTTCTCCAGCATACTTTCCCTCTCCTCTCTCCCTTCCAAACTTCTTGATATCATGTTTACAGCCACCAAGTTTTTGTTGTTTCCGGTGCTTCGCCTTTTCTTCTTCTTCTTCTTTCTCTTTTTCTTTCTTTCTTTCTTTTTTGTTTTCTGTGGGACGAGTCTCCCTGGAATCGAAAAGGATACACGGGTTTACGCATCATCCCTTGGCCGCTTCGACTCTTAATGTTTCCCTTACAACAAAATCCTTCCATGAGGTCACAAAGGATACAGGGGTTTACACATCATATCTTGGTTCACTTGGGCTTGTTGCTTTGATTTGTTTCCTTCTTTCTTTTTCTTTCTTTTCTTGCTTTTCTTTCTCTTTTTTCTTTTCTGTTTTTCCTTTTCTTGAGCTTGCGAAGAGGTAGAGAGGTAATCGTATGCTTGGTGGAAAATTGCATGGCCTTGTATGGTTTGAATAGGTCTATGTCCAATGAGTGCTAATCCCTGAGGAATAAATTGAATGTCAAGTTAGGTTCAAGTGAATTTAGAGACAACTTTGGTTTACCATACTTTCCAACAAAAAGAAGCTTTGGGGATTGTTGAATCCTCCTGCGGCTTTTCTCAAATGGACCCTCGGCAAAGCTGTGAGTCATTAGAGTAATCACCAGTCCAAACAATCCAATAGATCAAGGTCATCATTCCCTAACAGTTTTGACTCAATAAAAAAATTTTGACTCGATAAAATTGCATAAATAGGCATAATCATTGATATAAAAAGTGGCAAAAGGTCTCAAGTCAACAAAATAGAGTTTTCAGTAAAGGATGAACATCCTTTCCACCAGACTTAAATCACACCGTCCTCGGTGGGAAAACAAGAAGGAGAAAAGGATGGAAATCATAAGGAAAAGTTGGGTTAAAGAACAATGTCAACTTAATCGGAATGTGGGTGACTAACTGGTGTTTCTTTCTTTGAAACTTAACATCACATGGACTTGGTTCTAGTCCATTGAATTCTTTGTGAAGATCTCTTCTAAATGCATCTTTCTTGAGACAAAAACCTAAAAAACCATCAATGATATGCTAAAATATAAATAAAGATAAATAAAATAAAGATAGAGATAGAATGGTGGTGGTGATGATGGGAGATGGTGATGATGTTATCTCTTTGATATCATGATTGCCATGGTTGAGATCCTCCCATGGTGACTGATATGCTCCCAATATGCTTGTGGTTGGATTGGTGAAGTGATCTTGATCAGTGAAGTAACATGGTGTAAGAGGAGTAGCGTGGAGTCACTAGGGTGAGAAACCTTGGTCACAAGTGGTCGTGACCGGGGCTGGCCCTCCTTCACACCTCGGTCATGGCCTTCGTGACCGGGGCCGTCCTTCCGAGTCCGGATAGGATGTGGCTGCCCTCTTCTTCCTTTTTCCTTCTTCTTAGCATGCAAGTAGATCATCCCATCCTTCAAAATGTATCAAGGGAATGCATACTTACTTGTGGATCCAAGATTTGGATGCCCCATTGAGGTTTTACCCCCTTACAGTTGAGTACACCTTCAAAATAGGGTCCAATGGTGAATCTCGAAATCTAGCCCAATCATGGCTATATTTTCTTCGATGATAACTTTCCAAATATCCGCATATCCTTAGATAGTAAATCTTGTGTTGATCCATCGAACCAATAGCAAAATGGCCCAAGATTTGTGAAATTTTTAGCCGAGGATCGGTTTTTCGGTAAAGGGTAAGGGAATTTCTAGTTTCGAATTTCATTCTATAAGATATTCCTTGATCATCGCTCTCAAAAATACTCAAACATGTTGAGTACCCGATTATAGTTCATTTGATCAAGGATTTCTTAGAAATTATCTTACCTTGGTGGGTTTCGTAGCCGCGGAGCATTACCGGCTGCGGACTCAATGTTGATGATTGGCCATTTTCTTCCCTGAGCTTCTTTTTCTGAAATTTATTCGACTAAAACTTCCCAAGGGTCAACTTCTAGACGTGTGTCAAGTTGGACCCCTTTGGCTCGAATAGATTTTGATATCCTTCAACTTTAGTGAAATATGCAACCGTGAAGCTTAAGATAGAAATATCTTCTTCCCATGAATCATTTTCCAAAAAGTGGCTCGACCATTACTCCTATAATACTAATAATATGTTGAGTACATGATCCTTGATCGTTTGGTTGAGTGGAACTTGAATATTCTTCATGAGGCTTGGTTTTAACCTAGTCGCACTCCGGTTTTGGACTTTGGCCATGACTTGGCTAAACTCCATGGATAAGGTCGAGGAAGGTTGCATAACTTCCTAAGATGATTTATATAGATTCAGTAAGCTCCATAAGGTCAGAAACGTACCAAGTCAACATTTGTTTCAAAATCTCCTTAAAATCCGAAAATTGGCTCTCAGAGGATTTTGCTCGGAAACCTCGGTCACTGGCTTCGTGACCGGGGTGTGGCCTTCTTGGGACCTCGGTCACGGGGCTTGTGACCGGGATATTGGGCCTGATGTTGTCCTTGTTCAAGTTGGAGGTGAGTTATGCTTCGTGGGGACTTTCGGCATTGATCTTTGGTATAATCAATATGTTGCCTTCTGCATGCGTTGGTCAAATGAAATCTTCTTGCCACTTTGAAACATGAACTTCGGAGTTGCCATACTCAAAACCTCAATCATAGGCTTCATGACCTAGGTTGGCTCCAACTCGATTCTCTTCTCTTTTTATGCTTTTCTATTTTCTTCTTTTGTATTTCTTTTTCTGTTTATGTGGAATACCTGAGATAAAACATGCAAAGATCAAAATCAAAGGGAAATCTAATCTATTAAAGGGAAAGAAAACTTACAAAAGTGGGTTGCCTCCCACTAAGCGCCCTTATTTAAAGTCCTTGGCGAGACTCGGTTCTTCTCTTATGAGATATGGGAAGAATCCTCTGTCCTAAGACAGAGTTTCTTGGTCTTCATAAGCTCTGAGGGTGTTCCATCAGGATCCGAGATGTCTCTTCTTGAGTGTTGAGACACCCGAATGAAAGGTACAACTTTGTAGAAGATATGCCGATCTATGTTGGTGAAGCTCATCCTCTTGTTTGGCCAATCAATGACCGCTCCAGATGGTGCAAAAAGGACCCTCCTAGTATGAGTTGCGATGTTTTTCCTCTCTCAACATGAACAACTTGGAAATCTGTGGGAATATTGCAATTCCCAATCTTTACATTGATGTCTGAGATCATTCCCTTCGGAGTTGTAGATGAACAATTTGCAAATCCAATGTGAATATCAGATGTTTGGAGATTTTTCAAACCAATCCTATCTGCATCTCTAGTAGACATGAGGTTTATGCATGACCCGGAGTCACACAATGCCTCGTTGAACTTGACTCCTCTTACAGTGCAAGATATAAGAAATCTCCCCGGATTATTGATCTTGTGAAGTCTCCTCGGGGGTATTGGGTAGTTCAAAGCTTGCCCATAGAGTTCCCTTATCTCTGCCCTTGTCTCAGAACTCTCCAAAAAGAATCGGTCAATTTTATACTTGGAACAAGCTTTAGCAAAGGATGTACCTCTTGGTAGTTCTCCAACGGCTCTGTTAAAGTCTCCAAGATCTTTTAAACTTATAATGTGAGGGTACCATCGGTTCCTTAGCAAGCTGATCCCATGGTCATTTTGTGGAGTGTTCACCCTCTTAGGTTCATAACTTCTTGAAATATATCACCCTCTTCTAGTTCACGCAATGGCTTCACTTCCTTGTGGGATGTGATCACATTACAATCATGATGGGGGTAAGGATTCAGAACTCTCATCATCTTCAACTTCCTCCTGAAGTTTAGATGTGGCTTCCTTGGCTAGTTCTTCATCTTCAATCCTCCATTCAAGTTTAGTGATCCTTCTAGCAAGTCCCCATATACTCCCTTCAATCATATCAATTCTCTCATGGAATTTTCTTGAAGTTACTTCCTGTAGTTCCAAGCATTGCTTCAATAAGCTTTCAAGTCTCTCTTCTAGACTCCTCTGATGTGAGTAAGCGTAGCCATGGTGTTGAAGAGGTGGTTGTGGAGGATGATAGGCATGGTGGTTTCGTGGGAACCGATTTTGGAGATCCTCGGGTTTCCTTTGGTAAGGATGTGGGAAGTGAGAGTGGTGATGACTTGGGGATGCCTTCCAATCTTTATGGCGATGATAAGGTGTTGGAAAAGGTCCATGGTTACCTCGGTAGTAAACCTCTCCTTGGTTCCAAAGTTGGTGAAAGTTAATGTTCTTGGGAACTTCTCCATAAGGGGTTCCGGTTATCATGTTGCAGCAAACTTCTCCTTGTTCACCTCCCTCTTCAGTAAGGTTAGATGAGATTGTGGTCTCTCCTTGCTCAGATTCAAAGTCTCCAAAATTTGGATTCCCATCATCGAAATTTTGCTTCAAAGTCTCAATCTTTTGTTCAAGCCGGTCTTCTTCTTGGTGGGTGGAGTACATGGCATCAAGGATCTTGTCATCCTGTTCTTGAAAGTATTCTCCTTGCTTCAATCGCTCCTGGTTGATACCATGAATTTGATCTCCAATATGATGGACTTGTTCGGTGAGATTAGAGATCTTTGAACTGAAGTGAGCTTCCATCTTAGTGAACTTGGCGTCAAGCTCTTCATGATGCTTATTTTGTTCAGAGGAGAATTGTTGCAGAAGCTTCATCATCTTATCAGTGAAAGCATTCGAGAGTGGTGCTTCATAGCCTTCATGTGTTTTAATTCTTATGACTTCTCTTGAATCAAAGTGATAATCCATAGAGGGACAAAATCGGAGTAGTGTGGTCCGAAAGAATAAGATGGTCTCATTGAGCGATCTCCAGAGGATCAAGAAAGTGATGGACAACCAGAGTGCTTCATCATAGGTGTACCACGAGATGGCTGAGAGTAGCCGTGGTAAGCTCCAGAATGTGAGCTAGAGAGTGGTCCGGAAATGTCTCCGTCCATAGAGTTGTGTTGTGCCAACAGCTGCGCAAGAGTAAGGTTGCGAAACTTCTCTGGGAGAGCGTCGAGGTTCATCCTCAACGTCTCCTGAAAAAATGCAAATCACAATGGAAAATCAGTAGCATAATGTTCTAGACGTTACTCCAGTTCGTAAATTTTCAAACAGAGCAATCTCTCCCCGGCAACGGCGCCAAAAACTTGATGTGTCGGAAATTGTCTTCCCAAAAGTTTTCCTCAAGGGAACCACACAATGAACAACCTGCAAGTGCACAGCAATCAATCGTAGTACTTAAGGTATATCGATCCCACAGAGAGAGAAGATGTATTGCAAATAAAGAGGAACAAGTAAGGCTAGAACTCAATAATAAAAAAGGGGTTTGTGTCATGCAAAACGCAAAGTAAATAAAGCAGTTTGTAAATATATATGAGGCGAATGTTGGGCTTTTAAGGGATCTATGGGGTTCAGTTCTCAATCAATTCAAGATGAGTTCTACGTAATGCATGTTTACTTCCTAAGTCTCAGACTATGAAACACTAATGCAGCTAACCTATTGTCATAGAGAAAACCGGCTGAAATCCACAAATCCTATTACTCAACTATCGCAGGCAATAACATAGGTTTCAAAGCATTAAAATCAAGTTCAACCCAAATCCATAAAACTCCATAACTAAGGAATGTGTGCTTGTTATGACGCGATATTCATTATATCTAGGTTCCAACAAACTAAGCAAACGGTTCGAATTACTTAGATGCCTCAGATCAATAGCTAGGTCATGACTCTAACTATATGCATTAAGAACAAGATAAAACCAAAAAGACAGTGTAAACGATTATGCAAATATGAAGAAAACTCACCATTCAAAAACAATGATCATCTCGCCCCATTGACTGGCCCTTTAGACCCAACGGGATAGTCTACTCGGCCGTGCTCAAGGTTGTCATCGATGATATGAAAGAGTAAAACATAAATCTAATGCAATAAGGTAAAGATTTAGAGATTACTTCTTTAGAACCGAAAATAACAAGATGTAAGGCCTTCTCCTTTGACAAAGTTACAAAAGAATAGAGAAAGAGATGGTGGAACTTCAAAGCTTCTGTGAGATCAATAGGCTTATGCTGCTCCTTGGAGACGGTGTCGGCCTCTTGAGGTGGTGATGGACTTTCTAGGTTTTCTGTGGTAAACTTAGGTGGTGGTTTGAAACTTTGATGAGGCACACGAAACCCTAAGTCCATAAACTTGTATATATAGGTCTTGGGGCGCACGAGATTGGCTTCTAGGATTTAGGAAGGGCAGAATCATCATCTTGGTGAGTGTGGAGGCAATGGGCCGAGCCTAGTGATGGGCCAAATGTCTAAGTGGTGAAGGAGGCTGGCCTCGGTCACAAGCTTAGTGACCAGGGTGCTCACGAGGGCTGGCCTCGGTCACGAGGTTAGTGACCGAGGTTTGGGTGATTTGGCTCCGAGTTGACATACCTTCATCTTCTGAGATGCATCTTCTAAACGGCTGAATGGATTGCTTCGATTCTTGTCCCATACGAATCTTGCCTCTTCAAGCTTTCCAATGATATAGAGAACTCTAATATTGGTCCACGGGAAGATCTTCAAATGTTGTCAAACTTCTGATGCTTTGAAACTGCCTCAAAATGAGTTTTTGCTCTTTTTTTGTCCATATTCCCATAGAACCTGTAAAACCTCTTTGACACTAACAATACTTGATAATAGCCTATCTAGCCCTGAAATCATACAAAATCTCTATCAAAACGATGTAAAATCCATAGTAAAAATGGGTAAAAATTCGATGTTATCAGTCAGGTATCCTTGCTCGTCATTGTAGCCAGCCCTCTCGGAACGCTTCGTGGCTTGTCCGGCTATAGAGCGGTCCGGGAGCGCTACACTTAAAATCTTTATATGAACCTCAAAAAACCCGATACAAATCCTAATATAAAATAGAAATATTCTAAAACCTTCGGCCTGTGGAATCCCTTAGCTTATTTTTATTAGGCCCCTAAGATATACTATTATCTTAGGTCACTTTGAACAAGTTTATCTTTGGTTCCTACTCTCTCCAGCTTATGGAGTCAATGCTTCGTTGTGGAGCCTTGAAATTTGTTCTTTCCATATGAGTTTGATATCATTTGAGGCTAAAGCAAAGTGTCTACACAACACGATAAATCAGAGACAAGAGTGGCATACGCACTTTTACGCATGGACATATTCTCCAATATTATCTCAATTTATCGTCGATAGAGAAACAACTCTATTTATTGAACAAGTTCATGATCGAAGAAAAGAGCTGGTGAGATCCCCATAAGTCACAAGACTAATTCAATAAATCAAGTGGTCTTGGTATAATGGTTTCCAATTGAGGAGAAAGTCGTCATGTTGGTCCAGGCCAATTATTGATGCCCCTCAAACGTGAAATGCTAATCATTTCCATATGGTCAGAGGTTTTTACATGGCTTTCCCCGGACCATAAGGAGACTATTGGCTAAAAGCTCAAAACCTCCTAGTTACCAGAAAAAAGAGACTGATTTTTTAATAAATATACAGCCATTTACGAGTTTTCTATATGTGAACCTTAGGGCTGCTGCAGTTAAGTCCTATGACAAGATTTACATAAAATTTAAGCGTACTGTATTAATGTGTAGTTAAGTCCTTAGGGGATGCTGTTGTTAACCTTGGGGCTGATGTTGTTAAGTCCTATGACAAGATTTACAGAAAAGTTAAGCTTAGTGTATTAATGTGTAGTTCTAATATTGCATCGTTAACAATCAGTAAACAATAGTAAGTAACAAATTTAGTCACTCGAATGTACTGCAATTGTGAATATGTTTGTGAAAGATGATGGTGCTCTCTCTTGTCACCACTTCTTCTTTTTCTTCCTTTTAAATTTTTTTTTTTTGTTTCTTATCTTTGATTTGTTATGGCCATCTTTCTCTTCTTCTCGCCGCAGATTTCTTCTTATTATTTTTTTTACTTGGAATCTATTAAATATTCTATAAAGGATCAAAATGAATTATAATTGTTAAATTACATCTTCTGAAAAAAAAAATATTTAAAGAACAAGAAGACATATAGAAATATTTTAGGTATTATGAAACAATAAATAAAATTTTCTAAATTTATTTCTCTAAGCTTCGCCTAATATAGAAATATTTTGTTAACTTACAATCTTACATCTTCTTAAAATTAAATTAAACAAGAAGACATATAGATATACTTTAGATTTTAGATATTATGAAAGAATAAGTAATTTTTCCTTTCATATAATTGTCTCTATCTGGTTTAAAAAATGTGTGTTGTCAAATTCACATAATTAAAAATTTTCTTTTCGCGACACAAATCAATGTACACTTGATAATGTAAATTGTTAATGCTGAATTTGAAATAAACTAATAATGTATCACATTAACTAAAATTGGTTATTGTCATCACTATCATATTTTTTCTTTTCTTTTTCAAACGACATAGTGAAATCCTTAACAAAATTTTAAGATCGTAAATAATATACTTTAGCCAAAATATTATATATATATTAAAAAAAAAACCAAAAAAAGTTTAATTAATATTTCACTATATGATCAGTTCAACAAGAAATACCGGTCGCTGAATTTGTTGGGTTTTACCAAGATTTCTTGGATTTATAATTTACAAATTTTAACAATAAAACTGAATCGGTATAATGACCGGATCACCGGATTTACCGGTCAGATCGCAGGTTTGGGTCGGTCTAAAAATCCAGGTACAAATGATAAAATGTTAGTATTATTATAAGGAAAACATTACAATTCGATAGTAAAACCACGTTAAATATATTATAAATTGTAATAAAACAAAAAAAAAACTATAAAACAAATATTAAGCGATCAAAACTAAAATATTTATAAATAATAAAGAAACAGAAAAAAAATAACAAACTAAAATTATACAAAAATACAAAAAGTTATAATTAGTAGAAAACAAAAATAAACTATAAATTTAAATGAAACCAATTGATATGCGGTACAGCGAGTGTTTAATAAAACCGGAATTATTTTTATAGATCAAATGATTTAATATCGTTTGTACACATCCCAATGCCAACCTATCGAAATTAAATACATGTGTCTCCATGTTATATCGCAAGCGAATTCATTCATATATCATAGATATCATAGATGAATTACTCGGTCAGAAGGGAAACAAATAGTTGTTAACCAAAAAAACTAAAAACAAACAAAAAAACCATTTTGTGTTCTATAATGGCCATTGTCATAGGCTTACTTGAAATCTTCATATCTTTCATTATCTTCCTTGTCTTTCATTGTTTCTTGCTCCACAAGAAAACTCCCAAACCCTTTCTCACGAATTGGCCGGTCCTTGGGATGCTTCCGGGTCTGCTCCTCCAAGTTCCTCGCATCTACGACTGGCTCACCGAGGTTCTTGAGGCGACCGATATGACGTTTTGTTTCAAAGGGCCATGGCTTAGCGGAACGGATATATTGGTCACTGTTGATCCGGTGAATATCCATTACATTTTAAGTTCAAACTTTTCTAATTACCCTAAGGGGATGGAGTTTAAGGAGATCTTTGAAGTCTTGGGTGATGCGATTTTCAACGTTGACTCGGATTTATGGCAGGATATGAGGAACTCGTCTCATGCTATTTTTAGCCATCCAGATTTCCAAAAGTTTTCGGTAAGTACAAGTGTTAGCAAATTAAGGCAAGGGCTTGCTCCTATTCTTGAAAACGCTGCTGAGAAAAATATTCTTGTCGACTTGCAAGATTTATTCCAGAGGTTCTTGTTCGATACATCTTCGATTTTGATGACCGGGTATGACCCAAGATGTTTATCCATTGAAATGCCCAAGGTTGAGTTCGGTGATGCAGTAGACGGTGCTTCAGACGGGATTTTCTATAGACATGTCAAGCCAATGTTCTTGTGGAAGCTTCAATATTGGATTGGTGTAGGACTAGAGAAGAGATTGAGAAGAGGTCTTGCGGTTTTTGATAAACTACTCGAGAAGACCATATCAGCTAAAAGAGAAGAGATCAAAAGTCATGGGACTCATCATGAGTCGAAAGGAGAGGCCATGGACGTTTTGACATTTTACATGACTGTGGACACAACAAAGTATAAGAACTTGAGACCACGTGATGATAAATTCATCAGAGATACTATTTTAGGTTTCTTGATAGCGGGAAGAGACACAACAAGCTCAGCTCTCACTTGGTTCTTCTGGCTTCTCTCCAAGAACCCTGAAGCAATGAACAAGATTCGACAAGAGATTAACAAGAAGATGCCAAAGTTTGATCCCACAGGTTTAGACAAGCTCGTGTATCTACACGGTGCTGTGTGTGAGACGTTAAGGTTATATTCACCAATCCCATTTAACCACAAGTCACCGGCAAAGCCAGATGTGCTTCCAAGTGGGCATAGAGTCGACAAGAATTGGAAGATAATCATATCTACTTATGCACTGGGGAGAATGAAATCTGTTTGGGGAGATGACGCCGAAGATTTCAGACCAGAGAGATGGATATTAGACAGTGGAAAATTAAAACATGAACCTTCGTATAAGTTCTTGGCGTTTAACGCTGGTCCAAGAACTTGCTTGGGAAAAAAGTTAACCTTCTTGCAGATGAAGACAGTAGCTGTTGAACTCATACGAAACTATGACTTTAAGATCGTTGAAGGCCACAAAACCGAACCAGTTCCGTCGGTTCTTTTTCGCATGCAACATGGTCTCAAAGTTAGTGTCACTAAGATCTGATAATAGCTATTCTTAAATATTTCAATAAAAAGATGTGTGCTAGAAAAGTGTTTGTTTACACATGCTTAGGTTTATTTTGCAAACACGTCTAGTATAAGTCATTGCCTTGAAACAGCTAGCTAGTTTTCCATAATAACCTCATTGTTTCAACTTAACATGCATGTATGTCTTTTGAGCTGATAATAATCATTACTTTAGTGCAATATACTTTTGCTTAGCCTTTTAACGACTATATAGTATATCCTTTTGCTAACCATTTGAGTGCATTTTTTATATCGTACAAGACCTGAAGTACCTCAAAAGTACCTTTACCAAGAGAACAAAAAAAGCTCAAAAATACTAGATTAAATAAAGATTTTTGTGATTAATCTTACTTTGCTTTATGCTGATTTTCATTTTTAAACTCTAAAATTACATTAAATATATTGTTTTCAACAATGATGCAGATAAGAATTGATTTTTCTTAGACAAAAATGAAAGAGTAAATGCTTAAGAGGTAGTTAGTTGGTGCTGTCTAGTCCAGAAAAAGATCGTGCAGTTGTCCTCGTAAATCAGATTGGCATTAAAGAGGATATCCCGAAAATGTAGTCACAAATCTTAATAGAGTATATTATTGAGTTGTTTGATGAGATCATAATATATATATAGGGTTAATTTTGTAGAATAGCCCAAATCTAAATGGGTAATTCTCAACTTTAGCATTAAATGAAGTTTTTGTTCCACAAAATAGCATTCCATTTTCATTTAAGATAAAAGTTAATATTTTTATTAAAAAATAATTTTCATATATAACACAAAATCTCCTAACTTTATATTTTTAGGGTTTAGGATTTTAAAACCCTAAACTCTAAACCCTAAACTATATCTCCACCGCAAACAAATTATACCCTAAATTGTATAATACTTAACCCAAACAAAAAATTTAATTTTTTGTCTTTTATAAACATGTTATTTTTGTCTTAAATAAAAATGATGCTATTTATACAACAAAAACTTCAATTAATACTATTTGAGGGAATTTCTCAATCTAAATTTTGTGTTAGAAAATGACTATGTAACAGAAAAAGTTAGAAATAACTTTTTTTAAAGAGTGAAATATCAAAAATATCCTAGGACATTTGGGAAGGAGAAACAGATAACTCATGTAATTAAAAAAATAGCATGTATTATGTTAAAATAGCATGTTACATGGAAAAAAACTTTGGAGTTATAAAACATCTATTGTATTATTTTGCAAATAACATGTTATAAAAGTTAATAATATAACATAGTGAGAAACCGTGTTTGCATGCCAACAAAGAAAAAATATCATAAACAAACTTGGACAATATTGGTAAGGAGAAATAGATAAATCGATAATTTAGAAAAATAGCTTGTACTATGGAAAAAGATTTTGGAATTTGAAAAATTTATTGTACTTTTTGCAAATAACATGTTATAAAAATTAATAACATGATACATTAAGAAATTGTGTTTGCATGCCAACAAAGAAAAAATCTGAAATAAAAAGAAAATGGAAATAACAACGATTTTTGAAAAATAACATAAAATATAGCTAAATGACATGAAATATGATAAAGGATTTAAATGTCATTTGATTTGGCTCTCTGACAACATACTATAGCTGACAACATATTGTAGCTCATATTCATTTACTAAAACAGAATCCAAGCAACCCAAATAGAATCCTTGCTGGTGAACAACTGCCAAATAGGTCTGAGATTCAAAAATGAAAATTTTTTGCAGCCCCAATCCTCCTTCATCTTTCGGTAAACAAACTTTTTTCCAAGAAACCTTTGTACCATAGTGCTTTGTGATGTCGCTGGCCCAAAGAAATCTCTCACATAGCTGCTCAATGAGTTTCAAGCATCCTTTTGGAAGCGAGAAAGCCGTTATCCAGAAATTAACAAGGCTGTAGATGGTGGAAGATATTAACTGCAATCTTCCAGCAAATGACAGAGTTTTTGTAGCCCAGTGGTTGAACTTTGGCTCAATCTTATCCAGCAGAGGTGAGTAGTCAGATTTGTGAAGCTTACAGTGCAATAGAGAGAGCCCTAAGTACCGTATGGGAAGTGGACCACAATGGAAGCCAAGCAAAGAGATAGCATGTGTTTCCGTAGGGTTCACACCAGCCACAAATAGATATGTTTTATCTCTTTAACAGTTAGCCCAGAAACCGATTGGAACGTGGTGAGGACAGCTTCTATACCTTGCAAAGATGATGAAGATCCATCAAAGAAGATCAAGACATCATCGACAAAGAAAAGGTGCGAGATCCTAGGGTGTTTAGGCGGTGGATGACAACCTATTTGATGGGAGTCAAATTAGGAATCAAGGATCATTGAGAAAAACTCCATTGCCATAACAAACAGGTAAGGAGAAATCGGATCTCCCTGCCGTAAACCTTTCTTTCCTGGAAAATATCCACAGAGGTTCCCATTTATGTTGATAGAGAAAGAAGTCATTGTAAGACATTGGCTTATCCAGTTGATAAAGATAGGCGGGAAACCGGCAGCTTTTAAGACTAACAAGATAAAATCCTATCGCAACGAGTGAAAAGCTTTCTTCAAATCAACTTTAAGCATACCTCAAGGACTGACATTCTTGCGGCCAAAACCCTGGACTATTTCTGTTGCGAGCTGGACGTTCTCTACAAGAAGCCTTCCCTCTACGAGAGCTGATTGGCAGTTAGAGATGATATCCAGAAGAACCAACTGGAGTCTTCTTGAGATAATCTTAGAAATCACCTTGTATACTGCATTACAAAGAAAGATTGGCCTGAAATCTCCCATTCTCTGGGCTGAAGTCATCTTAGGAATTAGTGTAATTGCAGTTGCATTCCACTGTCTTAGAATCTGGCCAGAGGAGAAGAATTCTTTGACCGCTGCCACAACATCGTTGCCTACAATGGCCCAGGTGCTTCTAAAGAATTCACCTGTGAACGTCTGGTCCTAGTGATTTGTTAGATGGCAAAGCAAAGATCTCTTGTTTAATATCTTCAGCAGACACCTCTGAAACTAGAGCCTCTTTAACCGAGTCAGGACACGAGAAAGTGGTGAACCAGCTGATCAGCACAGATTCAGATTGGGAGAGCATGTGGGAGTCAGAGCCTAGGAGGTCTGAGAAGTAGTGGACCCCATGTGCTTGGATCTCCTGCTGGGAATCAATCCTTGAACCATCAGAGTCGAGGAGAAAATGAATTTAATTGATTGCTTTCCTTTCAGCCAGCATTCGATGGAAGAAGGCCACATTAGAGTCTTCCTCCTCTACCCATCATACTCTTGATCTCTGTTTGAAAAAAATTTCTTCAGCCTCTGCAAGAACTGACCATTTCTTGTGAGCCTCTCTCTCCAAAGAAGTCAAAGTGGAGGATGGATCTTTTAGTAAGGATTCCTGACAGTCAAGGAGATAAATGTGAGCTTCCTTAACCATGTTTTTCAGGTCCGAAAATTTTCCTTACTTAATTCCTTCAAAACCAACTTCAGGGATTTCAACTTCTTAGAATATACAAACATTGATGTCCCGTCAAACTTTGAAGAGTTCAACTGTTGAGCGACCCGAGGGAGAAAATCCTTATGATTGATGAGAAAATGGGAGAACATGAACAGTTTCTTTGATGCTTCTTCATTTTTCAACACCACAGTAGATGGTGAGTGATCTGAAAAATCAGGGGCATCAAAGTGACTGAAGGAAATTGGAAACACCATTTGCCAAGTGTCGTTAACCAAAAATCTATCAAGCTTCTTAGCTATTGGATTGTCTTCTTGATTATTCCACCAGGTGAAGTCCAAACCGCGATAAGAAAGATCAAAGAGGCCAATAGTGGACATGCAGTCTCTGAAATCTGACATACCCCTCGAAATCCTAGACCACTTGACGAGTCGGAAAGATTAAGAATCTGGTTAGAATCTCCAAGAAGGGCCAATGGTTTCCGAATGATCTCTAGATTGCCAGCTAGGGTAGTTAAATCATTCCAGAGATCGCTCATCTCATATTTACAATTTGATGTGTAGATCAAAGAGAAGATAAGATGTTCTCGGATATTAGGAACCTTGACTTTACAACAAATCATCTGACTTGATCTGAAAAGAACTCTGAGGGAGATAGTTGAGTCCCACATGACCCAGATCCGTCCAACCTCTGCAAAGTCATAATTGTCTTCAAAAATCCAACGACCAAAGGAAGACTGAAACAAGCTCTGCGCCTTATGAACCTTTACTTTAGTTTTTATTATACTACCAAAATGTGGCCGAATTTTGCGTAACCACTTTTTGAAGCTCTTACGCTAAGAAATACTATTAAAACTGCGTATGTTCCAACAAAAAGTGTCTAATATGATTAATGATGATTTTTAGACAAGGGGCCCTTGCCCCTCAACAAAAAGTTTCGCTCAAAGCGTCTCTGTTTCTTAAAAATTACCGGAGTGAATTGCTCCTCTGGGTTGTCCGTTGAATCTTCATCTGAACTGGTTTTGGGATCAGTAGTTAAGGCATCTAAAGAGGATTCTGTTCCCGATGACAAAGAACCAGAAACTCTAACGGAAACCGCATCTTTTCCTTTTCCTTTGCCTTCAACACTCATAGCATGATTCTCTGCCTTCTTACAAAGAGAATTAAAACCAATATCCAAAATAAAGGTGCCCCCTGTCTGAAGAGGAAGCTTCTTCTTATCCTTACACATAGGCTTCTGTTTTGAGGTTGAGGCCGAGTTATCAAGAGGAAGCTTTTTCTTATCCTTAGACTGACGCTCCTTTTCGATTTAGTCACATTTGCTGGACCTGTTTTGACATTGTGCTTTGCGTGGGGGCAAGAGACTGTGTTGTGAGCAGTTGATTTGCAAGCTGAACAACTAACAGGGGCTACATGACAGCATTTTAGCGAATGTCCAAGCTCTTGGCAGTGAAAGCACAAAGGCGGAAGCAAAGGATAAGAAATGTGGATTTCACCTTTACCTATGTCAAATTGAACATTTACTGCCTCATGAATATTCTTCCGTGGGTCTACTATAGTAAACACCTTAGCCACCTCAAGGTTAGTTATGTTGATAGTGGAAGGATGTCAGAACTTCGGATGGCCAAGCATTCCTGCAATATGTTCTAGACCTTTTTCTGAAAAATATTGGAGGGGCACTGTAATGACCCGTATCCTAACCTAAGGACCGGGACACAGATCATGTACCAGATAAATTAACCTGACGTTAAAATGCAAAAATTCAAAGAGTCCGTAGGAAACTTGGTGACCAAGTTTTCCATCGAGAATTTTTCCGAGTTAAATCAAGTCGTACCGGACGAGAAGAAAATTATGAGGAACCGTCATACCACGAACGACAAAACGATGAGGCTTTTGACGTAATTCAAAGAGAAGGAAACTTGATGTGTAAGTCATGGTCAATTCACCATGAGTTAAATGGGGAGAATCGTGAAGAGGAAGATGTGGGAAACTTCCAACTTGATCACCAAGCTTTCCCAGACTTGGTGAGCAAGCTCGACAGACAAATGGTAAACATGCAACGAAATTTATCATGTGCAGCAAGTAAAAACGTGGGGAAGAGGTTGAGGAAACATTTAACATGTGATGCAAAGGAGAAATGGTGTAAGGAGGAAGCCATGGAAGGAAGCTTCCGACTTGGTGAGCAAGTCCATGAGACAAGTTGCGGCCATGCGAATAACTTGCCCACCAAGCCAACCTCACCTCAGATTTTATAAATACAAGGCACCATGCCTTGTTATCTCCATTACGAAATCTGAGAGGTTTTTAGAGAGAGAATCTGAGTGAGAGTTCTTGGGAGAGAGAAGAAGAAAAAGGCAGAGAAGGAAGAGGAAAAATCCGGCGAGAAAATATAATTCTCGCCGAGATCTTACCGAGTTTGTGTAAAGTTCTTCAGGTATTCTTGAGAAAATTCAGCCGTGTTCTTGAAATTAGTTAGCCGTGTTCGTGGAGTTGTTCTTTGATGTTCTTTGGAATTCAAGCATCAACCATCAGCGAGATCCATTGAGTCTAAATCTTTCCATCAACGCCACTTAATTCAGAGAGATCGTTGATTTTGTGAGTGTTCAAAGCATGTGAGATAGCACATGAGGTTATGTTATTCATCTTACCGTGATGCATGATATCACTAGTCGTCATTTAATTTATTTTTTGCTTATTTATTTATGGGGTTTTTGCGTCGGGTTTTATTTTGGATTTTTACGAGATCGTTGGATGACTAACTGATAAAGTCAGTTATCCATGTCGATTATAGTGAGTCTAGAGGTTAGGTGGGTAGAATAGGATTAGGGGGCCGGGTGTGGATCCTCTTGTCATCTTTGGATTTCTTGAGAGGTGGTTGAAGCATGCCAAAGATACGGAGGCATAACCATGTGAGGGTTATCACGTATAGCTGCCGGGTTTACAACCCCTTGGAACCGTAGTGTGTCCTTGTGGAAGTACATTCGCCAAAGGACGGGGGATCAACCAGTGAGTTGACACGTGAGATGCCGACACCGACTGTAGTGCCTAGGTCGACCTGTGAGTCTCTGGCTGAAAGGTGGATTGAGGAGGAGGTGTGCGAGCTGATGGTCTGTGTGATATCACTGGTCGTAGTGAAGTGTGGAGTTAGAGTGAGTGTTGTGTTGTGGTTTCCCGAGTGTCATTCGGGAAACCTGAGAGTGTTGTTGTGAGAGGTGTAGTTGTGTGTGTAGTTTCTCGGGTGTGTTCGGGAAGCTTGTTGTGTGTTGTGTGTAGAAGTGGTATTTCCCGATTGTAGTTCGGGAAACTTTTGTGTGCTGATTGTTTGTCGTGTCTTTTGGGAGTAGCTCGGAAAATTCTGGTGTGTTTTTGTCAAGTCTTCCGCTTGCATGTTGTGTGTGTGTCTATTGTGTGTTTGATGTGATTATTGAGTAGTGGTTATACTAACGTTGCTTGCAGGTATCCCCGATGCCACTAAGTAAACCTGGATTTACTTATGATTCTATCTTTTTGTTCAGGTAACCTTAGCAGGCAATACTTGTGCGTGCAGAACGTTAGGCCACCGGAAAGTAGATTCGGCACCTCTTTGCATAAGATGTATGTTATGTTTAATAAGTTTAAGTACTGCTTTATTTTGGCCTTAGGCCTTGGCCTGTGTTAAAGACATATTTCGTAATTATCAATGAAAGAATCGTTTTACAAAGTAAATTAAAAACCAAAGTCATGGCTGTGAGAGATCTGGTCCGGGTCATCCCCAACGCCTAGGTTGCATACAAGGGTTGCAAAGCCTGATCTATGTGCCAAAGCGGGTATGAAGAGCTTGGGAGCCTTGGTTCGGGCAAGATTTGTTCTTGGCCTCGGGTCAGGTAACCTTGTTCTTCATCGTAGTCAGCCTTCTCGGATCGCTCCGTGGCTTGTCTGGCTATAGAGCGGTCCGGGGGCGCTACAGGCACATTCCAAAATTTGAGCCAAACCAGGACTTGTGTAAGTTCCGGCATCACTGGAGTGAGTCCTGGCTTTCAAGCACCCACAGACATAGCCTGATCCTTGATATGCCACATCCCCTGATTGATTACTCAGAGGCGAGTAGCTGCATGAGGAATCTTTATCAGAAAAGACTTCTCTCCAAACTTCGAGACGGAGATATCCTTCAACTTGTTACTTCAGATTCCATTGAGAATGGCATGGAGCGTCCCCTGTGGAGGGGCATTCCCATCGAATTGGCCAATAATTAAAAAGATTTGGAACGTAGAAGCGCTTAAGGTTTCTTTTGATAACCGCAGCTGGAATTTTCACACCAATTTCTCCAGATTCCAGGACAAAGGGTGTGCCTTTTCTCGTCATTGAAGCTGAGTGACCACGTACACAATCACTACATAGGGGTTTGTTGGCTGAGGCATTGGAAACGGCTGCAGGCGAAGAAGAGTTCACGAGGGGAATCAAAGTTTCAGTAGCAGAGAGGGGCGGATCTGAAACAGATCTGGCTGTATCGGCATTAGGAAAAGACTCATAATCTCTGGTAGCCTCAGCTGAATTTTCAGAGGACTCCAAAGAGTCAGCAGAAACAGGCGAGTTCATAACCGGAGACTTTTCAGGGTTTGCGGCTGGAGACGCCGTACCTGGTGAAATAGAGACAGCCTCACGAACAAGGTCGGCGGGAGGCAGAAAGAACTTAGAGCGAGCTGCTATGTTGGCAATTGCAGCTAAAGTGATCGGGGATACTTTTTCTTCTTCTTAGACGGCATCGCACGGGGACACCGCCGCCGAGAATGGCTGAGGCTAGGTAAAAAAGGAAAGGTTTACTATTTGAGAGCGATTTTTTCTAGTTTCTTAAACCCTGAATTCGCTGAGTTGTATCCCTCAACTCCCAATCTAAATATTTAAATATTTTAAAGATTTTCTCTATTTGGATCCAGGGTTTTTTTGTTGACATGGAGTATCAAACATCCAATTTTTTTAGGTAGATTAGATTCAAATGAATAAAGTTTGTTGGCTGGTATATCATTGTCTTTACCGGTTTTATGCCATGATATATGTATATAATCAATTTCTTTATGTGTCTTTCGAGTCTCTATTGAGTCTTTTACAGGTTTACACATGTTTGGAGATTATTTGGACGTTTTGGAGCATTGTAGCTGAGAAGTCGAAGTTGGTGTTTTTGAAGATAATTGTGTTGACCAATACAACTTCCGGTGTTGACTAACACAGTCCGGAATTAATCTTTCACACAAAGACCACAACTTAAGGAGATTTGTAACTTTGCCCAGAAGTTTCATATATATACAAAACAACCTCAGTTTGTGTTTAGTGATATAATTAGGGTTTTTAAACTTTGTTTTGATTTATCTTGGACATCTTTGATCTTACGCTTTAGAGGAGGATTTTGGATAGTTTTGGGGCTGATCTTACTTTGTTCTACTTTGAGAGAAGATTTTGAACCCCAATTTCTAGTTCTCTATTCTAATTTATATGATATCTTTTTATTCATGTCTTTGATTTCAACTGATATGTCTGAGTAGATTCATTGTTAGGTTTAGCGATTCTCATTAGGAATTTCATGGAATGATATATTGATCTATTGGTTAGGATTCAAGCTTGATAGTTCTTCACCTAGGGTGTGTTTAAGGCTTGTTCTAAATTGATCACCTAGTAACTTGATCATATATTGTTAAATTGGCGCGACAGCGTGATTTATAATCTGAATGAACCTAGAGTGAGAAAATTAGATAATTGCAAAGAAATATGGATTAGATAATTTGTAAACATATCGAACATATGCCTAATGCTTGTTTAGACTTTAGGTTCGCAAAGGAAATTGGTTTCTTAGGTTTTATTCATAGTTAATTCTCGCAACGGAAGTTGGTTTATTATACCTTCGTGATTTAAGTTCTAGAACTTGTTCTTAATTCGATCCTACCAATTAATTGATATTCATTACTTGATTCCTGAGATTTCCCTAGACTTAACGTTTTCCTCATTTGATTTACATCTGATTTTAATATTATTGCATTGTTATTTAATTTACTTCATACTTGCTTAGCTGAAATTAAAGAAAAAAGGTCTATCGCAAAACCTTTGAGTCTTTGTGGATTCAAGCCCTAAGTACTACCCTGATCTCTTAATTTGAGATAGTAGCTCTAAAGGATAATTTGAGCATATCAAATTTTGGCGCCGTTGCCGGAGACACAATTTAGTTTCTGATAGATTTAAGTGTAAAATTTAGACTAATTTTTTATTTTTCAGTTTTACTTACATCTTTTTTGGTCTGTGGTGTTTCAGGTGTATGCCAGTGGATATGGTTAATCTTGTGATTTTACGTCAAGATAAAGCTGGTGTTCTAAGAGACCAAGAGGGTCATGTATACAACGAGCAAGGTTAGAAATTGGATGAGAATGGAAACCCCACTATGCCGGTTACAATTATGGATGTGCGTGTTGATGCACAAGCTGGGAGAGTGACTATCTCTTTTGTAAGCTTTTCCCACACTCTCTTAGTGGTGATGCAGCTTATTGGTTGAAGCAGTTACCAACATGATCTCTTACTAATTGGGAGGACACTAAGAAGGCATTTTTGTGGAACTTCTATGATGATGCAAGAGCAGAAGATTTGAGAAACAACACCACTCAGTTCACGCAGGGACCTACAGAAAGATTTAAGGCTGCATGTTATTCGATTTAGGGCTTATCAGCGGGTCTGTCCACAACATGGTTTTGAAGAAGTTCAGTTGCTGGGTTATGTGTTAATTGAGAATTTGACATCTAGTACTAGCACCAAGAATTCTGACTTTGAGACACAAATAAAATCTGGGAACTTCGATGGAAAACAGATTGCTGAGTTGAAGAACAAGTTAGATTCAGTTCATAACATCTTGGTGAATAAGAAGTCATTCCAGTTTGCTGCAGAAGTTGAGACATTCAAACCTGAAGATGGATGCAAAGAGGGCGTGAATTACATAGGTGGAAGTGGTTTTCAGAATCCAAGGTAAGAAAATCAACAAAACCAAGGGTATATTGCTATGCCTCAGTGTTAGAAGTCATACCATAGCAATAGTTTTGGACGAAAATTTGGATCATCAACTTACCAACCTCCTACCGCACAACCCGAGCAAGGCAAGATGGAGTCTATGCTTGAACAAATCTTGGAGGGTCAACAAAAGATTACTGCGGATTTTATTGGCAAGATGGATGCTATGTACACTGATTTGAATGGGAAACTGGAAGCTTTGAATACTCATGACAAGTTATTGGACACTCAGGTTGGGCAAACTGCTGGAGCTATGAGAAGACAAGATGAAACTCTTTTGGGAAGGATGGATGCTAATAAGAAATTTCAGTGTAGTGCTATCATGGTTAGGAGTGACATAGAGCTAAATCCAGTGCTGAAAAGGGTCTAAGTGTTGATAAACTCGCAGACTTAAAAGATTTTTTGAAGCAGATCCTAAGGACAAAAACAGAACATCCGTGTTGGTCAACATAGATTTCCGTATTGGTCAACACACGGACCCAGTTGCAGAGCAAAATTCCGAAAATCAGAAAATTTCTGTAGAGCGAGTTTACAAGCCCAAGATTCCATTCCCAATGGATCCCAAGAAGTCTAAACAAGAGCTGTACGAAGCTAAGTGGAAGGCTATGATGGAGAAAACTCACTTTAGAGATTCCTTTGATTGATGTTATCAAAATTAGTCCAATGGTTAAGAGATATTTGAAGAAGATGGTCACATCTGATATGGGCCAAGAGGAGAGTGTCATGATGATATATGAGGTTTGTAATGCTGCTATTCATAATAGAATTCCAGAGAATTTAAAGGATTCGGGGATTTTTGTGTTGGATTGTTCTATTTTCAAGGATTAATTCAAGGGTTCATTGTGTGATTTGGGTGCAAGTGTTAGTTTGATGCCTTAATCAGTTGATGTTGGACTTGGAATAACTGATTTTACCCTCACATTTATCTCATTAATCCTCGCGGATTGGAGTGTAAGAATTCTCGAAGATGTACCGGTGCGGATTGGAGACTGTATAATCCCTACAACTTTCATAGTTCTGAAGTATAATGTTGAACCTAAGGATCCTCTTATCCTTGGTAGACCATTCTAAGCCATAGCTGGTACGCTAGTTGATGTGAGAGGAGGAAAAATTGCTTTCAATGTGGGTGATCAGGTTATGAACTTTGAGATGAACAAGCTGAGAAAAATATCTACCATTGATGGTCAAGCTTTCTCTATAGAAACTTCCATAAACATTACTGCTGGGTATGTCAAGGAGTTGGGTCCTAGTAAGCAAACTTCTAAGCTTGAGGATTGGATTGGTGATCTTCTATTCCAGACTAGGGTTCTTGATGAGGTTCTAGTTACTGACATGTTGTTAGAGGAAGACGTTTTTGTAATGGAGACAAGAATTTCGGAGTTGAATTGCAGAAAAAGTGAAGAAACCCGAGTTCCAGGTTCAGTATTGGTCAACACCATACCTGACGAGAAGGACCTGTGTCAACCAACACAGTATGGTATAGCTCAACACCCTCTGCGAGTTGGTCCAGATTTGCTTGAAACAGATTGGTTTTTGGGATAGTTTGAATATTGCAAGTCATAGTGCTGTTGTCAAACATAAGGCTACACATCCCACAGTCCACTCATCCTATGAAAAACAAAGGTACACACTTTCTGAACACAAACCATCTAATATCATCAATAAGACTTTTAAAGGTACAAAAACTGTTTTGCAGTTAACCAAGCCACGAGATTTTTGTAGAGACCTTGTATCTTTTGATGATTTTGCAGGGAAAAGAAGTGTCCCACCAACACCCCCACGCAGCTGATGTTCCTCACTTCTTTGGTCGTCCACATGCACCCACGGCTTATACTCCACCATGGATGAGGTGAAACTTTTATGTAAAGCATTCATTACCACTCACCCGTTCACCAGATGTCCAAGCTCAGCCCAAGTCAAGCTAATGACATTAAAAACAAGCGCTTGGTGGGAAGCAACCCACCGGAAATTTTGGAAATCATTAATCAAAGGCAATCACACAAACATCTAGCAACACCGTTCACCTACGCCGCCACCATTGCTAAGGATTCCGAGGAGGATTGGTTACCCTACCTTGATGATTTCTGATTTTCCTTTTTCTTTTCTTTAAATCTTTTCTTTTGAATCTGCTTGTCAGTTTTTATGGTTTGAAGATTGAAAATTTGGAATCATGTATTGTCCTTGTTATAAAGTTCTGATTTTTGTTATTAGCAGGTTGAGATTTGTGCCCAAACATGATGCAACCTGCAGAACGTCACTAACAGAACCGTGGCATGTCGAGATACACATCCTGTGTATTTCAGTGGACATGGCAGACACGTTTGGAACAACCTGGTTTGAACAAAGTTTTGTGTTGCTCAACACGAAACTGTGTGTTGGTCAACACATGTACAATTTCATTCATTCCTTTTTTCTATTTGATTTCAATTCATTATTTTCACGAAACCTATACTTCTATAACACTGGGGACACTGTTGTTCAAGTCTGGGGGAGGTAGTTGCTGACAACATCTTTTCTTTTCTTAGAGTCAAATTTGTTTTCAACAAAAATTTCTATAGCGTCAAAACCTAGTCCAGAAACAATGATTTTACCGAGGAAACAACCACACTTTGCAGAAGCTTAAGTAACCATTTGATTCTATCTTGGCCTGAATCCGAGACTAATTGAAAATTCAATGGCCGACCAGATATCTTGAAACCCCCATGTTTCCAACGTCCTAGATCCGAGCTAAGTATTATATTTTATTGATGGAATTGATGTCTGTTGGATTTGATTTTTTGTACAAACTAAACATTTTCAGCCTGTTTAATTTTGTGTGGTACTCATCTCCCTTGTCCCTAATTTTTAAACTTATAACGGTGAGATGGTTGTCGTTAGAGTAAACGGTAGGAAAAAACTTTCTGATGACTATTTATTTACCCTAACGAAAGGATCACACAAGGGTTGTTACAGTAGGAAGAAACTTCTGATGACCATTTATTTACAACCTTTGAAGTTATAAATTTACTTGTAAAATTATATGAATAAATGATAAGTCTGAGGGAGAGAAAGTATCAATAAACTTAGTAATGGCTGGTTTGTTGTAGTACGGTACTGTTATAAATCTAGAATATCCTTGACATTGGAACCAAAAGTGAGGTAGAAAAACAGCAATGAAGATTGTTTATTGGATTAAGTTGAGTAAATTTGTGGTGGGAATTTAGAATGTTGAGAGTGTTAGCGATGAAGTACATGGTGGTCTGGATCTTGTCATGTATGAATTTCTAGTAGCTTTACTATAGTGAATGCAATTGTGGTGTTCTGATGAGGATATATGAGTTTTGATGTTTTCAAACTTCTTCCTTGTATTCAATTTTCTGTTTGCTTGAGGGCAAGCAAAAGCTAAGTCTGAGAGAGTTGATATATTATGGTTTTTACCGATTTTATGCTATGATATATGTATATAATCGAGTTATTTATGTGTCTTTCGAGTCTCTATTGAGTCTTTTACAGGTTTACACATGTTTGGGGATTATTTGGACGTTTTAGAGCATTCATGGAGCATTGTAGCTGAGAAGTTAAAAGTTACAGTCCGGAAATAATCTTTCATACAAAGACCACAACTTAAGGAGATTTGTAACTTTTCCCAGAAGTTTCATATATTTACAAAACAATCCCAATTCATGTTTAGTGATATAATTAGGGTTTTTAAACTTTGTTTTGATTTATCTTGGACATCTTTGATCTTACGCTTTAGAGGAGGATTTTGGATAGCTTTGGGGCTGATCTTACTTTGTTCTACTTTGAGGGAAGATTTTGAACCCCTATTTTTATTTCTCTATTCTAATTTATATGATATCTTTTTCATTCTTGTCTTTGATTTCAATTAATATGTCTGAGTAGATTCATTGTTAGGTTTAGGGATTCTCATTAGAAATTTCCTGGAATGATATATTGATTTATTGGTTAGGATTCAAACTTGATAATTCTTCACCTAAAGTGTGTTTAAGGCTTGTTCTGGATTGATCACCTAGTAACTTGATCATAGGTTGTTAAATTGGCGCTACAGCATGATTTATAATCTGAATAGACCTAGAATGAGCAAATTAGATAATTGTAAAGAAATTTGGATTAGATAATTTGTAAACATATTGAACCTGCGCGTAATGCTTGTTTAGACTTTAAAATTCACAAAGGAATTTGGTTTCTTAGGTTTTATTTATAGTTAATTCTCGCAACGGAAGTTGGTTTATTATACCTTCGTGATTTGAGTTCTAGAACTTGTTCTTAATTCAATTTTACCAATTAATTGATATTTATTACTTGATTTCATGAGATTTCCCTAGACTTGACGTTTTCCTCATTTGTTTTACATCCGATTTTAATATTATTGTATTGTTATTTAATTTACTTCATATTTGTTTAGTTGAACTTAAAGCGAAAAGATCTGTCGTGAAACCATTGAGCTTTTGTGAATTCGACCCCTAAATATTACCGTGATCTTTTAATTTGAGAGAATAGGTATAAAAGAATAATTTGAGCATATAATTGGCGTCAAAAAAATGAAAATAAAAAAAAAAAAATTTGTTAAGTTTTATGAGTTTCTGACTTAAAATTAATGTACAATGAGTAAACTGACTTATATTCTTTACTGCAAATGAAACTCTTTTTTTTTTTTTGATAAATGTAATGAAACTTCACTGTATAAAACCAGCAAAATAAAAAATAATTTCTCCGGTAAATGAACCTTTTGCAAAATGTATACTAAATATTAACATGTTCGTCATACTCATGATACCATATAAAAATGGTAAGCATTTTTCAGAGGTGTTATTTACTACAAATCAGTGATATTTATCAAACTCTATTTGTACAATAATTATTTTACATGTTATCTATCTCTCGACAATTCTTTTCAAATGGACATTAGTCGATTCTACTTTGGAATTTGATAGCTTTAGAATTTGATAGCTTTAGAATTTGATAGCTACAATGGACATTATATCTCTGACTCTGAGCATTATAATTAGTCTTTGCTCGATCTTTCCCGTTTAGTGCATAAAAATATACTAATTTTGTTTTTTTTTTATACTAATTTTGCGAGGCTATTAACTGTCATCACTTTTTAGAGAGCAGCCAAAAACATTAAAAAAAAACTCTCATTTATTACGGAGTGCTAATTACATTAGCCTCAAACATCCAAATTAGCTTACATTTTTCATAAAACACACACACGATGGTTATGTAGTGTCAACATCCATCAACAACTACATATTAATGAACATCGTGTGTTAGTTTGGGATCTTAGTAGGAAGGAGGGAAGGAAGGGATCTTGAAAGGGCAAACATCAACTTGTGGAATGTTGCATACTTGAGGCAAGTTCTTAGCGGTCTTGAAGATTTTGCGGGCTTGGAATAATTGTTTGGGCTGTTCCTGGGATCTAACAGCTTTGGCTGCTCGTTTCAAGGTTGGGCAAACGCATTCTGGCTCTTCCTGACGAAGCTCGTTGCAGCACTGCTGGAGGACCTGATGCTGCTGTTGTGGACCCCCCTGTGGGTTCTCCATGTCGTCTTCGAAATCAAACTCATCGTCGTCGGAGGGGTGGCCTTGCCTCATTTGTCTCTTGATCCATTTCTGGCAGGCTCTTAGGTGCTTTGCTTCCTGAAACTCCTTTTGGCATTTAGGTCTTGGGCCCATTGGGTTGGTTTCGTCATCTTCGTCGAACTCGACAACGGTGCGGTAGATGGAAGCGTTGGTGAGGAGGAAACAGAGGGCGAGAGCTGTGCAGACGAGGAAGAGTTTGTTTGCCATTTGATATTTTTGTGTATGTGTTTTTTTCTTACTTGTGTTTTGGTTTGGGTGAAGAGTGAAGTGTAGGGTTAATGGGTATTTATGGATAAGAGAGGAGTTTTGCATGGAGATCAGGTGTAAAAATGTGTTGTGAGTGCGTAAGAAAGAGAAGCTATATGATTAATGTTGTCGCGATTAGGTGTTGAAACACAAATGTAGAGTAGTGACAAGTCTCCGCGTCTACATGCAACGCCAATGCATGTATGTTGTGTAGCTCATGTTCTGACATCTCAACTATTTTAAAACGTAGGTAAACCCCAAAATTACCTAATAAAATCAGACCCTCTATTATGTGTAGGTTGAATTTGAAATTCCCAAACTGGTGATGTTATATAGTGTAGGTTGAATTTGGGAATATATGTTTTTGGAGGTTAATTAATTCTGAGATACGTAAAGGTTAATTCTGAAATAAATAGCAGCTTGAACAGTTCTGGGTCTTCTGGCCCATATGTAGTGTCGACTCATCTGTCGATGATATGCATGTGAAAAATGTGATTGCTCCCACACTAACACTACTGAATACTGATGCAAGCTTTTCCCTAATATTTTAAGTTAGTGATTTCTCAAAATCAAGCTCTATTCCTATGTCTAAGCTTTTATCTCTCAGACTACTTCCTTGAACTCTATTACTACCGAGTCATATTCTTGTAATTTATTTTCAAAAAAAAACTCATACTTTTCAACCATTTTTCTAGCGACTTTAGATGGAAACATATAGAGATATTATAAACATGTAAGCTAAACCCAATTAAATTTGTATTCGTTATGTAAGCTAAACATGTAACTAATCATTTTCCTTGCGCTTCATTATGTTCTTTACTTCTCTAATATGATAATGAAATATCCGATAACAATTTGTCGACCGTCAATATGAAACAAAACAAAAAAAAAAATGTCATTTAAATCGTGAACTTACGATAAAATGCTATTGTTTTGTATAAATGTATCGCCATGCTATTAAGTATTGGCGAAAATAACAAACTATCATTAAGCCAAATAGATATTCTTTTTTTTTGTTTCCAATTTTCAAAAAATTTCCTGCCGCTATCATATAATATTCATTTTAAACATGAACTCTGTGGAATGTCAGTTTAAATATCAACTTTTGTTGATTTCATTTTTTATACATGCATTTGTTGACAGGCCAAACTGGACATGACGTTAAATCCGCTAGCAGAGCTACTGACAGATGTTACTCTGCTCCGTTAGTAACAAAATAACCTCATTTTCAGATAAATATGTCATTTAAATCATAAACTTTCAAATTTAAGCCATTTAAAACATGAACTTTGTAAAATAGGCCATTTAAATCATGAACTTTGTACTATAAGCCAATTAAATCATCAATTTTCATTGATTAAGTTTTTTAGGCATCAAATTTTGTTACTTTATAGTTAACGACTATCTGTTAACCGAAACCTAGGCACCAAATTTTTAGGTTTTTTAGAAATCAAATTTTGTTACTTTATAGTATGATTGGAGATGCCTTAATTTAATAGCTCACATGGAAAAAAAATCTACAAGCTAACCCAATAACACAAATTAAGCGGGATGTACGATTTTAACCAAAACCCGAGAAGAGAAAAAAAGAAAAAGAAAACTCGAAATCTGCGAGAGAGTGGAGGCCAAAGAAGGTTATGGTTGGCGAGCCAGCCGTAGAAAATACGGACTAGACCTTTCCACTTAGAGTACTTCTCATCCATACTCAACAATTGCGGTATTTTCTTCCCACTTTTCCTCATTTTACCACCGATATGTTGCTGCGATGACATCGTCTGAAACTTGTTCTTATTTTTATGTTTCCAACCTTTCTTATTCGATCTAGAAGCTCTGGTTCCTCCGCTTGGTGTTGTTGGTTAATGTGAGCTATTAAATTGAAATCCTTAAATGAAACTTAAAATTTAGGGTTTCGGTTAACAGAGAGCCGTTACGACAAAGTAACAAAATTCGATGCCTAAAAAACCTAGTCAATGAAAGTTGATGATTTAAATGACTTATAGTTCAAAATTCATGTTTTACATGGCCTATATTTGAAAGTTTGTGATTTAAATGACATTAAAAATTTGTCTGAAACGACGTCGTTTTGTCATTAACGGAGTAGAGTAACGTCTGTCATTAGCTCTGCTAGTGGATTTAACGTCATGTCTATTTTGGCCGGATCAACGAAAATTTCATGTATAAAAAATAAAGTCAACGAAATTTGATGATTAAAATTGTCTTCCACAAAGTTCATGATTAAAATGGCGTTAGAGTAAGTTCACGATTTAAATGACATTTTTTCCAAAAAAATGGCTATCTTAACATGAACTAGTGATTAAAGAGTACATCTTTTATGAAAATGCCATAACGAAAACACTCAAAAGTAAACAAAGCAACACCCTACAACTTCTTTCTCTTGCATAAGAAACTAACAGTACTTTGCAAAAACAAGAAACAACTAGAGTCCGACGAAATACTAGATCTACAATCTTCTCACCGTGTTTGTGAACGGATGCAGCCACTGTGGGAGAACGAACGTGGCAAAGTGTGATTCAAAGAGGTATTTCATATCTGTCGGGTAATCAACACAACTCATAACACGACCATTGCTGCTACGTTCCAAATCTTTGTGGACCATAGACTTCCCGTTGTGTAAGTTAATAGTTAACAAATATTTGTACCACCAAAAATAGACTGTTTTAGCATCAAAAGGATTGATTCCCAACGGAATATAATCGAAACCGGGAAAAAACACCACAGAGCCTTCAGATTCTAGTTTCCATCCCCATTTCTCTAGCCTCCATACACATAGCTTATCCTCTAGACTTACATCGGCTTTGGGAACAGAGACTACGTTCATATACATGAGAAATCCTTGAGAAGTTGTGCAAGTTCTTTTGAATTTCGGAACTTTATCCAAATCAGGAACTGGCCTAGCACGGCATCCATCAGAACGCGCATAGAAATCAACTGATACAAGGAAATCTTGATAGTTAGAATTGTGTGCGAGTCAGTGAAGACTTTCATTCAAGCTAATGGGATTGTTGAACTCCTGAGAGATATAAGTGAAAGTAAACTCCGCATTGTTGAGAGCCCACAAGCCTGTCTCAGATGAATATATGAGGAAAGTGAAGTTAGGTTTTAACAAAACACCTTTGTAACCTAAAACGACACCATTCTCAGTTTTTGTGACAAGTCCCAAAATCCAAAAACGTTCTTGTTTTTGTGAGGCTAGAGGAAGGATCTCAACGCATTGGGTTGAAACAGGATTAGCTACGTAGAAAGATTGATTCGACACTCTAAAAATCAAAATTTATCCAACATCTGTGTAAGCCACGACTCTAGCTTCATTATAGTTCTCGAACTTGTTGGTTAGGAAGAAGAGATGTAAGAACTAAGAGAACGTTTAAGATTCCAATTGTCTGATCCGTAGTGAGCCATGACTTCTGTCTCACAACCTATACATATGAGTGACCATGAAGAAGAATACGGGTTTTTGTGTAGTTGAAAAGGTCACGGAAACATGGAGACTCGACGATTGATTTCCATAACTTGCAAACAAGTTTGGGAGTGGTGATGATGCTCTTTAGTGGTAATCTCGCAAGTATCATCTCCCATAGATCCTCTGTTAGATAATCCATCTTTTTCTGTATCTCCATCATTTGGATCTGAATAGGGATTAGATCTGTCTCCCTATTTTTTTTGGTATACAAGCTCGAGTAGGGTTTCACTTGAGAAACAATTTGCTTAATAATTTTCATTTTGAGGAAATATTCTTAATAACTGAACCGAATGGTTTACTGAACAGAATCAAAGTTCACTGAACCGAAACCTAATTTAAAATAAGTAAATTTATTTGTTGAATATTATATTTGAGATACAAAAGGTCCAAAACAGTTTTAAAAGGAATAGGCCTAAACAATAAAATGAAGAAAAAGTAATACTCCTTTTATTTTTTCGGCAAGTAATAATACTCCTAAACCATAAAAGGAAATTGTTGTGTTAAAAAAAAGAAGACGAAGTTAATTGTTATTTTTTTGTTTTCATAAAAGAAAATTTCTAACATGTAACACAGCACAACGTAAAATGGAAAATCGCAAATCGCTCCTTATATATACCGTGATTCTCCTCATAATAATTTCTATCACCAAATTCTCAATTTCCTCATCTTGAAAGTTCAAAACTCTTAAACCTTTCTCTGAGATTATTTTTTCCAAAGATTTCGACAATGGAAATCTTACTTGGTGGACAAGCAACCAATGGAGCTCTAAGATCAAAGACGAAGATAGTTTGTACTCTTGGACCTGTTTCAAGATCGGTGGAGATGATCGAGAAGCTACTCAAAGTCGGTATGAACGTAGCCCAATTCAATTTCTCCCATGGATATCACTCGTACCATCAAGAAACTCTCGATAATCTCAGAATCGCCATGGACAAGACCGGTATTCTCTGCACCGTCATGCTTGACACAAAGGGTCCTGAGATACGAACCGGGTTTCTCAAAGAAGGTAAACCGATATAGCTAAACCAAGGTCAGGAGATTAAAATCTCAATTGAGTACAACATACAAGGAGAATCAAACATTATCTCCATGAGCTACAAGAAACTCGCAGAGGATCTCAAACCTGGTGACGTGATTTCTCTGTTCCGACGTAACAATCTCTCTAACTGTCTTGTCATGTGACAAGTATCTCGGTCTTGTTCGTTGCCGATGCGAGAACTCTGCAACCCTAGGATAAAGAAAAAACGTTAACCTCCCGTGAATTGTAGTTGATCTCCCAACATTTACTGAGAAAGATCAAGAAGATGAAGATGCAACAATTGGTTGAGTTTTTGTACTAAGTCAAAGTACTACACGAAGTAGTTTAGCAGATCAGAGCAACTGCGAAGTGGGCTTATGGAAATCAACATTCTCGGTTTAATGGTGGATAGTTACAGACACTAGAAGCTTGGAGAAGATTCTAAAAAACTGAAGAGTTTAGAATCTTCAAGCTTCTAGTTTATGTACTAATAGCTCTTGCGTTTACAGAAGATATTATGCAATGGAGAGTTCCAAACAAAATCGACATAATCGCACTTTCTTTTGTTCGTAAAGGATCTGACCTAATCCAAGTAAGAAAGTTACTTGGAGAACACTCAATGAACATAATGCTTATGTCAAAATGGGAGAGTCAAGAAGGAGTAATGAACTTTGACAAGATTCTTGCGAATTCTGATGCATTCATGGTGGCTAGAGGAGATCTTGGAATGGAGATTCCAATCGAAAAGATGTTTCTTGCTCAAAAAACAATGATACAGAGAGCTAATGCACTTGGGAAACCAGTGGTCACAGCTACACAGATGCTTGAGTCCATGACTATATCTCCTCGTCCCACTAGAGCTGAAGCCACTGACGTTGCAAACGCTGTTCTTGACAGTACTGATTGCGTCATGCTTAGTGGTGAAACCGCCGCCGGAGCTCATCCTGAAACCGCCGTGTTAACAATGTCAAGGATCTGTAAAGAAGCATAGGATTTCATCAATTACGACACTCTTCAAAAGAAAACATTAGGAATGGTTTTGTTACCATTATCACCAATTGAGAGCTTAGCTGCTTCAGCGGTTTCGACGGCGAGGAGTGTTTGTGCGTCGGCGATCGTTGTACTCACCAAGGGTGGATATACGGCGGAGCTTGTGGCTAAATATATGCCGAGCGTTCCGATTTTGTCTGTAATTGTGTCGGAGATTACTCGAGGAGATGAATCGGCGGTTCATGTGGCGAAACGTGGTTTGATTTATCGTGAGGTTATTCCGGTGATGGGGACAGGAGCTTTAAGCAATGATGCGACGGAGGAGATGACTAGATTCGCGAAGACGAAGGGTATTTTTAAGATTGGAGATTCGATTGTGGCTTTGCACAAGATTGATGGTTCCTCTTAGCCCTGGGTTTTCGGGTTATTCGGCTCGGTTTGTTTGGTAAATCGGTTTATTCAGAATCAACATTTGCTTCCGAATTGAACGGAAATAAAATCTCGGTTTAATTGGTTCGGGTATCATTTTAATCGGTTCGGATAGTAACAAAAATCTCAGTTCTGAATCAATCTGAATTCTTCATTAGTTCGGTTTTTTTAATCCGATTACAGCAATAAACCATCAGTTTGAACCAAAAAAACAACCTTTTACAAACTGAGACTCATTCCTAACCAATTACATACACAACAAAGATTTCCGTTCACAAAGGATTGAGACTTGTAATGAATACTTGTAGTTTTAAGCCACACAACAAGTATTCATTACAAACTACAAAACATCAACTATTGTATCTATAAACAAAGCTGGTAAGTGGTTAGGTTAATAGTGATGACCTTAATCATAGTGTTTGGTCTGTTACAAGCTGCAATCCACACCAAAAGAAAGACAATAAAGCAGCGGCTTTTGTGAAGGCTGGATCTTGAGAAAAAATTACCATTAGACACCAACCTGTGTAAATAAACAGATGGATATAAAATCATGTTTCAATTGTGTAAGCTTTAACTTCAAGAGACTAAACCAAGAAAAACAGAAAGTAAATTAAACTAAGAATAACATAGTTAGTTTGTTACCTTCCCTACGAACAAGATTCACTGAGGAGTCGGCAATGAATTCCAAGAATCTACAAAAACATACACAGAGAAACATAAAGTTACAAACTTACCTAGAGAAGAAAAGAAAAATACGGCAAGTTACACACTTACCTAGTGATTCAAGGAACTGAACTTCTTCTAACATTTGCACCAAGTTGGCAACATGGACTTGAGAATTATAAGCACATCGCAACCATTGTTGTGTGCAAATCAAAACCTCAACCATGTAAGGAGTAAGAGAACTCCTATAAGGATCCAAGACTCGGCCACTAGTACTAAAGGCTGATTCTGAAGCAACTGAAGATACTTGAATTGTTAGAACATCTCTAGCCATTTCTGATAAGATTGGGAACTTGGAGCTGTTTTTCTTCCACCATGATAGAACATTATAAGGCATACCCAAACTGTTGTCAGTTCGAATCTCTGTTTTCTCTGCCAAATAGATCTAACTCAGTAGAGGTTTCTTCATTACTTCTTAACTCCACCATTTTGTTGTAGATTGAATCCATCCGTTCACAGCCATCTTCATCATCTGAAGACTCTAACATAATCGTAGGCTCAGCAGCAGCAGCAATCTCAGAAGATTTTGTAAGCCTAAGACTATACTGATCAAATAGCTTCTTCATCACACTACAAAGCTTACTGTAAAGTTGCCTACTCTCTATTGTACCTTTACCATAAAGCTGATCAAAGCAAAGAGAAGCAAACTGAAGCTTGTTCCTTGGATCAAAGACACTAGCAACAGTCACAAGAGGATTCATATTACCAAATCCATCCCAGTACTTCTCAAACTTATCCCTTATATTCCTTTCTTGAGTTCTAACATGTTCGTTGCGGTTGCCACACTTGGAGATGAGATTTCGTTCTATGTTGACAATTTCATTGAAACATTGTGGAGAAGTAACTGACTGAGAAGCCGAGAATGTTAAAGTAATCTGATAGAAGATTTTCAGAAACTTAACCAACCTCTCAACTTCATCCCAATTAGCAGCCTCTGGTGGACCAACTCGTTTCACCTTTGACTTCTCATCCTCCTCCAAGAAGTAATCACAGTATAGCTTGTATTCACTCATCATCCTTTCAAAAGCAGGCCTAAGTTTAATACCAGCAGTCAACATTAGGTATGTTGAATTCCATCTAGTGACACAATCTAAAGGTAAGCTACCCCTAGTTACCTTACCTGTATCACACCTTAGCTGGAATGCCATCAACCTTGTGAAAGAAGACCTAACATACTTAAAGTCATTCCTAATAGCAACTATACTAGGTTTAGCTATTTTCAGACCATCTCCCACAATGAGGTTGAGAATATGGGCACAACAACGCATATGAAGCAGATCTCCACTTAGAACTAAGGAGTGAGGCCCTCTCATACGAAGTTTCATAAATATACAAAACAACCTCAGTTCGTGTTTAGTGATATAATTAGGGTTTTTAAACTTTGTTTTGATTTATCTTGGACATCTTTGATCTTACGCTTTAGAGGAGGATTTTGGATAGTTTTGGGGCTCATCTTACTTTGTTCTACTTTGAGAGAAGATTTTGAACCCCAATTTCTAGTTCTCTATTCTAATTTATATGATATCTTTTTATTCATGTCTTTGATTTCAACTGATATGTCTGAGTAGATTCATTGTTAGGTTTAGCGATTCTCATTAGGAATTTCATGGAATGATATATTGATCTATTGGTTAGGATTCAAACTTGATAGTTCTTCACCTAGGGTGTGTTTAAGGCTTGTTCTAGATTGATCACCTAGTAACTTGATCATAGATTGTTAAATTGGCGCGACAGCGTGATTTATAATCTGAATGAACCTAGAGTGAGCAAATTAGATAATTGCAAAGAAATATGGATTAGATAATTTGTAAACATATCGAACATATGTTTAATGCTTGTTTAGACTTTAAGATTCGCAAAGGAAATTGGTTTCTTAGGTTTTATTCATAGTTAATTCTCGCAACGGAAGTTGGTTTATTATACCTTCGTGATTTAAGTTCTAGAACTTGTTCTTAATTCGATCCTACCAATTAATTGATATTCATTACTTGATTCCTGAGATTTCCCTAGACTTAACGTTTTCCTCATTTGATTTACATCTGATTTTAATATTATTGCATTGTTATTTAATTTACTTCATACTTGCTTAGCTGAATTTAAAGAAAAAAGGTCTATCGCGAAACCTTTGAGTCTTTGTGGATTCAAGCCCTAAGTACTACCCTGATCTCTTAATTTGAGATAATAGCTCTAAAGGATAATTTGAGCATATCAAATTTTGGCGCCGTTGCCGGAAACACAATTTAGTTTCTGATAGATTTAAGTGTAAAATTTAGACTAATTTTTTATTTTTCAGTTTTACTTACATCTTTTTTGGTCTGTGGTGTTTCAGGTGTATGCCAGTGGATATGGTTAATCCTGTGATTTTACGTCAAGATAAAGCTGGTGTTCTAAGAGACCAAGAGGGTCATGTATACAATGAGCAAGGTCAGAAATTGGATGAGAATGGAAACCCCACTATGCCGGTTACAATTATGGATGTGCGTGTTGATGCACAAGCTGGGAGAGTGAGGACTCTTGAGGATTACAACAGACCGGATGAATTTTATGCGAATAGATCCGCAATCAGACTTCCCACCTTTGATAGGAGTGATTTTGAGTTGAAACCATCTTATTATGCTCTGGTTAGTCAACATCCTTTTCACGGTTTAGCTCATGAACACCCTATGGATCATCTTGAGAGATTTGAAGACTTGGTGAGCAGCATGAAGCATAATGGAGTCAGCTATGACTATCTCTTTTGTAAGCTTTTCCCACACTCTCTTAGTGGTGATGCAGCTTATTGGTTGAAGCAGTTACCAACAGGATCTCTTACTAATTGGGAGGACACTAAGAAGGCATTTTTGTGGAACTTCTATGATGATGCAAGAGCAGAAGATTTGAGAAACAACATCACTCAGTTCACGCAGGGACCTACAGAAAGATTTAAGGCTGCATGTTATTCGATTTAGGGCTTATCAGCGGGTCTGTCCACAACATGGTTTTGAAGAAGTTCAGTTGCTGGGTTATGTCTTAATTGAGAATTTGACATCTAGTACTAGCACCAAGAATTCTGACTTTAAGACACAAATAAAATCTGGGAACTTCGATGGAAAACGGATTGCTGAGTTGAAGAACAAGTTAGATTCAGTTCATAACATCTTGGTGAATAAGAAGTCAGTCCAGTTTGCTGCAGAAGTTGAGACATTCAAACCTGAAGATGGATGCAAAGAGGGCGTGAATTACATAGGTGGAAGTGGTTTTCAGAATCCAAGGTACGAAAATCAATAAAACCAAGGGTATATTGCTATGCCTCAGTGTTAGAAGTCATACCATAGCAATAGTTTTGGACGAAAATTTGGATCATCAACTTACCAACCTCCTACCGCACAACCCGAGCAAGGCAAGATGGAGTCTATGCTTGAACAAATCTTGGAGGGTCAACAAAAGATTACTGCGGATTTTATTGGCAAGATGGATGCTATGTACACTGATTTGAATGGGAAACTGGAAGCTTTGAATACTCATGTCAAGTTATTGGACACTCAGGTTGGGCAAACTGCTGGAGCTATGAGAAGACAAGATGAAACTCTTTTGGGAAGGATGGATGCTAATAAGAAATTTCAGTGTAGTGCTATCATGGTTAGGAGTGACATAGAGCTAAATCCAGTGCTGAAAAGGGTCTAAGTGTTGATAAACTCGCAGACTTAAAAGATTTTGAAGCAGATCCTAAGGACAAAAACGGAACATCCGTGTTGGTCAACACAGATTTCCGTATTGGTCAACACACGGACCCAGTTGCAGAGCAAAATTCCAAAAATCAGAAAATTTCTGTAGAGCGATTTTACAAGCCCAAGATTCCATTCCCAAGGGATCCCAAGAAGTCTAAACAAGAGCTGTACAAAGCTAAGTGGAAGGCTATGATGGAGAAATTCACTTTAGAGATTCTTTTGATTGATGTTATCAAAATTAGTCCAATGGTTAAGATATATTTGAAGAAGATGGTCACATCTGATATGGGCCAAGAGGAGAGTGTCATGATGATATATGAGGTTTGTAATGCTGTTATTCATAATAGAATTCCAGAGAATTTAAAGGATTCGGGGATTTTTGGGTTGGATTGTTCTATTTTCAAGGATTAATTCAAGGGTTTATTGTGTGATTTGGGTGCAAGTGTTAGTTTGATGCCTTAATCAGTTGATGTTGGACTTGGAATGACTGATTTTACCCTCACATTTATCTCATTAATCCTCGCGGATAGGAGTGTAAGAATTCGCGAAGATGTACCGGTGCGGATTGGAGACTGTAATCGTGAAAACCTTCTCAATACCACACTCCTCTATGCAGTCAATCAGCTGACCTGCTATAGTCTCTCCTTTATGGTCAGTGATGACTTTAAAGGAGAGGATCCTCTTCTGCAATTCCCATTCCTCATCAATCCAGTGAGCTGTCACAACCATGCAATTGTAAGAAGTCGTAGGAGACACCCATATATGTATCGTCAGGGACACACTCTTCTTCTCAACTCCAAAAAGCTCTTTCAAATCAGCCTTCTCGGCCAGATACATCTTAGCAATGTCCTTAGTATATGTTCTTCTAGAGAAAGTGTTGTACATGGGCAAGATATCGAAACAAAACTGTTTCCACCCATCTGATTCAACAAATGAGAAAGCCAACTCATTGACTACAACTAACTTGTTCACAGATTTTCTAAAACGATCAGGATCATACAAAATTAGGTTCATCTTACCACTATTATCACCACTCAAAATCTTATGTTTCTCCATAGCCTCAAAATCTAAAAGTTCCTTACATATACTAATGTGACCATTCATTGCACTAGTTCTTGCTAGCCTAGAGTCAAAACCTATTTCATGACCACAATGCCTACAGTTAGACTTACTTGGATCGTCTACCCTTTGAATGAAATGCTCCCAGCACTTAGCTCGTTTCGGATAGATTTTTTAGGTTTTAGTGGCAGATTATTATCACTTGATCATCTCTTCCTCTTACTTCCAGCCTCAACAGACTCAGGGATATCTGGTGCTGCTTCATCTCTGCCTTGAGAAGAAGCCATCTACAATAAAAAGTCAATTCGATTAGTCCTTTACAAAATTTCCGATAGGGTTTGAAATTGAAAATTGAAATTCATCAAAATCTATTCATACAAATCTGAAACAAGCACCTAATCCTTGTTAAATAACACATTTGAAATCAAAATAAGTAATTAGAATAAAAACCCCAAATAAAAAATTTGAAATTTTAACGATTAGGGTTTTTATTTGAAATTGAAATTCGGAAAATTCTATCCATACAAACCTGAAACTAACACCTAATCCTAGTTAAATAACACATTTAGAATTGAAAACCCCCAAATTATAATTTGAAAATATCCGATTAGGGTTTCTTTGTAATTCGTCTTCGAAATTAAGAAAATCAAACCATAAAAACTTAAAACTAATGCATAAACTTTGTTAAACAACAACTCAAGAACCCAGAAATCAAAACAGTTTTCAAAAACCCCAAATTTGAAATTTCAAATTACCAATTGGGTCTGAATCTTACCAAGATTAGGTATTGATCGACGCAGAGAAATAAGACGAAATGGAGAAGAGATTAGTCGTGCGTGAATCTTGAGAATTTGATGATACGTTTTCGAAAAATTGATGAAGAGCAAAGATTTGAAATCGCAAAAAGTTTTGGGTTCGGGTTAGAGAGAAGAAGTTTAAATGAGTTTGTGTTGAAATCGAGAAATTTTTGGGTTCGGGTTAGAGATATTAGAAGCCTGGTTTAATAAATTAAAATCTATAATTTTATCGGTTCTCACATACCGACCCGAACCGAACCGATTACCGAATACACATATATTTCATTCCGATCGGTTTTCTTTCTAAAATTGATCGGATTCCAAACCTGATTACTACGGGTAAACCCGCCCCAATCCAAACAACCCGAACCATAAACCGAGGGCTAGTTCCTCTGTTGTGAAGATTGTGACCGTGGAGTAAACCGGGTTTTTTTACGGGGTCATTTTCTTGCAATTTAAATTTCTTTCAAGGAGTCAAAAATAAAATCATGATTTACATTTTTTGATTAAATATTTAGGAAAATTATAAAAATGATGTTTTTGATATGTTTTGTCCATCTATACTTTTTTAAATAATGTTTGTCCATCTATGCTTTTTGAAAGATTTAACTCCATTATACCCTTGATTTTAAAAAAATCTTACATGGTATAAACTTCTGATGTAGAAAGAAGGTTTAATTATGTTTTTCTCCTTTATTTTATTTTGTTAATATTAGAGATAATTGTTTGATTAAAAAAAGAAAAAAATACAAAACATTTATTAGATAAAATAATACAAAAAAGGGAAAAGGAGCAACATAATTCTAAAATCCCCAAATCGATCCCGTGACTAGGGTTCTTCCATTCCCTCCGGTGACTAGAGCTTCCATCTCCAGCAAAATTAGCTTCCATCTCCGGCGACTAGAGCTTTCATCTCCGGCGGCTTCAGCTTCCATCGACCAAGGCTTGATTTGAAGACTCGAAGACAAGTGAAGCTCTAAGATTCTTTGGCGGCTTCTTGGTTCTCTGGCGTATTAAGCTTTAATCTACGGCGGCTACTTCAATCTCAGTTATCAAGTTCTTAAAATTGAAAGTCCAAGGTTTGATTTGGAGACTCTAATTCATCTTCTTTGTTCCCTTTTTAATTGTTACAAAGATGATGACAATTTCTTATTGTGTGTTGCTTTTTCAACATTGTTATTGTTCAGTTCTTTGTCTATTAGCAATTGTTAGTCACTAATGGTTGTACAGAGTTATAGTCTAGGTAGTTTTTTAAGTTTGTTGTTTTTGTGGGTGGTTTTTTTTCTTGGAATATAATGATTGTGTAGTTAGATTCTTCTCAACAAGATTGCATTGTATTCTCAACAAGATGGCTTTGTATTCACTATGTTGGTTGGTGGTTCCTTGATCTCATAATTTCTTTTGTCATCAAGATGGCATTGTATTTTCTATTAGTGTTCTTTAAATCTCTTAACTTGTGAATTGACCTGAAATGATCTTGCTTCAGTCGTAGCTTATTTGTTTAGCATCACACGAGTGAATGATAGTACTTATTTTGAATTTATCTTATGATTAGTTTGGTGTTTATTTTTTTGCGCAGGCATGGATTATCTACTACGTCTTTTCGAAAAAGGAACCGAGCCACAAGTTGATCATATCAACAATAATTGTAGAAAGTCAAACCTCACAAAAATCAAGGAGGCATTCCCTAGTGATTATGAAACGTTTAAGCAAGATGGTGTGTTTGCACATTTGGTTGCGCTATATGATCCTTTGAGACGACTTTATCTTATCTTCAACAGTTTCATGTCTTCATCTTTTTGGTCTTCCAAGTTGTCTTCTTGTTTGAGGTGGTAAAACTATTGCAGCTTCAACATCTTCTGGCATAATTATCTGACTGTCCGGATCTCGACTAAGTGTCGAATCTGAGACTAAAAAATGGGAACAATTATCTGATTGTCTGGATCTTGACTGAGTGTCGAATCTGAGACCAAACAAAGGGAACAAATCTGATTATCCGGATCTTGACAGAGGGTCAAATTTGAGACCAAACATAGGGAATATATCTGATTTCTGGATCTTAACTGAGTGTTGAATCTGAGACCAAACAAGGGATACAAATCTGATTGTCCGGATCTCGACTGAATGTTGAATCTGGGACCAAAAAAAAGGGAACAATTATCTTATTGTCCGGATTTCGACTGAGTGTCGAATCTGAGACCAGAAAAGGGAACTTATATGATTGTACGGTTCTCGACTTAGTGTCGAATATAAGATAAAAAAAAGGAACTTGTCTGATTGTCCAGATCTCAACTGAGTATCGAATCTGAGACTAGAAAATTGGAACAATTATCTGATTGTCCGGATCTCGACTGAGTGTCGAATCTGAGACTAACAAGGGAACAATGATCTGATTGTATGGATCTCGACTGAGTGTCAAATCTGAGACCAAAAAGAGAACTAATCTGATTGTCCGGATGTCGATTGAGTGTCGCATCTGAGACTAGAAAATGAGAACAATTATCTGATTGTCCGGATCTCGACTGAGTGTCGAATCTGAGACCAAAAAGGGAACAATTATCTGATTGTACGGATCTCGACTGAGTGTCAAATCTGAGACCAAAAAAAGGGAACAAATCTGATTGTCCGGATCTCGACTGAGTGCTGAATCTGCACCAAAAAGGGAACAGTTATATGAATGTCTGGATCTCGACAGAATGTTGAATCTGAGATAAAAAAAAGGGAACTTATCTGATTAATCGGATCTTGACTGAGTGTCGTATCTGAGACAAAAAGAGAACAATTATCTGATTATGCGGATCTCAACTGAGTGTTGAATCTGTGACCAAACAAAGAGAACAAATCTGATTGTCCGGATCTCGACTGAGTGTTGAATCTGAACTAAAAAAGGAACAATTATCTGATTGTCCGGATCTCGACAGAGTGTAGAATCTGAGATAAAAAAAAAGGGAACTTATCTGATTATCCGGATCTAGACTGAGTGTCGAATCTGAGACAAAAATGGAACAATTATCTGATTATGCGGATCTCAACTGAGTGTCGAATCTGAGACCAAACAAAGGGAACAAATCTGATTTTTTGGATCTTGACTCAGTGTTGAATCTGGGACCAAAAAAGGGGAACAATTATCTGATTGTCTGGATTTCGACAGAGTGTCGAATCTGGGACCAGAAAAGGGAACTTATCTGATTGGCCGCTTTTCGACTAAGTGTCGAATATGAGATAGAAAATGGGAATTTTTCTGATTGTTCGGATCTTGACTGAGTGTCGAATCTGAGACTATAAAATGGGAACATTTATCTGATTGTCCAGATCTTGACTGAGTGTCGAATCAGAGACAAAAAAAGGAACAATTATCTGATTGTATGGATCTCGACTGAGTATCGAATCTGAGACCAAACAAAGGGAATAAATCTGATTGTCCGAATCTGATTTGGGACCAGAAAAGGGAATTTATCTGATTGTTTGGTTCTTGGCTGAGTGTTGAATATTAGGTAAAAAAAAGGGAACTTATCTGATTGTCCGGATCTCGACAGAGTGTTGAATCTGAAATCAAAAAGAGAACAATTATCTGATTGTGTGGATCTCGACTGAGTGTCGAATCTGAGACCAAACAAAGAGAACAAATCTGATTTTCTGGATCTTGACTGAGTGTTGAATCTGAACCAAAAAGGAAACAATTATCTGATAGTCCGGATCTCGACTAAGTGTCGAATCTGAGATAAAAAAAAAAGGGAACTTATCTGATTGTCCAGATTTGGACTGAGTGTCGAATCTAAGACTAAAAATGGAAACAATTATCTGATTGTCCGGATCTCGACTGAGTGTCGAATCTGAGACAAAAAAGGGAACAATTATCTGATTGTACGGATCTCGACTGAGTGTCGAATCTGAGACCAAACAAAGGGAACAAATCTGATTGTCCGGATCTTGACTGAGGGTCAAATTTGAGACCAAACAAAGGGAATATATCTGATTGTCCGGATCTCGACTGAGTGTCGAATCTGAGACCAAACAAAGGATACAAATCTGATTGTCTGGATCTCGACTGAGTGTTAAATCTGGGACCAAAAAAGGGGAACAATTATCTGATTATCCGGATTTTGGCTGAGTGTCGAAACTGAGACTAGAAAAGGGAACTTATATGATTGTCCGGTTGTCGACTTAGCGTCGAATATGAGATTAAAAAAAAGGAACTTGTCCGATTGTCCAGATCTCAACTGAGTGTCGAATCTGAGACTAGAAAGTGGGAACAATTATCTGATTGTCTGGATCTCGACTGAGTATCGAATCTGAGACCAACAAGGGAACAATTATCTGATTGTATGGATCTCGACTGAGTGTCAAATTTGAGACCAAAAAGAGAACTAATCTGATTGTCCGGATCTCGACTGAGTGTCCCATCTTAGACTAGAAAATGGGAACAATTATCTGACTGTAAGGAATTTCTATTGGATTAATAGATTTTCAAATAACGATCTCCATGCGGTAGTGGTATACACATCATCAGTGTATGCATATATATCCACGCCTACATCAAAAGCTCTTTTTATAGCATGGATGCAAGGAATTTTTCCTATATCGTACTTGCCACAAGAACATGTTCTTTCCTTTAAGTTAACAACAAAGTCATCTTTTCCTCCTTTTATCTGTATACGGTTTCTGGTAATCCGATATCCTTTGTAGAATTTACCTTTTCCTATTCTTCGACTTATCACATTCTCCACCTTAATAATTAAAGGATCCTTCTGCTTCCCATTTTTTTCTCTATGCTCACAAAACCATCGGGTTAACATTTCTCTGATGCTGTCTAATAAAGGAATTACTGGATACTCTCTAGGTGATCTCAAAGCTGAATTTATCGATTCAGCGGGATTGTTGGTGTTAATATCGTATTTGTATCCTTGAAAATTACATCTTACCAATTTTGTCACATCAGCTTCCTCTAGATAACCTCCAATAGTAGGACTGATGTTACAAATTAACTTGAAAATTTTCTCAAACTGAGCAACTCTATATGCTTTCGAGGCTTTCGCAACCAAACCAGCTACACCCTTCCCCTTGTAATATGTTATGACATTATTAATCAAGTGGTGGATGCAAATACCATGTTTAGCCAATGGATAAATTATTCCAATTGATTTAGAAATCGAGAGATTTCTATCTGACACAAAAGCTAAACCTTCATCATCGTCTCTGACATTCTTAAGTTGCATGAAAAACCAATCCCACGACAAATTATTCTCAGAATCAGAAATTCTAAATGCAATTGGGTACAAGTTAGACTTACCATCTATAGCTGTAGCAGCTAGTAGGACTCCTTTGTATTTTCTCTTCAAAAATGTTGCATTGACTACAATCACTTTGCGATTGACTTGTAGAATCCTCTTATTGATTGACCAAAAGAAATAAATAGATATTTAAATCTACCATAACAATCAACTTCATAATTTGTATACGTACCAGGATTCGCTTCTTGCAGCATGTACAAGTATTTTGGTATCTTACCAACACTTTTCTCCGGAATTCCTCTAACTTCATTAACTGCATACTCACGAGACTCCCAAGCTTGGTAAAAAGTTAGTTCGAAGCCATATCCTGTAAGAACAATATTAATGATATCATTCGGTTTAGGCCCTTCCTTGACACCCTCATAATGTTTCATAATGAGCTGTCCAATAGTTTTTGCTGAAGGTATCCTACAGAATTTTGTTTTCTTCGAAGGAGCACATGTATGCTCACCCACAAACTTGTTGATTTTCCAATATGTAGATTGCGCTAAACATTCAGCTCGAAGACACCATTTGCAAACAGAATCAATGCAGCGTATAGACCAAACTTCTTTATCAGATTTAATGACCATGTAGTCGCAGTTAAACTTGATCGCATACATTTCCATAGTTGATTTTAAAAGTTGCTTACTCCTGTAATAGTTTCCCTCAGCCACCAATAACTCTACCAACTTAGACCCGGTATCATCAACAACCTTACAACCATCGCCACTTTGTTTAGATGCTTTCCCCAATACTGCTGATTTTCCATCCACGTTAGCGTCATTGAATCCTGTACTACGATAAAGACGTCACTCCTTAGTATCACCGGATTGCTTCTTAGCATCATCACCTCGCTCTTTATTCAAATCAGACTTGTCTATTGTGGCATGAGCATCGATAGTACCTTTAAACGTTACACACAACTGTAGTGTATTGTTCCTTTTTAAATAGACAACAAAATTTTTGAGTTGTCTATCATTCATCATAACAATGGGAGGACACTGAACACCAACATCAATGGATAAGTAACTGAATTCCACATCAACTTCACTCTCTTCTATTCCATAGTCTTCTGAAACCATCACTTTTAACTGTTGCATAGATGTTGTAGGTTGACGAGCAAGTAATCTACCACGTTTTTCTTCATCAACAATAAAACTCCACTCCTTCTTATCATTCAATCTCCATACACCACACTTAACATAGAGATTCAATATATTCATGACAAAACCCAAAAACACGTCTATAGGATAAAGAAGAAGTAAATGGAAGAATAAAAATAGGTTTGGGGTTACATTAAACAAGAAGAATAACAAAAAGATGAGAAGAAACCGTAAACCCTATTTTAAAACATAATTAAACTGTGAATTTATTATTTTAACATTTTTAATTATTTTCTTAATTTAAATCTTAAATATTTCTGAATTTCCTTATATATTCTGAATTTTCTTAAATATTTTCTAGATTAACTTTCCTTAATTTTTTATTCAGTTATTATCTTTATGACAATTCTAAAAAAATCAAAATACACATCCTAATAATTTCAGAATATATATTATATTTGCTAGAATGCAAGTTCTAAACTTTTTAGAGCATGAGTAAATGCTAGAATACACGTTCTTATTTATCTAGAGCATGACTAAATGCTAGAATATGTATTCTGAATCTTCCTGAATGCTCAATTCTAGATTTCTTATAACAGATTATGATTCTGAAATTCCTAGAACATGAATAAATGCTAGAATGCGTAATCTTATTTACCTAGAACATGCCAAAATGCTATAATCTGTATTCTGCCACTAGAGCTCATGTTCTAAAAAATTTCAGAACAACCTAAACTCCTACCAAAACTCCTTAAATTAAAAAAATTCTTCTTCAAATCTTCTTATTTTATGTATATCTATATGTTTATGTGATTTTTTGAAAAAAATGTATAAATGTAGTAGCAAGAGTAATTTAGGAAAACATGACAATCTTAAAAAAATGATTATATGGACAAACTTCTTGCTAGAGCACCTTTATTTCCAATTTTCCCTAAATGTTTTAGACTTTGTTTTCGTTCGCATGATTTAAGGTTTCAAACATAATTTGGATATCTGAACTGAAATTTTCTTTCACAACCATTTTCGCATAATTATTTGAAATTTTTTGGTTGCATGGTTTAGAGTTTAGACATTATTTTTGCCATCTTTCACATTTTGTTTTTGTTTACTTTCGAATTATATTTTAATTTTTCTGAATAGTTGATTTATATAAGTAACAAATTTTCAAAATTGATTGATCGATTATTCATAACCTTAGATGCCTAACATAATCATTATATAGCATGGATTTGTAAATATATTTTACAATACCCCCAAAACCAAGTACATTACTTCTTTTGATGAAGGAACAGAGATACCCATTGTTGTTGGAAACAAGAGTTTTTGGTAATAGTTTTGTTGGCTTCTCATATAACCCAAGAGAAAAAGTAGATTCTATATCCGGTTTATGGAAAAATAAACATGCTTTCAGTTTTTTTTTTTGGTTTTTTTATTAATGGCTTTTAATTAAGCAGTAGTAACTCCAACGGCAACATTCTTGAGTCTTGACTCTTGATGTTCCGTAAAGCGTTTCTTCATCGAGGTTGACGATGGTCTTTTCAAGCACAGATTTGTATCCATTACTGCTGAATCCACCAGCATTCTCCACAAGCAATCCAAGAGGAGCCACTTCAAACAACAGCCTCAACTTTGCCTTAACCGTAGGAGAAGTCACGTTCGTGAAGATTCTTTTCTCCTTCACAATATACCAAAAAAAACAAGTGTTAAAAGTCAAGTTTCATTCACAAGTAAAAAAACCCGGTTTAAGAGCCAAGAGAGGAACGTAACAAACCTGGTTAACGTCAGGAACCATTCCTCCTGTGTATCGCAGTGTATACTTCTCTTTCACATAGTAATCAATCAGCTGATATTTCACAATGAAAGAAGAAAAGCATTCAGAGAATATGTATTCGAGCAAGATTAAAGTCATATCGATCGAAAGCAAGAACCTTTCCGTATTCGGAGTTGTCAAACGTGGCTCTCAAGTTTCCTGGTGAGAACATTTTCCCTTCTCCGATCTCTGTTGTCTCCTTTACATGCTGCCATTTCCCTGAATGAAAATACGTTTTAAGCTTAGTCAAAAGCTACTAAAGAAGGACTCTTGATAAATCAAGAATGTAGAAAACATTCATCAAGAAGCAAGAACTCATGAGTTCCTGGAAATCCTTTAGCCAAAACATAAGTGGTTCGTGGACCGTAGATTCCCATGGCTGCAGCCACTTGATCTGTTCCTGTGACTCCGCTTAACTTGTCTCAAGGCCAAACCCCAAATATGGTTCCCACAGTGAAATTTGTATCTATAATGCTTGATCCACCTAATGGATCAAACGCAACACTAAACCCACCTGTCCAACAAAATTTTCATATTCCTTTCGGTAACCATTTCCGTGGGACTTTATAGGAAGCGAATATGTGAGTTAAATTATATATGAACTAACCTTCCACTGGACCTCCCATGTCTTGAAGCTCAGGTACTTCATCCCAACTAAAAATCTTGCAAATTAATTTGAGTAGTGGGATAAGTTTTGTGTGTGTGTGTGTGTGTGTTAATAACGAAGAATTGAAAAAATGAAAATAAAATAGTAAAAAAAGAGAAAATAATGAAAGAAAAAAAAGTAGAAATTTGAAAATATGAAAATTAAGAGAAGATAAATAATAGTAAAACAAAAAAAAAGAGAAAATAAAATAAAAATAATAGAGATAAAGGGATCCGCTGCAGCCATGGCGTGAGAACAAATGTAGTAAAGTATGCGTTGTTTATTCCATCTGTTGGATCCGGAAACTCATAGCCAGAATAGGAAATTGATTTTATGGTAACATTGTCGCTTCTACGTTCCAACTCTTTGTGGATGACAAACTTGTCGTTCTTCAAATTAACAGATACTAAACAATGATGTTTCCTACTCCATATATATGATAGTTTAGCATCAAAAGGGTGAATCGTCAATGGTACATACTCAAAACCATCAGGTATAAGCACTCTAGCAACTAGTTTCCAATCCCCGGAATAAGCCGTATGACTCTCTAACTTCCATACACATAACCTATTCTCTTCACGTAACTCTTCAAAGAATTCTCTAGAAATGATGTTCATGTACATGAGAAATCCTTGTGAAATTGTGCATGCTCTGTTGCAACGCTCAACTTGTTCGATGTCTAGTTCAGGCTTACGAGATCATCTTCATCGCCTTCATTGGGGGCGGTCCAATAGATTTCTCCGTTCAAGCTAACGGGATTGCGATGATTAAAACCATACAAAGGTAATGGGATATAACTTTTTTGAAACTCCACGAGTTTGTTTCGGATGAATATATCATACAACGTAACACACCTTTATTAACTTTCCTTGTATAGAGACAAACAAATTTGTAACCTGAAACGACACCGTTTTTAATACTTGTAGCGAGTCCCGCTGGCTTGAAACTTGTTTCTCTTTTATAATAAGGAGGCGGGATTTTGACGGTTTGTTGTGAAAGTGGATTAGCTACGTAGTAAGTTCGATCACCGGAGAAAGATTTCACACGTATCAAAATAAATCCGACATTGGTATAAGTAACGACTTTAACGGTTTTAATACTGTCTCTTGGAGGAAAAGGTTTGTTGTGGCTTTCCTTGTGGGGTTTGAACATGTCGACTAGGAAAGAAGAGACGTAAGAGCCTAAAGATCGTGGAAGGTCGCATCCAAAGTGAGCCATGATCTCTTGCTGTATTTCCATCCACATAAGCGACCATGAAGAAGAAGATGTGTTTTGTTGTTGAGACAGGAAAACCCCGCGAAAAATATCGGATTCGACAAGAGATTTCCATTGTTTACGAACCAGTTTTGAAGTTGTGATGCACTTTAGTGGCAACCTCGCTAATATGCTTATCCATAGATCATCCGGCAAGAAAAACATGTTGAGCTCTCTATGTGTCATTGTTAAGGTTTTGTCTTAATAGTATAAGATGGAACACAACGTCATCAGTATTTGTATTTAGTAGTATAAACGTCAAATACATAGTGGGAAAAGGAATCTATTTTCCGAGTAATAATAGAATTTGCTTCATAGATTTATAAATCTAAGTCGATAATATGTGATAAAGCAAACCTTCATAATTATTTAGTAATTCGATAAATATTAGACAAAAGAAATAGGCACTCAATATCTTGAACAAAAAATCCTCAATGTATTTCAGTTTTATGTACATAAAAAAAAAATAGAATCCATGTAATGAGTTTGACAAAATTTATCATAACAAAAAAATAAAATATGAAAGAATCATAGAATTTCTAACTCTTGATTGTATTGAAGATATTGTCTTTGTGACTTGTGAAGATCATAAGGAGCCCATAGATAATCAACAGGACAAGGCTTACCATCATCAAGCCTAACCCATGGCTTCCCTTTCCCACTCCAATGTATCAAACTAACCGGACCAGGATGCAACGATCTACAACTACTCACCACATTGTCTCCACCAAGACCATGTTGGTTCCATTGATGATCAATAGCTTCAATCTCACCACCAAACACAAGAAGAAACGGCGGCAAAGAACCTAACTCATAGATTCTCTTATCTTCTTTCTGAATCTTCATCCAGTTTTCGATCTTTCTCGTGTAATCTCCTTCTCTCCATCTATCTAAATCGATAACCATCACTCCCGTATTGAAATAACAAGGCGTTTTCGAGTCGAAAACACTCGAGAGTTTTCGATCTGACCAGAAACTATCTGAGAAGTATTTGTGGAAATTTGCGTGACAATACTCTGGCGCACCGATTGTTCTTGATCCTGATAAAGAAATCTTCCATAGCTTTTGAATATCGTCGACAACAATCACATCCGAGTCGAGATAAATCACTCGTTGGACACACGAAGAAAGGATCTCGGATAAGTAGCTTCTTGCGTAATTCAAAGGACTATCAAGAGCTTGTCTTATAGACGAAGAGATAAGATTCTTAACCATGGATTCATCAAAGGTGTAGACTTTAAAACTCAGAGAAGGAAAAACAGAGGAGAGAGTCTTAGCAAGCGAACCCTGGCTTGAGCCGGAAGCAATGAAGTGGAAGAAGATGTTTTTAGGGCAAGAAGTGTGTTTAAGAATTGAATGGACTGCAGATACCGTGCCACGCAAGTAAGCTGGGTCAAGAGTCATAGCTATATGAATAGCTGAAGGATCACAAGCTAACAAGAGTCTGTTTTTGGCTAAAACAGAGCATTTTGGACCGTTTTGGTATGCTGGTGCTTCTGTGAAATCTGAAGATGCATCTTCGAATGAATCTGGGAGTAATCGAATCGATCTAACGGTGAAGAAGGTCGTGGAGATTATAACGAAGATTATTATTAGTCTAGAGACTAATCTTGAACCAGACATCATTTGAAGAATGACTTTTTGAGATCTCTCTCAAAGCGAGGCTATTTTAAGGTTTCTTGTAGAAAAGAGTTTCTGGAATTTATGGAGAGGTAGAGAAAAATAAAGGCCGACGAAGAAGAAGAAGAAGACAAGAAATGAAAACGCGGTTTTGTAAAGAGAAGAAGAAGACAGTCAAAATACGCTCTTTTGAAAGTCAGGTCACTGTCATTTGTGTTTTTTCCTTTTCAGATATTTATTTTTCTAGAAACCCTTAAAATATTTCAACAAATCAATACATAACAATAAGTTCGAGTTGAATTATATTGAGAACATTGAATTTGAAACACGGCATTACTATTGTTCATAGAATTGAATTGGTGACTATATTGTGCATTGTATATGGTTCCAAACATTTAAGGATAATAAGGATACATTTATGACCAATGTTTAAATGGCAACTTTATCCTCAAATGTATTTGGGAAATACTATTTATTATTAGTCAAAATATACCTAATATTTTTAATAATTTAGGGTTTTAAATGTACATCTTGAGTATTCAAACTTTTCAACATTTAAACAATTGCATGCTAAACCGAGACGAACATACTAAATACATGAGTAATAAGTTTTTTTTTTTTTTTTATAGAAGTTATGAGTTTAAACCATAAATGTTAACCCATCTTTAGTCATTAGTCAATATTGACATAAAGATTAACTAATGATTAGTTGAATGAATACGCATGTAAACGTAGACATTACACGCATAGTCATAAATGTAACATATAAATGGAAAGCATGTTAGGTTGTAGGAATCCAGCAATTTCGAATATGGGTTGATAACAGTCCAATGAACACATGGGTCCATGTGCTTTTCTACTTATTTCGATATGTATAATAACCTTTTTAAATAATACATAATTATTAACTAACGCCCAAAAGAGAATTATATATTTTAATGGTCAGCTCACATTCATTGGATACAATGCTCTTTGTATTCAAAAAGAAATTAAATGCTTGAATAAGCATGTGAGCATTCCTCGTTTAGATGGATTTTATTTGCAGGTTTTCACCCTTATCTATGACTAGAATTTGTTGTTTCCCTAAGTAGAAAATTTTAATTATTATTTTTCTTATACTAACAATGATATACTAATTGTAGAATCATGCCAAAGATATCTAATTGTTGCAAATTTTTACAAGACCCAATGTTAAAATCTTTTGCACTAACAATTTTTAACATATATATATATATATGTAAGCATAACTTCTAAATTACTTTTGAAGCATATATGAATTCCACATAAAAAAAGAATTTTGCGGCTATTTAAAATATGATATATATATATATATATAACGATAAAAAGAGTTTTATGACTATATATTTGAAGAGTTGTTGAAAATATAATTCCAACCAAATTAAATTGTGGTGACTTTTCTGGATGGTACAAGTATTTACTCTTTTTTTCCCATCATATGTACTGTTATTAAATCTCCTTCCTATATGCTTCGATATAAAAAAAAAACAACGATGAAGATTTTGAATTTCCAGTAGAAATAGAAAACATTTTATAATGTTACCAAAATCTTGGTACACAAAACTCTATGCAATTATTTTGCATAGAAGAAGAGTTGTTTAATACTACTAATGATGAATAGTAGAAGAGTTGTTGCTCCAGCCTCCAGCAATTTGTGCTTACCGGAAAGCACCCATTTCCCTTTCACTAGTTTTTGTTGGTTTTATGTTATATTAGTTATAATCATGCAACTGCTTTTATAAAATTAATTTAAAAAGGAAAAAAAAGTCACTTTTCTCCAATTGATCATAAAAATTTTATTTGCAAATTAGAAACAAAAAAATAGTGTAATGTTTGAATACAGCTGTATGTGCGGCTGTGGGCTGGCAATATCATCATTCTTTGTAATGAGTATAAATCTCACTTTGGAATTATGTTTACCTAATTACAAAACTTCCTAACATTACCAATCCTACCGACTTCTTATTTAGAACTTGGAAAAAACTCAATAATTAAGAAGAAACTTTTTGGTACGTTTGTTACGAGTTGCTTTCAGTAGTATCAATTTTGGTGATTAAGAAAGACATTTGATTTGTATGTATTGTGATTTCAAATATATAGATACTCGTAGTATCAAACTTTTCCTATAAATGAAAAGAAATTCAGCACAATTTTAGAAGATATCAGTCGTGAATTCAATTATATATTTAATGGAAAAAAAATTAAATTTGTGTATAGCGTTAACCATGAAATTTTCAATAATATCAAACCGACAATCGATTATTTAGTAATATCTAAATGACTAAATATATTTCTTAGGTCGTGCGTAGTAGACTATTAAGACTTCTTCTATAAGAAGTGACAAACGAGAATAATAGAAATAATAGAGATACTTCTCTAATACTATCTCCATTTTTTATTCCAAACTTTATTTTACAGTAAAATCATTTTTCAACCCCACTTCATTTTCAAATATTAAAAGAAAAAATTCTTCCAATTACTCCATTTTGGAATTGAAATTTTTTATTTACATATTAATCCTTAAATTTTATTTATTTTTAAATATTATAAACTTTTTGTGAGTAAACATGTTGTTTACATGTAAATTTTAATAAAATATTTTGCATTTATGTTTATGCATTGGATTCATGCAACAAATGTATGCTTTTACACAAAAATTTAATTTGACCAATTAAATTATTTTATTCTTAATACCATTTCTATTGTTGATGAAACAAATATATTACAAACTTATATAAAATCTTAAATAAATGATAAGTGTTAAGCTCTATTGTCAAACCTCTAATTATGTACTCATATAAAATATTCAAATCACATCTTTATTTAGATTTTACAATCCAAATCATAAAATTATACAAAAATATAATCAATGAGCTCAATGTGTAAATTATATAAAGAAAAAATACAAGTTAAAAATAATAATAATGTAAAAATAGAATATTCTTGGAATATTTTTTTAGAATAGAAAATAGAGTAATACATTAGAGTAAAACTCAACTCTATTTTAGAGTTACTCTATTTTAAAGTAAAAAATGGAGTAATACATTAAAAATGTTCTTAGAGTTTATAAGATTTTATACATTAAGTCCCTGATTTCGAAATAACTATAATTCGATTTTATACATTAGTCCCTGATTTCGAAATAACTACATAACTAGAAGTGCGGATTCAACCATTTAGAGTTTTAGATCAAAAAGAAATATAATTCTCGACTGAAACAATTCAAGCAAATTAAGACTCTATCCTTAATTTTAGGAGACATCTTATTATATAAACTTGAGTTACAAGCAAATTATATATATATATATATATAATTAACTAAAAAAGAAATTAAGAAAATATTAATATATCAAATCATCAACTAAAAGTCATAAATCTCAACAAAAAAAGAAAAAAAAGTAAAGTTTAATAAAAAAATAATCACAAAAAAGTTAAATTATCTAATCAATAAAAAATACATTTAAAACAAATACAAAAATGAAAAAGTGTTTTTTTTTAGAAAATAAAAAAGAAAAAAAGAATTGTTAATTTAACTAATCAATAATTAAAACTAAAAAAATACATTTAAAAATACTAATTTATTAATATATCAAATCATCAACTAAAAGTCATAAATCTCAACTAAATGATCTAATCAATAAAAACTACATTTAGAACAAATACAAAAATGAAAAAGTGTAGGTTTTTTAGAAAAGAAAAAATAAAATAAAATAATTGTTAATTTAACTAACCAATAATTAAAATTAAGAAATATATTTAAAATACCAACACGAAAATTTGTTAATTTTTCTAATCAATAATTAAAATTTACAGAAAACAATCATCATTTTCTTTATAAAGTTTTACAGGTAGTACTCTTGGAAAGAAAGATATAATGCGTGAACATAACATTAAGTTACGAATGTAATTCCCGACCACTCTTATAAATATAGTAAGACGGAGAACTCTTGTTCATTGGAGCGCAAAGGATCCCGGGCCCCGCCATGCATGAACAGGGGTTCCTCCACTGGAAGCAACCAACTGGTTATTCATGGAAAGAGTGTTGTAACCGAAGTAGACTACCGAACGGGTGTGGGGGAGAATATCGTCAAAGATTGAGCTAACTTTATAGGAACAGATATTTACATATTATATCCTTGATCAAAATTATTTAATATAGACACATAACTAAAAATTAACAAAATTATAATTTGGGTTAAGATTTTTATTTGATTAAATTAAATAAACATTAGTCTTATATTTGACGGAAGGGACTACATTAGTTTTATAAGCCAATAAAGAAATTTCCAAAAATAAGTATCAAAATTCTAATTAACAGGATCAATACTTAAATGTGTTTTTTTTTCTTAATCAAGAAAATAAATAAAATATATACTTTCCATTTTTCTAATACTCATATATGTTAAATATTCTTATTTTAATAATATTTAATTTTATAAACAAAAGAAAAAATAATAAAATATATACTTTCCCTTTTTCTAATATATTTTAAATCTTACTATTTGAATAATTTTTATTTTTTTTCTAAATTTAGATTTTTACATTATTTAAGATCGAATAATACTTTTGGTCATATAGAATGACCAATGAACTTCATAACGTTTTTTATAAGATCAATCATCATAAAATAATATGAATTAATTAATTGCATGAATTCAATAAATTGTAGAATCAAAAATTTCATAAACAATTATAAATTAGATTGTGTGTGAGAAATATTTGTTGTGAATGTAAAACTGAGACAAACAAAATCAAGATATGCTGACGGAAGAATTGAGCTAGAAGATGTTGTCGGAAACACGGAATGGGGAAGGATTAAGGCGAGTGAAGATAGGAGAGAGAAATAATATTAAGTTGGGAAGCTATGTAATATCTGAACCAAAAAACATTAAAGAGACATCAAAGTCTTTTCAAATAAACATATTTCCTATATATGAGCGAGAACATATCTGCCCTTTACTAGATCTGTTTTTCAGATCTTACACTAAGTATGGACATTCATGTTTAATTAATATTTTTCGGGGTTAAGTGGCTTATGACCCATTCATATCTTTATTACTTTTGGTCCGGCTCGGGAACACGAAATATCAAGAAATGTTTTATTAAATTTAAATAAAATTTAGTTAAATTTTCACAAATATAACTAAAAACTTTCAAATATTCTGGTTATTTTGGGTATTTTGGTTAATTCGGTTTTGAACTATATTGATATTTTTGGGTTAATAATTGTATGGTAGTTGGATTATATGAAATCTAAATATAACTATATTTTGATTATTTTGGGTATTCATTTAGTTTTCGGTTGATTTGGATTTTGTCTTTCAAATATAAGAATTTAGGATCCATTCAGATTTTTTGTTTGGATTCGAGTTTGGTAACTCTTTTAACACTTGGATTCGGTTCAGTTTTTTTATTATGGGTATTAATCTATGTCTACCTAACATGATGGTCGGAAACACAATAATAAGGGAAGTGGTATAGTTTTTAATATGTTAATATAAAATGTTCAATTAATTTAGTTATTTATAAAATAAATTTAGTTAAATAATTTTATCTTCTAAGCTTCTAACAAAATTTAGTTCTCTTAAAAAAATTAAGATATATCATTAACAACACATATTTAGTTTTATAATTTTACTTAAATTTAATTTATTTTAAATTTAATAAAATGGTCATAATCAAACCGTACTTAATTTACGTACTGATTTATAGTTTTAAGTAACTGTACGTCTGTACCAATACGTAACTGCACTTAAACAAAAAAACTCTTAACCAGACCATAACTGTTAACAGTAAAATTATAACGATTTATTTAACCGTAATAGTAACAAAGCCGTCGGTTAACTACAAAGTTAAAACTATAGTCGCAACCTGTTATTTAAATAAAATTAAATTTATTGGTAATTTATTCATCAAGTGTAATTCTAAAAGTAGTAAGAATGTTTTTTAAAAAAAAGAAAAATTCAAGAGATGTTTCTGAATACGAGCTTGTTAGATATACACGAGACTCATGGAAATGTCAGGTCGGTGGTGGTTAATTGATAAAATCATTAGCCCGCCGTTAAAAGTTTTCTTATGATATATATGTGAATGAATCAAGCAAAAGAGAAAACATAAGTTTTGCTCTAGAGTTGAAATTGTAGGCTGAGAAAACTTTTTTCACATTTATTTGGTTACAAATAATATAGTGCTGTCAATTTCATTACAAATAGCTTAAAAGATGAAATGACATAGTTTAATTAACCAGAAGTACTCTGGAGACTGACCAATGAGAAATAAACACCAGTGGGACCTTGAGCCAACAAGGAAGAGTGTGTTCCACGTTCAACGAGTCTCCCTTTGTCTAGAACAGCGATTGCATCACAGTTCTGGATTGTGCTCAGCCTATGTGCAATCACAACGCTCGTCCTTCCAATCATCACACGCTCGAGCGCGTCTTGAACCACACGTTCAGATTGGCTATCTAAAGCACTCGTCGCTTCGTCGAGGAGTAACACTGATGGGTTTTTCAAAACCGCTCGAGCAATAGCGATCCTCTGTTTCTGTCCACCGGATAATTGTACTCCTCTGTCTCCGCAAGATGTATCGTAGCCATCTGATAACGATGTGATGAAATCATGAGCATTTGCTGCCTTCGCTGCCTCGATGATCTCGGCTTCGTCTATTTTATCAGACGCTCTTCCATATATAATGTTCTCTCGGATTGTTCCCGCGAACAATGTTGGTTCTTGGCTAACCAAAGCTATGTGTTGACGAAGTGATCTTAGATGATACGATTTTATATCTCGGCCATCGATTTTCACAATACCTTTTAGCGGATCGTAGAACCGCTCGAGCAAGCCAATTATCGTGGATTTACCTGACCCGCTTGGACCGACGATAGCTGTTGACTTTCCCGCTTCAATCTCAATGGAGAAGTTCTTGAATATAATCATGTCCGGTCTTGTCGGGTAAGCGAAGTCCACATCGAGAAACTCAACTCGGCCCATTATTTTCTCCGGTTCATGTCCATCTGGATCCTCTGAATCAATAGATGTGTACCGATCCAACACAGCGAAAACCGAACTAACCGCGTCTGAGCCTTTAGCTAAATCCGTGGTCATACTTCCAGCATCAGCTATGACCCGACCAGTACTAACCAAGATCATAAACGTCTCGAACAAAGCTTTAGAAGTGATGTATCCATCAGCCATCAATCTACCACCGTACCAAAAATCCAAAGCCCAAGTGCATGACGTGAGACTCTGCGACATCGCGAGCCCTATGCCTGCGAACCATGACTGACGAATGCTTTCTCTCCGTGGACTTTCTTGAGCCTTTTCAAGCATTTTCATTATACGTTCTTGTGATGAAAAAGCTGTAATGGTTCGAACGTTGGAAACAGCATCTGCAGCTAGTTTGCTACTCTCGTCTTGAGCCTTGATTGCTTTATTTGACATGCTCTTGAGTAGAACTCTACGAGTGTAGAAGCAAACTATAATCACCGGTTGAACCGCGATCATCACAAGTGCTAACCTCCAAGCAATGACCAATCCCATTGTGCAAGCTATGATTACAACTGATATTGTTTGTATCACTAATGCCATTCTATCACCTACCAACGATCTCACCTATCATAACAAAAAACATAACTAAAAATAAAATAATAATAATAATAATAATTCAAAAGATCAAGAAACGCTATAGCATTTCTTTTATTAAAAGTTCAAATTTAATGTCTCCTTTTTTTTTTTGAATGAATGTAAAATTATATTCAGCCCAAAAAATCGTTTTTACAATAAATGCATTAGAGTGTGTCACTTACTTACCACATTAGCATCTTTTGCGAGTCTAGAGCAAATAGCACCACTCGAGTTCTCATCTCTATCGAACCAACCGACTTCAAACGTTAACACCTTAGAGAGCATCCGTTCTCGGATTCGTTTCGTCAAATATTCACCCATGTATGCGAAATTGTAGTGTTGGCTGATATTAATCACGAAAGAAAGCACAGCTAGACCGATAAAAGACAATGCGTAGATCCTTGTTTTCTCCTTGATCTCGTCGTGGCTTGTCAAAAAATAAACCGATACCATTGATCCCAAAGAATATGCATAAGCTGGTTGTATGGCTCCAAACAAGACTGCGCTTATGCAACCGTACAACGCCTGTTTCCATTCAGGTAAATTCATTGCCAACAATCTCTTAAATGACGGTAATTCCGGCTTATTATATTCAGAAAGATTCTTCACAGTGCTTGGACCTGTAAACGAGTTAGCTGAGCTTGACCGGCTAAGAGTCGAAACTCTAGAACAACTTCTCAAATCTTTGCTAGGATCTGAGATTGGACCCATTTGCACATTGACGTTGATGTTCAAATCTGAGTCTTGTTTTTCAATCTGTTGTAAGCGGACAAGTGAAGTGTATTGACCATTTAAGATTTCCATTAGCTCATCATGTGATCCAGTTTCTACCACGTGACCTTTCTCGACAACAGAGATAACATCAGCATTACGAATGGTAGAGAGACGGTGTGCAATAAGAATAGTCGTACGACCGATTGAAGCATTTTCTAGAGCTTCTTGAACTACTCTTTCGGATTCTGAGTCCAATGCGCTTGTTGCCTCGTCTAGAAGAAGAATTGTTGGCGATTTTATTATCGCACGTGCGATTGCTATCCTTTGCTTTTGTCCTCCTGACATTTGCACTCCTCTCTCCCCAACCTATATTTATTTACACAAAAAAAAATTCAATATAACCTCCAAGAAAACTATGCAATCAATAATTTGGAATATTTTAACCTGAGTTTCGTAGCCATGAGGTAGCTGAGTAATGAAATCATGAGCATTAGAGGCTTTAGCAGCTTCCACAACATCATCCATGGACGCATCTTCTTTACCAAACAATATATTCTCTTTTATCGATGTGGCGAAAAGGGCAGGCTCTTGGCTGACTAAACCCATTTGTGATCTCAACCACTTCACTTGTAGCTTGTCAATGGAGACACCATCTATGAGAATATCTCCTGCAACCGGGTCATAAAACCGTTGTAAAAGCGATATCGCGGTTGATTTTCCCGACCCGCTTCCTCCAACCAAAGCCACGGTTTTTCCGGAGGGAACTCTAAGACAAAAATCATTGAAGATAAATGTTTCAGGTCTCGATGGATACACAAACTTTACGTTCTTGAACTCGACTTCTCCTCTAATTTTCTCCAGTTTGTGTCCATCTGGATTGTCTGAATCAATCTTGGGAACTCTGTTTATCACTTCCATGATTCGCTCCCCAGTTGAAGACGCCTCAAAGAAGTACTTGAGATTAGACAAACCACCACCAAGTGATCTGACACAATGACAGAGTTACCAAAAATCAAGATCACGATACGGTTTAATTCTTAAGATCAATAAACATTTTAGAAAATAACTTATATTTATAATCTAGCTACCACTCTACAAAAACAATTACCAAAAGCATTGATTTATATAGAAACGTGTTAGAGTTAAATTACTATAACATCCAAAAATGCATATGAAAAAACTGAATTTAGATAAATCTTATATATTTACAATATAATCACATGTTTTAAATTTGACAAAAAGATAACATAATGTTTGTTTTAAAAGGAACGAAAAAAATAGTCATAATATGTTTTACTGTGATTGTTTTAAATGACAAATATACTCGATTCTTTTAAGACCTTAGAAATATAGTATGAATTTAAAGTCTAGGATCTTCGATTATTAAAAAATAATAAAATATATTTAATATATGTTTTTAAAATCTAAACGAAAAGTTTAAATACGTAATAAAACAAAAATATAAATTGAAATTACTTAGATTTGTATTTGTTCATTTTTTCCAACAAATTACTTATATGTGTATATGATACTGATACTTTAAGTTTTTAACTAAATCCGTTATGCATATCTCATTGTACTATAAGATAATATTCAAAGAATCAAAATGTTTATGCTCACGCAAACGCAAAGCCCGCGTTATATATACTTACACGCCGCCGATGGCAACAGCGGCAGCAACGGCAAAGACAGTACCACCTTGAGCACCATGGTACATGACCAGCCGGCTTCCATACCAAGACATGAACCCCCACATGGCAAAAGTGATTCCATTGCTTCCAATAGTGATTCCCTTAGCAAGCCCTTGTCTAATCCCTAGCTCCACCGAGCCTTGAAGCGCGGTTGAGAACTTTGATAAGGTCTTCCTCTCCCCGGAAAACGCATAGACGGTTCGCACCGAAGATATAGCCTGCTCAGCTACAAAACCTGCCTCATTGTACTCTTCGCGTATTTTCCGCGAAATGGTTATGAGGGCTCGTCCATACATAAGGCCAGGGATCACTAAGAGGACAATAAATGGTAAGCCAACTATGGCTAGCCTCCATAACAAGATAAAGCCAACTACGTAGCTTCCAACAAAAGCTGATACACTCATCAAAAAATTTGGTAACTGCACCAAATCAAAAAGCCGGTTTAGAAAACTATAAACATGATTATAATTATGAAACCGGTTTAGATATTTTTTAAAAGACATGGTTATAATTATGAAACCGGTTTAGAAAACAAGAAAAGTGATTAGAACCCATCTATGAAAATATAATTAAAGGTGAGTGTGACCTTTTCACTAAGGACATCTTGGATGAGGAAGCTGTCACTAGAGACACTAGTGATAACATCAGAAGTGCTTGTGACATGAAGATCAAAGTAACCCACATCTTGTCTTAACACTGCTCTTAAATACTTTTCTCTCATTCTTGATGTTTGTCTTTCCCCTGTTCTTGTCCAACAATACCCTTCTGTTTACAATATATATATATATTTATTAATCCCAACAACAAATAATTAAAAAAAACCGTTAATCTAATTGGGGTCAATTAGTTAGAAAAGGAAAGGAAACATTATTAAAAAAAGGCTTACCAAGGAAACACACAACCCAAGATCCACAAGCCACATATAGCAAAGCTACAGAGTTCTGTTGATTATACAAATATAAGAAATAAACATTAGTCCTCTTTAAGTTCGTTATATAATTTGCATGGTGTCATTGATTGAAGTCTAAATGTATTCAAGTGTTAAAAATGACTTGGAGGAGTCAATCTTGTCATTATATGTTGACCTACCTAATAGCAATTTGTAATTTTGTTCATCTCCTCAAAAAAATGTCAACGGGTTCTTAACAAAAAGCATCCAAAAAATATTTTGTGATCATAATCAAGATCTAATTAGCTAAACTAAGTGGTTAATTATACAGCATAAAAAAGAGAGAAATGACCTTGTTGATGCTTTGCATGAAGGTTTCGTTATTGAAAGAGGAACCACCAAGGTTGTTCATGAGCTTGCTTGTGATGAGAAGAACAAGAGGAGTTGTGAAGCCATCACCGACGGCTCCGATGAATCCCAATCCCATCAACAACCAATCTACACCGTCCGCGTGCATAAATATTGATCTAACACTTCCCAAAACCTTCATCTTCTTCTTCCCACTCTCTTTCCCCTCTTCTTTACCCATTTCTCTTTTGTTTCAAAGAAATAGAGAGCAAGAGAGATGAAACGAGACCTTGACCTTAACGAAACGGCAGAACCTTAAGAGGTTCTTTTTATGTGTAATAATATTAAAAGCGGAAACCTTTTCTTTCTTTCTTTTTTTCTTTTTATGGATTTCTTTTTTATGTGATGTTTTTGTTCTACGCTTAATTCATATCTCGTCCATCGAATGTGGTAGCCGGCGGCTATTTATAGAAACAGACAGAGAGAAAAAGAATCCGGAACTTCGGCTGTTTAACTTATAAGGAATTTTAAATATTTATATCATGTTATTGTCTTTTTCAAATATTATATACAAAAAGCTCTTGCACCATCAAATGTTATACTTCTGTCTCCACTTTACTCTCTCTCTCTCTCTCTCTCTCTCTCTCTCTCTCTCTCTCTCATATCCTCTATCCTCTATATGTTAAAAAGGAACATTTTTGCTGATATGGGAAGCCCACAATTTTTTTCAGTATTTTTATTTATTTTATTCAACTATTTAGTTAGAGTTATTTCATTTGTAAAACACTCTTATTTGAATTATTTTTGATTAGCATTATTCCATTTGCCAAACATTCTTATTTGAATTAGTTTCCTTTTTTATTAGTCTTTTCATATCTAAAACACTTATAATTACATAAGTATACATTTATTTACATTAAATTTAAATAACTGAAACCAAAAACATATAAGTTAATAACTTCTATAAATTAATACTTGATTCATTAATAATCTCACTCAATTAATAAAAACATTTGGTCCTAAAATACTATTTTGATCCAAATATCAATTCTATAAATTAATAAAATTTTATAAAACTACATTGGTCCCATTATTATTAATTTATAGAGATTTTACTGTATATATGTATCAATATACATTAAATTTTATTTACAAAACAATAAATAAATAATCAAATACAAAAACTTTCTTATCTCTAAATGTATTTAAAATTTATAATCGATTAATCCCACCTATATATATACACACACAAACATTGTTGATAAAATTAATATTATACAATAAAAAAGACTATTAATAAAATTAAACAGTATATATAATATGTGTGTCCATGGCACTGGCTTTTACCTAGTTTAAACATATTTTTAGTTAATTTTCTTTTGGAAATTTTCTTCCCATAATTTGTTTATTCTGAATATACCTTTAATATTAGGGATGTGTGATTGGTGTTATAATAGTTTTCTTTTTTGTTTCTCTTCTCTTTAAAGTTTTAACACACTATAAAGTGGAAAAGGAAATTTGTTATGATCATAAGATTTTTGTTTTGTTTTGAGATTTTCCTTCTCTTTCGTCAGTTGAGAAATTTTCCATTATAACCTTTTAATTACCACCTATATATGTTTAAACATAATTTGGTGACTCGAATTGAGGAATACAAATTCAACTTCCGATTAGCAAATCTTTGATAATTCAACTAGTACATCTTTAAAACATAATTTGGTAACTTGAATTCAGGAACAAAAATTCAACTTCCATGATGATGAACCATTATCTTAGAACTACCAAGTAGAAAAAAGATTAAAAACTGTCTTAGAAAGCGACAAAATTAAATGTACAAATTCCTGAGTAGTCACTTATCATGAAGGCGGTATAATTCTACTAGTTGATGATATCTAGTAAGCACATGCATGGAATTAAATTCGTCTTCTTGCGACATTAAAACCTGCGAGCAATTCCCTATGCTGTCATGTGCTTTCCTAGCACCCTTTGCATGCAGCCTTTCACAACAAAACTCAGTATTTTTATTTATTGGAGTACTATTTTGACATCATTTATTTATTTATTTACATGTCGTATAGTATGTACAATAAGTACAAGGGGTTGTTCCATTTTTCAAGATACGGACATACGGTTATATTTAGACAATATAGACAACTAGGCCTGCTCAAGATTTTAATAAAATGATTTAATATTTATTATTTAATTTTAAGTAATTTCAAAGGAATTTATTTTATATGAAATGTGTTTAGATTTTATTATGGAAGCAAAAATATAATTATGTATAAAAATGCCAAATTATTATTAATAAGTATATGTTTGTATAACATAAGAATATTACAAATAAATTGTATGAAATCTTAAAACAGTTTTAGATTATTATTTTATCATCGGGTCCTCGGCCGTCGCACTTTCTATCCACCTAGTTTTAACGTCATGGTACTACTTTTTTCTTAACTCAACTGAAATATAAAAAAAAGCATTCCAAAAAGTCATTTACAAGAGGTCCAGAGGATGCAGCACCTATAAAGCATATATACGAACCCAAATTTAGATACAACAGAAAACACTAGGCTAATTAAGCACAGAGGCAAAATATGAACCATGGTTTAACGAATAGACAAACCTTTCCCAGAGGCAAAGAGCTCATTTAGCCATGAAGGATGACCTAAAGCAACAATATGATTGAAAACTACTATTTTTTGTCCAGTTTGAGCTATAAGAAAGGCTATAAACCAAGCAATAGGTTTATTGATTTAATTTACCATCTCTATTATGCAAAGATAACTCGGTTAATTTTGTGGTTGCACGTACTTTTAATGACCCACAAAACTCTTTATAATTTTGCTTCTTCTAAAGTCTTTATATATAGGATATATACGAAAAAGTTCTTCTACTATATTTTATATATAGCAATTTCCAAGCGCCTAGTTCAGCGTGAATCATCTCTTGTATCAATGAACTATATATAGTTCAGTGTATATTACTATACTGTACAAATCTATTTTTTTGTATAGTAACATGCACCGACAAATATCATAATCATCTTTCTTGTTACTATTTTGGTGTGTTATATGATCAAACCTAGTAACGTCACACTTAAATTCGAGTTGATCCAAAAAGACATATGATTCGATTAGTATCTAACGGAGATCAATCCGATCAGTTTACATTTGACACTATCTAAAAACAATCTACTCTTGATTTGGTCTAACTAACCAACCATCAGCAGAAAAATAGTGTGACTGTCGTCGTAAAAATCCCTTTTCACTTAGGGTTGTTCATTTGAAATCTAAACATATCTTCTTGAATTATTGCTTGAAATCTTTTTTAAAAGACTAATTTGTGGTTAAATCTCGTTCTAATGAGGTATTTTTGCTTGTTTATAATGTTGTCATACATAATTGATATGCTATATCTGAAGTACTCTCAAGTCTCAAGTGACAGATAGTTATTTTTTGTTTTAATTGAAGAAATGACACATTACACGTATAGTTTAAATACTTTAAACAGAGTCATTTTGTTGGCAAATGATACCTTCCCGTGGTCGATCTCCAAGGTTTGTAACGTATGTGATGACGCTTTTTTATGCTCACCTAAATTATGTAAACGTTGACTTCTATTAATTGTATATAGAAGAAGTTCATACAACAGCATTACTCTTAGAGATCTTTGAAGTATATCCTATGATTATATTAACGATTTGTTAACTTTGGAAAACAGAAATGGTATTTATGAGGTTAATATAAACTACGATTTAAGTTTCTTACACAAATAAGATATTTGAAAAGCTTTTAGTGTTGTACAATAATAGTTTTACTAAGGAAATAATTATTTTATCATTTTAGTTTCTTTATTTGCGGAGTTGGAATCATTGGTATAGGTTATAAAATTCATTTATGCATAAATTATTTTGTGTCAAGTGTTCAAAACATATTGTGCAAAATTAGTTTTAATGGTGAATTCTTCATAGGAGTAGCCCGCCTGATCTAATTAATTAAATGATCTTGCCTTGCTACAGAATTATTTCCATGATTTTGTGATTTCTACCATTCTCCATTCATATAATTCACAAACTTATTACTTGGCACAAACTTTTAAAATTTTATTTTTTGAAACTTCTTTTATATACAATTTTCCTCTAATGTTGGGCCACTGATTGTAGAGTATGTTTTAGGTATACTGTGTTCTAATGAATATCACATTAGTTTTGTATGTATCATTTATAATTTTTTTTTTGTTTTCTCTAAAGAATACTTTAAAAACTAAAATAAAATTAAAATATACTGGAAAACAATTTTAAGTAGAAATAAGAGATATTGCCATTATGGTGCAGAAATATATAAATTAAATAGATTAGTTTTGATAAAATGAAATAAATACGATTAATAAAAATGAAGAAACATGGTAGAATTCGATACCATTTTGTTTACCAGCGTAAGATGTTTTTGTGGGTTAAGTTAAGGAAACAAAAGAAAATATGGGGATAGTTTATTGAAGGAATAGTGTTTTGGTTTAAACAAAATCTTGTTCGAGTGAAGAAAAAAGTTTAAACAAAATCTTATTCTACTCATTCTTTATATTTACCATTTATTAGTAAATCATATTAATTTTTATTGGTCACTATATTAATAGAGTAGGAGTAAAACTATAACTTCTATAAAAGACACATTGAAAATACAAAACGTCAATTAATTTAAAACAAAAAAATTATAATTCTAAATATCATTTAGTTCTAAACCGAGGAAGTATCTTTTACATTCCCAGAATCTCTACACTTGTAGTTGTATCTAGGCCTGGACAAAAAATCTGAAATCTAAAAATGGATCCGAAAAATCCAGCTCCAAAACCGACCCGAATGAATTCAAAATTATACTGAATGGATTTTAAATTTCCCTATCCAAATAATCCGAATCCGAACCAAACCGAACTCAAATCCGATCGGATATCCGAAATAAATTCAAAATAACCGATATTAACTATACAATATATATAGTTTATATATATAGTTATATACACTCATATTTTTTTTTCGATATTTCAGTTTTCTTTTTCTTTTTTGATTTATCTTTCTCTTTTTAATTCATATTCTTTTTGATATGTTCGGGTTTTTTGATTTTTTAGATTTGTTTGGGTTTTGGCTGGATTTATTTTGGATTTTCGGATTTGTTTCGAGTTTTGGCCAAATTTTTTTCGGATTTTTCGGATTTGTTTCGGGTTTTGGCCGGATTTTTTGAAGTTTAGATACAAATCCGAAATAACCAGTATTATGCTTGATTTTATATTGGGTTTATAAAAAAATCCGATCTGAAAATCCGTTTAGATCTGATCCGATCCGAACCAAAATCTTGTTATAATCCAAATGAATTCATATTTTTCCTATTCGAAAAATCCAAAATCTAAAAAATCTAATCCGATTCAAAATCCAAATGCCCAGTCCTAGTTGTATCCTTGCCTAGGTCCAACCGTTAACACATCGTATATCCTATCAGGAATTATATTTGTTATGCCATTTTGTCATTTGACCACCGATTTTTTCGTGTAGCCGCATGAATAAATTGTGAATATTGAACTCAATGGTTTCTTTTTAATTTTGCATTTGTAGAACCCACTAATGTTATTAGAGATTGTAAGTTAATGATGACACTACAACTATCAAAAGAAACCACATTATCTATTTCTTGTTCCCTAATAGCTTAACAAGTAGGCTAGTAACGTGTGTTAAGAACTTTGTTTGATTGCGCGGTTTTAAATTTAATAGTTACCTTGGTTGTGATATACTCAATATATTATTCCCGTAGTTACCTATATTCAATGATCAGACTATAAAACTTAAGCTACATAGTTTGTCTCGATTCATTTAAAAAAGTTCTTTAAACTTCTTAGAGCATCTTCAACCCAACACTTTAAATATGAAGTGTTGAACACTTCATATTTAAAGTATGTGTATGTTTGTCTCCAATGTTAACATTTTAAATACACCTTTAAAATTATTTGTAAATTGCATTATAGTTCTCAATTTTATCATAATAAATTAATATCATAAAGCTTTTACAAAAACTTAAAACATACATTAAAAATATTACAAACAATATTTAAGAAATAAAACATTACATTATTATGTAAAATACATATTAATAATAATAAAATACATAAACAAAAAAATTACAAATAATACCAAATTACTCACTAAAACTATTTTCATAATACACTTTGGTTTCATTAAATGAACAAATTCTTAATTTCTTAAAAAAAAGTGCAGCACATAGAGCAAAGAATTATGAGTTGACTCAGTTACATATGTAAAATGATGCAAAAAAATTACTCCTTCTGTTCCTAATTGATGTTACTTCTAGCATTTTCACACATATTAAGAAAACACATTAAAAACTGATTATAAATATATTATTTTGTGTTATTAACAATTTTTAATAACTTTAAACCAATAGTATTTTATTATTTTTCTTGAATTTTACAATCCATCATTAATGATCAATAAAAACTACATAGAAAACTTAAAAATTGTATCTTTTAAAAACAATTTGTTTTCCTAAAAATAGGATCAACTAGGAACAGAGGGAATAGCTTTTAAAGAGATACAAGAGGATAACAAAATATTATTAAAAGATTTTTAAAGAGATGGACAAATTTTTGATGATCTTGGAGGTTTGGCATCAAGTTTACCTAATTATTAGTATTGTTGTTGTATTTTAATTATGTAATATTTATGTGTGTGTAACATTATTTTTTTGTATTACTTTATTTTGTATTTCACTTTTTTAATGTAGTATTATTTTATATAGTTTGTTATTTAATGTCATGGAATCTTTTTTTTATATTAACATTTTCTTATTTTAAAAAGTTATTGCAGTTTAAATATTAAATTTATAAAAGTATAAATAAATAAAATAAATAATATTATGTATATGATATATAATTGTAGAGACTAAAATGTAAATAAAAAGTTGAATCTTTAAATTTGAAGTGTTGAATAGTGATACTCCAAATTCAAAATTTGAAAGGATAAAGTGTGGAAGTGTTAAATTTTTTTATATTTAAAAGGATCAAGTATGGGTTGCAAATGCTCTTAAAAAACCCAAGATTCTCACCCCCCCCCCCTCCAAAGGCGCAGTGATCTCAGTTTGGAACTTGGAAGTTGAAGGTAGGCATTTATCACACACAAATTGACCTCTTGGATTCCACTCACTTAATAGCTAATAGTACAAATTAACATGTCTAGGATCCGTATCAGTTCTTCCTAGTTCCTACTAGGATTCAATCATAAAATAACTAATAGCAGTGAAAGGAAAAGGAGTTTCATGAATTTTTTGCCAAAGTGTAATGATTTGTAATTTGCTTACAAAATTTAGTGGCACACTAAGAATAAAACCGGGTGGGGGACACATTGTTTTTTAAGTTCACCTTCTTTATGTTTCACTTTTTAAAAAAACTTCTTGCATTTAAACCATTTTAATAATATTTTGAGTTATACTCACTATATATATTTATCTAGTTATTTACACACACGTATATACACACCATACTGAACCACAAAAGATAACCGTATTTCAAATCTTAATATTAGTGATTTTTTTTAATGACTATCTATAGTTAGTATTTGATTTGTTCCGTAAAATTACGGGTTGTCAGATTTTTCAGATTTAGTTTTACCGGTTACTAAATCAGATATATTATATAGTTTTCTTTATTGTGAAATAAGATTACCAGAAAGAACATTTGCCGCTGACTAATAACCGGCTAAACCGATTAATTCATGCCTAACCATTTTATCCCCATTTTTTTATTTTTTGTTTTAATTTTTGGTTATTTTCTTTTACACAGTTTAATAAAAATTTAACTCAAGTACAAAAAAAACTCAGTAATACTCTATTTATCTTTACCATTCGATATATAATATATTATTTGAACCTTTGAACCCAAAATAAAAAATAAGTCCAAAAAACTGATGAAATTGCGATCAAATAACTATATTATCAGTTATATATTTGTATTATACTTTTATAACATCAAACCCTGTTAAACCTAAGATTTGTTTGCTAGGCGCTAGATCCAATTTGAAGTCCAACTAGTGCTTAACAGTATTTTGAACATGTAACATCTAATATTTAACCATTTACAAAAAAACAATTGTAGGAAAACCATTTTCACATTACTCAAACTATATACATACTAAAACTCAAGAAAAACATGTCACCAAATCATAAGAAATATAGGGGCCGTCAGGGTGTAGTCATATGAAAACTTCCAATTAATTCTGTAGCTCCACGAGTTTTGAAAAATAATGTCTAACTACATCAAAAGTTTTTTTTCGAGTTGTAGCCACATTTCCGTTAATTTTGACGGAAAGTTAAACAGTTTGTCTTAACCACTAACATAGTTGAAAGTTTTCATGTGGCTACACCCCAACGGTCCAAAAAAAATTGTAAATAATATTTAAACAATCATTACTTTCTACAAAAAATTAAACTCAAATTTTTTCTTTTATTAATTATGGACGAAAATTTAAATTATCTTTTACTATCCAACTTTAAATTATCCAGATTTTAAAATATTATTATTTTTACAATAGATCAGGATGGCTCACTTGACATAATTAAATTGATCGGTATTGATCCGTCCTGATCTATTATAAAAACTATAAATATTTGAAGATTTGGATGATTTAAATTTGGATGGTAAAAAATAATTTTAATTTTCATCCATAATTAATAAGAGAAACAAATTGAGTTTAATTTGTTTGTAGAAACTAATAATTGTTTAAATATTATTTACAATTTTTTTAATAAATTAATTTTGTGGTTATTATTGTATCTTTAATGACTTTATTAAAAAAAACTTAAATACTATATTATTTAAATACTCTAACTAAACAATTTCATTTTTATTTAGAAGATATTAAATAAAATAAAAAGATTTTATAATATCAATAATTAAAATTTGAAATATCTTTATACTTATTCTGTGCTATTTATTAGAGAATTGATTAACTAAATATAAAATTATTATCATTATTAGTAAGATTTTTTGAAAAAATTAAAAAGATTGTTCAATGGCATTTACTGTAATATCTCACATAAGTGTAAGGTTATTTTGTTTTTAACATTGCTCAAATAATTATAAATGGTTTGTGTTGTGTGAATTCGTTAAAATTGCTAATAATCATAATAATTTTCTATTTAGTTAATTAATTCTCTAATAATTCTTTAAATATTATTTACAATTTTTTTTGGAGCTTTCGAGGTATAGCCACATGTAAATTTTCAATTTTATTAGTGGTTAAGACAAATTGTTTAATTTCCAGTCAAAATTAACAAAAATGTAGTTACAACTTGAATTTTTTTTTTTTGATATAGGTAAACATAGTTTTTAAAAATCCATGAGAATCTAGAAATATAGGTTTCCATAAGTGGCAAAAGGCTCATCAATCATATCAATAATCTTTTGCTTTTCAACTTGGCCTACTAGTGATTATCCTACATTCACAACCACGAACCCTCAAATCATATTCACCATCTCTCAATGTAGATCATGATTGAACACAATATTATTAATTGATCTCTTTGCCAAGAATAAAAGAAAGATGAATTGATCTGTTCTATATATAATGAGACAATTTATTAGAAGGAAATTATTATTTGAAGGGATTTAATACAGCATGATTACTGGATCCTTTTCATATAAGATTAATTAATGGGGATCATTTCCATAAATTCTCATATTAGTGTAATACTGACTAGTTCTAATTGATTATTCATTGTCGTCCTAGTACTTCGACTCTCTAGATATATTTTTAAGAAACCAAAAAAATATCAGATGCACACTACAAGCGATGGAACTATCTATCATTCTGTCGGTGATAAATTTTAGTAATGGATCGACTAGTGACGGGTTCTGTTTCTTCATTAGCAAGGATAAAATCGATATGGTTCATCATTAATTAGGCTAATTAATTAGCTGTGAATTTTATATTACTTTATTTACATAAAATTTAGTGATGAATTTGTGACATAGGTAGAAAATATATACTTCAAACCTTTGATATGAGACGTTCGCAATTTAATTTACCGACATATTAATAAAGAACTCTATAACATGGAAAAAAAATTAAATAAAGAAAAACTAGATGCGAAAAAATTAAATAAAATTCGTTGCTAGTTAACGATTTTGTTACAATGAAAAGTTTAGCGACAAAATAGTGATATTTTAAATAAAACTGTGGGTGTTCTTTTGATAAAATCTGTCGGTGTTCTGTCACTAAAATGTATCGCCAATTATAAATTTCTTCAAAAAATGTTTAATTTGGATAAATCAACCTTATCCGATCCAAATAGAACCAATTCGAAAACTGAACCATAGTTTAAATATATTTTTAAGGTAAATACTACTTTTTTATTAAAATTTTAAATATACAAATTTTCTTTAATTAATCTGGAGGATAAGAACTTATATGAAGAAACATTACACCTCATTATCGAGCATTCTTTACAAAAAGATCGACAAATACATTTATGTTACGAAAAATAGAAAATAGTAAAAAAGAGAATATTAAGATTTAAATAGATTAAACTGATTCATAATGTTATTTTTTAAAACTAATAACTGTGTCCAACAATATTTTATTGATGAAAAGTTTAGTCATTTCAACGTGTTTTCCATTATAGTTTACACAATAAAAGTATGTATTCTGTTTTTAAAGATTTTTTTATTTTTAGTAAAATCATTTCTAATAATACTTTATATGTTACTTTAAAAATAGAGAAATGAATAGTGTTTCTTCTGAAGAAACACTATTCATTTCTCTATTTTTAAAGAAATACTTTTTTTATTTATAATATAATTCTTTAATTTTATATTTATTTATTTTATATTTAAAATAAAATTTTGTTTTCATTTATATACTTATATACAATTATATTATTAAATTTGGTTATTTAATTACTATAATATATAATATAAATTTATACTAAATTAGGAATACAACTTACATGAAAATGAAAAATATAAAAAAATCATAAATAAAAAAATAAATTAATCAAATTTGTAAAATTAGAAAGTAAAAATTTTTAATTTAAGTTAGTTAAGAAAATAAAACTATTATATATATTAAATATTATTTTTAAAATAAAAATAAAGATAACCATTGAAGCAAACTCTTCTTCTATTTTTAAAATTTTTTATTTTTGAAAGGTAAAATAAAGCAAACATTAGAGATGGTCTAAGTCAATTTAGCAATTAAGTCTTAGCATCGAAAAATATAACATTCAAGTGGTGGATTCGACGTGGCTCATTTAGAAAAACTTAGAAAGCCTAATGCACACATATATAAACAAAAATATAAGATTTTGCCTAAACTATAAGACTCTCGGACGATTTATTGCGTTGCTACCATTCTAAATCATCTCAAAACATATTTCATACTGAATCATTTCCCACAACAACTCAAACTTACCTCATAAATATATCTCAATTAATACACTATCCTTCAATAACGTATTTAGTATATCCACTCAAATCCAAGCTAGTTTTCTTTTGTATTCTATTGCTTTGCATTAATAAACTACAATACAACATCTGCATGTATATTTTATCGAAAAAGAAAAAACATCTGCTTGTATAAATCGTTCAAAAAGAAAGAAAATGGAGCATGTGCAACACATGTCAGCTTGATATATGAACACGTATGCTTTGAGTTTTGGTCCAGCTATATTTAATATCCCTAATTAAATATCCTAAACTATTTGGGCTTATAGTTTGGGCCTACATAATCATGGGCCAACGTTGTTGAATATTACGCTTCTCGCAAAGACGCAAACAAGTTTCAGAACAAAAAAAAAACAGAGATATTTTTTTCAGTAGAGAGCTAAAGCAAACGAAGAAACAATGGCGGGAATCGATACACAGAAGCAGCTTCTCTCTCTGATCCGTGATTTCACCTCTGAACGATCTCGTGGAGGTAAGATCTTCATACATTTTATCCAATTTCTGGAAAAAGCTCTCGAGATTTCGCAAACAAGAAGAATCGGAGTGCGTTTAGCAGAAATTTGAAACGAAATCGACCAGATTCTGGAAAAATTGATATGAATATTTGATTATTTTGAGTTTAGGTGTTGATTTGATCTTCATTGTTAATGATTCTGATTGTTTGTGATTTTTCTCGTAAAGAGCAAAGAGTTGTTGGATTGAAGAAACGAATCGAGGTTTTACAATCGCAAGTGGAAGCAGCGAATTTAGAAGTTGAAAAATCGAAGCGAATCAAAGAAGTGGCTGAAGAAGAGCTTAATGGATATGAAGTTGAATTGTCTTTGAACGATACTACGATTCAATCTCTGGAGGTTTTTTCAATTTTCCTTAATTCATGAGATTCTTAAGAGATTTTGGTGTTTAATGAGATCAGAAACTGTAATTTTTTTTTCTCAGGCTAGGATTGGTCTTCTTCAGGATGAAGTTTCTACTATTGGCAATGAAGTTGAAGCTATTAAGGTTTATTTAAAGCTTTTTGTGCTTATGGTTTGATTAATTTGATATACTGAGATTTTCGTTGATGACTTGGTGGTTGGTGAAATGAAGAACAAGGAAGTATTACTCAGGTGACTTCAGCTTTCTAACATCTTAATTAGGCATAAACTTAGAGGCTCTGTGATTTAATTTCTTATTCTCTTTGTGAATATGCAGAGATCAATTTATAAGCCAAATGGTTGAGCTGAACAAGGAAATAAGGTTGTTATCTATTCTATGCGCCTTTTCATTTTATGCTGCTGCAGTATGTTTCTAAGTTGTTTCCTTGGTAATAGAGAGTTCCAGAAAACAGTGGATTCGAGTTTGGGCAGTGATGATAGAAGTTCCATAACAGGAAGTGAGTAGCTAATGCTTGAAGTTAATTCACTCTTCTTGTTTGATTTCTCACTGTTTGTTAAAGAGATGATATATGTTTTGTGATAGCACATGTCAAAGTTTTGGAGGATGGTCATGGAGCTGATTCAGAAGCTATTAAGAATATGCTATCTGATGTAAATTCTGAATTAGCAAAAGAGGAAGAAGGATACTTGGCTGAGCAGAAGATACAAGAACAGGTAATCAATGGATCACGAGTCAATCTTATACTTGAAAGTTACCATTCTATAGCTTATCCATTCCCTGTTTTGGATTGGTAACTCGGTTTTTCTATTTGCAGCTGCAGAAGGAGCTTGATGAGTATGAGAAGAAAATGTCACTAATGGAGGCTATAAAAGACAAAACCAATTCAGTGCAAGTTCTTGCTAGATATCCTTAATTCTGCTTAGCTAGGGAAAGCCTGATTTATAAACTTATAATTATATGGTCCTTGTACTTTTATTTTCAATAGCCATTCTTTCTTCAAAAGAATAGTTTCCTTGATGTAAAACAAGCAGACTTCAGAGTTGGAACAGACACTGGCTTCACTCGGGGAGGAGCTGCAAAAGAGATGCCGTTGCCAACATTGCCAAGCTGAAAATTTGGAAGTCTTGAGCTTACTTCTTCAGGAAGATCAGGTTTGTTGACTCATATAAACTATTTTTCTCATTTCGAAATGCCATCAAGATACAGGAACCAAAAGCTTTTATATTCGTATGTTATGGGCTTATATGAAATGTTTGACATTATTACAGTCTAGTGTAAGATATGTTCCAATTTCTCTAGTAGTCCTTAAACTTATTTGCTATTTGTTAGCCTAATCATATAATAGAAACCAATAAACCTTAACCAGAATCTCAACATTAAGAAATATACAGGTTGAAAAGCATCCAGACTCTAGTTAAGGTTCATATTGTTAAATTTCTTTTTTTGCAGGATATGGAGGTGTCGTAGATAAAGCCAATCTTACTTGTAGTTTACTTGAGGGAAGATTGGTAAGACATTCAAATTTCACCTCTCAGACATTTTTTACTAAATGTGCAATTATGTCTTCAACACTTATATCACGTTCTTCGATTTTTAGGGTACAAATCAATCAGACTCAATGATTGATTCATCAATCAAGTCATTTTCATTATATATCTTTGTAAAAAAGTACCAAGTCATTGAATCCAAATTTAGACACATACAAGTACAACAGACCGAAATCAACCTTTTTAATCCTTTTTCAAGCTGTGCTCTTTGCTCTATTAAATCCGAATGTCATTTTTGGCCCTGTTTGTTGAACCAATTTATCTTGTTAATTTTATACCAAACCAATTTTTGGCCCTGTTGTTTGTTGAACACTCATTAATTTTATACCAAACCAATTTATCTTGTTATCCATTTTTATTAAATGTTTGTTTCAGTTTCGTACCTACCTTATAGTTAATGCTTCTGGGTTCGGTTGGTTTGAATCTGTAGCTAAACCATATTCAAATTTGTTTCGATTTTTCTAAAACTGAACATAGCCGGATCAAATCAGTCACTCGATTCATAGTATTAATCATATTTTTACATGGTTCAGTTCAGTTTTGACCGGAGTTATTTTAAATTCTCTATAAAAAGGACCTAATAATAAAAGAATCTCGGTGTGGACTGAGCATAGTTTAAGAGTTGACTGGTTCGTGGGGGAAAACAAGGAGGACTAATCTAAAGATGGAAAACAAGCTGGAAGAGTTTGCTACATCGACATAGAGAAAACTGTAGAAGAAAATAAATTCATTCGAATCATTTGATAGAAAACTGTAGAAGAAAATAAATTCATTCAAAAAAAAACAAAAACAAAAATTAAGAGTTCTCTAGATACACGCAATTAATTACAATTATTGATCGGACCATACCTGTAGGTGTAGTAGTTTGAAGAGATATGATGATCTACCAAGCTTGTCGCAGCCATTGTGTAGACTCTAAAGAGCAATAAATGATGTTTGTGGTGGCAAATTGGAGAAGAAGTAGTATTTAAGCGAGTCTTGTTTCATCATCATCCCATCAAATACAAGCTTATAATAAGTGTTCTCTCTACTACCTTTTCGTGAATCAAAAAGAGAGTAAATATCAATCAAAAGATGGAAGGCAAAATTGTGATTTTAAGTGTCCTCATAATGAGCATGGTCGCGGGACAGATTCAAGTAGAAGCAAAAGTTTGCTGCCCGAACATAAAAGCTAGAAATACCTTTATTATCTGCCGTATTTGAGAAGTTTCCTCCGAGAAATTTTGCGCACAAATCAGTAAATGCAAAATCGTTGCTGGGACTTGTCCGGAGGGTTATAATAATGACATTCTCGACAACATAGGTAACTTGATTTTTAATCTCTTTTACTAGAATATACTATACTTTTGTTTTATTATATTACTTTTTGACAATCAATTTTTTTTTTTTTGATGTACGTGGCATGTATTTTGAATTTTTGTTTGCTCTCTCAAGGTGATGATGCTGTTAGTGAATACTGCAAATTGGGATGCGTATCCTCTGTGTGCGATGCGTTAACCACTCTCCAGACCTCCGGTAAAGCAAAATCATTACTATTGTTACTTTTGTTTGAATAATAGATGATGGAATAATTCTGATACTGTTTCTGTGCCTATAGACGCAAGTGAAATTGTGAATGGCGCGATTGAGCAATGCACCAAGGCATGTTCTACTTTCTGCACCAAAGACTCTAAAACCGCAACTGAAATTGCCTAAACAAGCACATGTATGTGAAGGGGTGGCCATGTTTCAGAGTATAATTTAATTTGCATGCAATAAGTGTCGTGTATGTCACAAAAATGCTAGACATATCTTATGCTAGTATTTTAATATCAAGTTTCAAGTTTGTGTATGTGTCGTTGAAGGTTTTCGAACCGAGCTTGTATCTTCCTTCTACTTGCTATTATTATCTAAATAAAAGAATATTAAGTGTGTGTGTCTTTATTAGTCTTCTTCTCTCGACTATTTTCACTTGCTTTCCATTTATATTATTATTATTCCACACTTGCTGCACATTTTTGCTTTGCACGTAACTATCTTATAAGATAAACGATGGTATAAGAACGATGGTATTCGTCAGAAAATGTTTGGTTTTATAATTATCTTGCATCGGAAAACTATCAAGAAACTCGTAATTTCACATGAACGATGGTATTCGTCAGAAAATGTTTCCTTGTTTCCCATTCAGAAAATGTTTGGTTTTATAATTTGTTTTTCAAATATTGAAAGAATTCATTTACATGGAGAATTAGATTTTTTATTTTATCTTGTAGGTAGAAAGATAAGATGTATTTATACACATTTGACCTTCAACAAAGAGTTCTCTGGAAACTCACCATTGAGAAAAAGTTCCTGTGGGACCATTTGCCAAGAAAGAAGAGTGAGTTACACATTTGAAAACTTCCCCTTTATCTAAAATAGCTATCATGTCGCTGTTCTGGATCGTGCTAAGCTTATGAGTGATCAAAACACTTGTCCTTTGATACAAGCTTGAAGACTTGATAACAAGCTGTTTGATCAAGACAATTGGACTATGGTCTCTCCTTGTCTAAATCAAAGATAAGGTGGAGACGAGGGTGGATTGAACTGAACCACAATAGCGACTGATACTTAAAGGATCCTCAATACTCAGACTTAGTTCATGAGACAAAGAGAAGAAATATTTAGGGTTTTAAGCCGAAAACGATATTTTGTTGATAAAAGGGTGAAAAACTCGACTACATATGGAAGACATCATAATATAATCAGGGGCCAGGTTCATAAGCATAAAGTAAAAGAAAAGCACATTAAACCTGCAAGAAAGAAAAGGAAAACACAATATCTCTAAAACAAAAGAGCCTTTAGGCTTTAAACACAAAATATTCGAAAAAAGAAATAAGATATATATGCTTTGAGTGTTCAACTCTTGAATGGTCTTGATTTGAGCTCCTCCAGCTGGAATTGGGTCTTCTTAGACTTTTTCTAAAGTCAGAAAGACCTTAGAAAGATGTGCTTCAGGCCTGAGCTTGAACAAGGGCCATTTCATCTTATCGGAGATTAAAGGATCCACCGGACATGCCTTCACTGTTTGGTCTTTTCTGGGAGATTGGTATGGCTGATGGATGTGGTCTTGATCTTCTGGAAAATAGACTCAGAGTAGGTGGATCACCTTCTGGTTCGCTGGGGTCAGGTGGTTGAACAGCTCCATCAAATGAGAGCTCTCGGATCAAGCATGATCAATCCTTCACCATCCAGCTGGTCCAAGAACATGCTGAACTTTGTTTCCAAGCTTCTGCTCTTGCCCCTTGTCATTGGTTCACCCCTTATGCATGGAGCTTGGATAATGTTGGACTTCTGCAAACCCAAATCTCTCATTAGTATGATATTGTCCCTTGACTTAGTGGTTCGGTGTCCTCATCATCCTTCCTATAAGCGCATCCTGGGAAGGAGATGCCAACATTGCCAAGCTGAAAATTTGGAAGTCTTGAGCTTACTTCTTCAGGAAGATTATGTATAATGTTGACTCATAAAAACTGTTTTTCTCATTTCTCAATAACTTTTTTCAAACTGTTATTAAGATACATGAAAACGAATGAGAGAGTGAAGAAGATGAAGTTGAAAGTTTTTTAGAAAGATATTTTCTCAATAATCACAATTGGTCAACATTACAATATATATATACAGCTATGGTTAGCTAAATTAAACCATGTAAGCTATACAATCTAATTAAACTAGGTAAGTTATACAATCTAACTAAACCGGTAATTAATATAACTGAAAATATACTAGAATAACTTTACTTTTAATGTTAATTGCTAGACTAACCTTCTCAAAATGAGATTAGTTATTATAACCTTAATCTTTTGTCAAAAGATAATAATACCATTTTTATTTTACTGGTTAATAATTTTTGAAAATATTTGAAAAAATTAAATAAGTTAATTAAATATAAGGAAATAATTTTTTTTTTGTAAAACTAAACAATAAAATTCATTTCTCATAACCCACACTCTCTAAAACTAAAGAAACACTAATATGGATTTGGAGAAAGAGTAAATAAGAGGCTTAGGTAAAATATATATCTAAGAACACTTCCATAGAGAGGTGCTAAGTATTTTAGAAAAAAAACCTAGCCGCTGGCGTCTCCAATGGTGATTCTGAGAAGATCTCAAGATCCAACCGTTTGAAGAAGACTCCTAACACCGATCCCCTCTCCACATCTCTGAGGCCCGGATCCTCCCTCTGTCTTCTCTATTCCGGTTTTCCCCATTTTATTGGGTGCTTTAGAAGATCTTACTGTAACTTTTTGCACAAGACTTCAAGATGTTTTCCTCCTCTCATCGATCAGATTGATCTGCTCGTCCTCTTCTGAACCATTCATCAAAACTGAACAGAGATGGACAGAAACCACCAATCAAAATTCGAAAGTTCGACAACTCTACTATAATAGCAAGCCATCGTTTATCATTGGTTGGAAGGATGTTTCACAGAGATAGCCGATCTGCAGCGATAATTGTCCAGATGCCTAGACACCAAATCTGGAACATTGAAGGAAGGGTCAGAGGGCACGATCTAGGAAATGGACAATTTCAATTTGATTTTGATAACGAAGATGACCTTCAGAAGGTACTCCGCAAAAGCCCATGCTATTTCAATGATTGGAGCTTCTCTTTGGAGAGATGGGAACCCAACATCAGAGAGGATTTTCCGAATACAATGACGTTTTGGATCCACATCACAGGAGTTCCCTTGCTGTATTGGGATGTGAGTACATATACAGATATTGGAAATGCTCTCGGTGAGGTTAAAGCTACTGATGTTCGTGGCAAACGTATACAAGTATGCTTGAATGCTGATAATCCTCTCACGATGGAGACCATGATTGAATTTGACAACGGAGACAAAGCAACAATAAAGCTTAGATACAAAAATCTCTTTCGGTATTGCTTCACTTGTCACCACATTTCTCATGAGGAATCCACGTGTCCACTTTCTACCCGAAGAGGAGAAAAAGAAGAACCGAGAGAAACGTGTTGTGGCCCATAGAGAAAAAGAGAGAGAACGGAATGAGCATCCTTATGAGACTAAATTTTCGAGAGCTGAGAAAGCAAAAGCCCCTATGGAAGTTAGCACAGGAAGGATGGAGTCTCAAGCTCATGTGGAGGAACCAGCTAGGAAGAATGTATGGAAATGCATCGAACCGGCTAGAGATTATGGCTCAAGCTCTTCCCGGGATAACTATCACCTATCACTTAGGGAGAACAGGAAGAGAAAACCCTATGATTTTGAACCCTTGGACGGCATGAGCTTGAGAAGGGATCACCTGGAGTTTTCCCACAGGCAGAAGGTGCGCTACAATGATAGAGATGGAGCTGATCAATACAATGACAAGAGGTATATGAACTACAAAAGCAGGAATGGATATAGTCGTGAAGCAGCTCGGTACCATGAACGTTGGAAAGAAGCACACGCAAATCACCTCTCTGAGACATGAAGATCTTACCGATTCCCGGAGAGAAGAGGGAAATAAGTGTGGGTTCCGAAAGCATCTTAGGGCTTGGTGATGGAAAAAGAAAAAATAGGAGAATCCTCAAAACCTGCCTCGCATCTGTCTCAACGTAGCTCACAAGGTATTGCACCGATCGATCAAAACATGGTGCTGGAAGTTGTTGAACCCCAGCAAGATGAAGAGATAGTCCCAAAAACTCAAGAGAAGGACATGGAAGTGGATAATTGTGAGTTAACAGCTGAGGAAGAAGCCCGTTTATTGGAAGAGGCAGAAATTTTTGCAGCTGAAAACCCAAACTATTTCGAGGATGATGATCTGCTAGGGGAGGAACTTGAAGGTGATATGACAGATGATGATGAAATGATTGAGGCTGTTCGTCCCCTATATCCAGCTCAGAATGAAAAACCAATATCTCCACAGAATAGCCTGGATGTGCCAATCGCAAGTCTAAGAAACCCCACGAAGAAAAAGAACTGGACAACACAACTTTGGGAGCTATTATCCCCATATCCGAGGATCAAGCATTGGGAAAGAAGAAGCCCCCAAGGAGCCCGATAGCTGGCGTGACTACTAGGAAAATCCATGTGTTTAATGCTTCCAAGGCAGGGAGACCATCCCCAAAGAAGAATCAGAGCCGCGGTGCTCCCTCGTCTCAAAGATCAATTTCCCTCATCATGAGGTGTTCCCATCATCCAAAAGTACCAAGAAAGTCACCAAGTCTGGTTTGGATGATTCCTAGAAACCTCCCAATCCTCCAGATGAGGATTTTCAGCTGGAATTGTCGGGGAGCCGGATCCCCCCTGGCAATTCAAAGGTTACGGGAAACTCGCAGGCGTCTTTTTCCAGATTTTCTTTTTCTCAGTGAAACAAAAAACTCTCATTCTTTTTAGAAGATTTACAACTCTCTCTTGGTTGTGATCATTTAGTTACGGTTTATCTCTCTGGTCGAAGTGGGGGGGGGGGTTTAGCACTTTTTTACTTCAATTCTTTTGATGTTTCTGTTATTTTTTCTAATAACCGCATGATTGATGTGGAAGCCTCTTTTGAAGGTAATAAAATTTATATGACGTTTGTCTATGGTGATCCTGTTGTTAAGTTTCGTCAGCAAGTCTGGAATCATTTAACATCGTTGGGGATGACTCAAGCAGGGCCCTGGTTTATGATAGGAGATTTTAATGAGCTCACAAGTAACTCAGAGAAGCGTTGGGGCCGACGGCGTTCAGAGGCTTCTTTTCTGCCTTTCAAGCTTATGCTTGAGAATTATGGCATGCAGCATTTCCATTTCAAAGGTAATCCCCTTTCTTGGGTGTGGGACGTCGTGGGAGAAACCTAGTAAAGTGTAGATTGGATCGGACAGTAGGAAACGAAGACTGGTATGCAGTTTTTTCCCACACATATGTGGAGTATTTGTCTCTATGGGGGTCAGACCATCGACCTATGTTAGCACATATAACATTAGACCGGAATTTTTTTTAAAATCTTTTAAATTCGATAAACGATGGCTCCATAAAGAAGGGTTTTCCGAGGCTGTGATCGAAGGCTGGGAAAACTCCGGGGATTTGGACTCAGAACCATTACATGAGAAAATCTCAAGGTATCGCAGTGGCATTGCAGATTTGCGAAGATCAAACCCTTCTAACACAAAGAAACTGATTGAGGATCTTAAAGAATCACTGAACTGGGAGGGTAACTCGATATCCAGCTCGACATAAGAAGTGAATAAAATCTAATCCCTCCTTTGTGAGACGTATAAAGAAGAGGAAATTTTTTGGCAACAGAAAAGTCGAGCAACATGGCTATCCGAAGGTGATGAAAATATGAAATTTTTCCATGCTACAACCAAGCAAAGGCGAGCAAGAAACAGAATTGTTGGGCTAAAAAATAGCAATGGTGAATGGATTGAAACCTCAGCAGGTATAGAAGATGTTTCTATGGATTACTTTAAGGAGCTATTCTCTTCTACATTGACGGGTAATATTGAGGAAGTCCTAAAATATTTGGATTGTGCCATCACACTAGACATGAATACAGCTCTTACTAGACCTGCCACAGAATCAGAAGTGAAGAAAGCGCTTTTTAGTATGCATCCGTAGAAAGCACCGGGGCCAGATGGTATGACTGCCCTTTTCTATCAAAAATTTGGGCATACCGTGAAAGGAGACCTTGTTAAGGTGGTCAGGAAGTTTCAAGAGGAGGGAGGCTTTGATGATAGACTGAATGAGAAAAATATGTCTCATTCCAAAGACAGAAAGGCCAGTGATGATGCAGGAGTTCAGACCCATTAGTCTTTGCAATGTAAGCTACAAGATAATTTCCAAGGTTCTGTGTTCCCGACTAAAAAAAGTATTACCGAATCTCATTTTTGAAACCCAATCGGCTTTTGTGGCTGGGCGTTTGATTACAGATAATATTCTTATTGCTCAAGAGAATTTCCATGCGCTAAGGACACATAGAACTCGCAAGAGTGATTTTGTGGCGGTGAAAACAAATATGAGTAAGGCTTATGACAAGGTGGAGTGGCACTTTCTTGAGGGTCTGTTATTGAAAATGGGTTTTGACCCTAAATGGGTGCAATGGATCATGACCTGTGTCACATCTGTATCTTAGAAGGTGCTTATAAATGGACAGGCAAGAGGGGAAAGCATACCAGGAAGGGGACTCCGACAAGGTGACTCCCTTTCCCCGTATCTATTCATTCTTTGTACAGAGGTGTTGATATCTCATCTCAAGAATGCAGAAAGGGAAAAACAAATTACAGGCCTGAAGGTTGCCATATCTAGCTCAGCGATAGTTCACCTTTTATTCGCTGATGACAGCTTATTCTTCTGCAAAGCAAATCCGGCGGAATGCCGAGTTATTCTAGATATTCTCCGTTAATATGGCGAGGCGTCAGGACAGCAAATAAATTTCCAGAAATCCTCTATTCTGTTTGGAAACAAAGTGGCGGATCATATGAGAGCAGAGTTAAAATCTCTGCTAGGTATACAACAAGGAGGAATGGGGAATTATCTAGGACTCCCGGAACAGATTTGTAGCTCTAGAGCGAAAGTATTTGCCTTCGTACAAGACCGGTTACAACACCGCATCAACAATTGGACGGGTAATTTTCTGTCCAAAGGCGGTAGAGAAGTTTTGATTAAGTCAGTTGTGCTGGCTCTTCCGACATATGTCATGTCGTGTTTCCTTCTCCCTAAAGGTCTATGTACAAAATTAAGCAGCGCTGTGTCATGCTTCTGGTGGAGTGCTAAGGAAAATAACCGAGGAGTGCATTGGTTAGCCTGGGACAAAGTATGTCGCCCACAAGGCGCTGGAGGCATTGGTTTTAGATATTTTGCAGACTTTAATCTGGCTTTACTGGCAAAGAAACTATGGAGGCTTCTAAAATTTCCTGATTCTTTACTAACATATGTTTTGTCTGATCCTTGGCTCCTGGACCTCCCAGCAAGACCAGCCCGACAGTGGCCAGATGTTATATGTTCGCCTCACCTCTCAGTTGCGGATTTGATTTGTAAGGATACGAGAGTATGGGACCTGAGCTTGATTAGATCGGTCATCGTAGCAGAGGATATTCCCCTCATTAAAATTCTACGTAGAAGTTTGGTATACCGGGAGGATTCATATTGTTGGTCGCATACAAATAATGGTAAATACTCGATGAAGTCAGGATATTGGCTAGTAAAGTCAACTGAGTTTCGAAGAGTGGGTACGAGGTTTATGGAGCCCAGTATTACGGCTTTACAAGCTCAAGTGTGGAAACTAAAAACATCAAGGAAGATCAAACACTTTATATGGTAAATAGTCTTTGGATGCATAGCAACAAAACAAATCCTGTTGAATCGTCGTGTAGGCACTGATGGTACGTGTCCAAGATGCGGAACAGAACCAGAAACACTAAACCATCTTCTTTTTGAATGTGTTTTTTCCCGCCGAGTATGGGATCTTACGCCTCTTGCTCAAAACCAGCCAAGTTTCCCCTCTGAAGGACTATTTACAAACATGGATACTGTATTCTGGAGACTAACAGCAGAGGAATTGGAACTTGAGAAGATCAAATGCTTTCCATGGCTACTATGGCGGATCTGGAAAGCGCGGAATGATAAAGTTTTTAATGATGTAATTTGCCCACCACAAGATATACTAAACGTGGCTGTGAATGACTGCAAAGCCTGGGGTTTAGCAAATGAGGAGAAAGATCTGGATATTATTCCTGTGTATCCACCAACAGCTTATACGCCGGCGGTCTCAAACACTCCGCCCTCTTTACTTGTTTGCCGGATAGATGCAGCATGGAAAGAATCGGACGAATTCTGTGGGTTGCGTTGGACACTGTTTACGGAACCTAACCACGAGACTCACACATTAAACTACGTGGAACTCGCAGATGTTTATCTCCCACTCACACGGAATTCATTAGGTTGCTCTGGGACATGAAATGCTTAGTGGATATAGGGATAATATATGATTCATTTGTGACAGACTTACAGGAGTTACTAGCGATCATTACGACACCTGAAGACTGGCCGATTTACTTTGCAGAACTTGCAGATTTCTATGCATTTAAGAGACATTTTCTTTTTTTTAATCTTTTGTATGCTTCTAGAGCTTCTAATGTCCATGCTGATTTTCTTACCCGTCAAGCAAGACAGTGAGGGCTCACTTTTTCATTTATTAATTTTACTGTGCCATTATGGTTATCTTCGGTAGTTTTTTCCTTTGCGCGTGGTTATGATAGTTAAATAAATAATTTTTTCGACGTAAAAAAAAGAGAGGTGCTAAGTGAGGTTCTAATATTTTAGTGAATTAAAACTTATTAAAAATAATCAAAATCAAGCAAAACTCATTAGAACCGGGTTTAAAAAACTTTTAGAAACTCTTAGAACCTCATAAGTGTCAGTATATGAGTGGATGAGATTAATTTTAACAAAAACAAAAAAACCAACGTGATATCTCTTTCAACACACCTTCGCTTGCTCTCCTTCAGCTCCTTGCGTTTCCTGCAATTCCTCTGAAATGTTTCTTCTACTTTCCCCATCATTTTTCGTCTCTAATTACTGTTTAAATCCAATCGAATTTTCTGAATTTGCTATGTTTTGTCATCGGATCTGTATGATTTAGATAGTGATTAATTAGGATTGATTTTGGTGGTTTCTCAGCAAAATTGATTATACAGTGATTTGGATTTGGATTTGGATCTCTCTGATTTGGATGGTAATTACGCAATTAGGATGGATTTTGATTATTTTGTGTTTCAGAATTAGCTTAATAGATTTGGAGTAGGAATCTCAAATTATCTTCTAAGAACATGTTCAAAAATCAGTGTTTCTTAATCTGGTATTTACTCTTGATGGATGAAGAAAATACGTGTTTAGTTGACAGATAGCATGGGTTACTTCTTAGGAGAGGTAACTTTATCTTATTCTGATAACAGAAGTAAAAGACAGTACATCTAGATTCCTTTTGGTCCATGTGTGATGTTCCCATTATAACATATTATCCCCTTTTTTCATTTTCAGGTCTTCTTCCCATATCACGATGTGACAGAGGTTGAACTCAGCTTATCAACTGGTGAATAAGTTGTTGTTAGAAAGGTTTGATAGTAAACCAACAAAGTCTCCTTTAATCCACATGAACTGATATGGTGTGTTTGTTTGATATCACATTAATCTGTTTTTCATTGTCAGGTTACCAGCAGAGGGTGAATGCAAAGACAAAGCCGGTTGGCTCCCTTATGAGTACATTGAAAGACGGGAGCGAGTTCTTGCTCGCAAAGTGTCTTAAGTTTTCTGAGAATTTGAAAGGTGACATTGTGGTTCCCTTTGTTTATTATGGAATTGAGTTGCTTCTATAGAAGAGTTGTGTGTGTTGTTCTGTAGAAAGAAAAAGATTCACCAGCTAAGCAGAAGTCCATATACATTTCTGGATTGATGAAGATCAGAGTTGATACATGTTTATGAATCTGATAGTGATTCATAGTTGGAGAAGAAGCTTCAAAGAACAAGAAGAAAGATGGAGAAGAAACACAATACGGCGATGACGAAGAAGCGAAAACACGGAATCTGCTGGATGACTCTGCAACAACGAAATTGAAGTCTCAGTCTTATAAAACTTATAGAAGCTGTGTCCCTTCTGCAGATGAGGAGAAGTTATCAGTTCTTGGCTTTGAGGTACAGAGAAAATAAAAAAATATGCTAGGCGATTATGCTTGGATCTTAACAAGTTTGTAGCTAATCGTTTGAACAAATATCCTAGGATTGTTACAGATGAGTGGGACTGCTATATACATAAGAAAGAAACAGATCGTACCGATGCTTGGTGTGTTAACTGGAAGATCACAAAACAATTCTCGGTTTTGAAGAGAATCCATTTTATTGGGATATGTAAAAACTTTGCTTTCTCATCTGTTCATTCAAGAGTGTATAGAATAGTTTTAGGGGGGGTGTTGATATAATTGTTAACTACTATTTGAAAAATATTTTGATGGTTTGCTTTGTTGAATTTGCTGTTGTTGGCATATTTTGCCTTGGGTCTGTTGACAAACATGACAGGTGTGTGATTTTCTCTTAGATTTTCTCGGAAGCTTTGTTGAACTGTGTTTGCTCTTTGTCTGGAAGATTGGGTTGGTTTAGGATCTTCTCTGTTTGCTATGTTTGGTCTCATGTTTGGTTTAGGACATGTTTAGCTCTAGTTTAGAACATGTTCTTTCTGTTTGCTCAGGTTTGGTCTCATGATACATTTACAGATAGGATGTTTTTGTATTTGTCAAGTTTGAGTGTGTATCAAGTTCAGATTATTTCACAACTTTTCAAAAAGTTATTTTTTAGAACCTCTAATGAGGTTCTACCATTGGACTTGATAAAAATTTAGAATCTCATTAGAGTATCTAAAGTTTTGCTTTAGAACCCATAAAAGGTTTTAAACTATTGGAGATGCTCTAAGTGAATAGAGAAAAGATAACATGAAAAAAAAAATAATAATAATTTTTGAATCAAGGTGGAACTAATCAAGGTGGAACTGAATGAATGATTATGGAGAAAGAAGAAAGAGGCTCATAAAAAACCATGAAAAAATAGTCTTACAAGTTATTCTATTTTAGGAATATTTTTACTTAGTTTTGTTATTAATTAGGTAAAAATTATTAAATATATGCGATGTCATTGTATAATATATGTGACTAAAAATTTGCGGTATCATAGATACCTAAAATCTACCATTGTAAATCTACGGCCATTAAAAAGATCAGTCTAGTAAGAAAATAATATGCGGTCAACGGAGTTCATAAATCTGCCATAACTAGTATCAGAATTCATAAATCTTATATAATTAGAATATAATATGTGGCAACTAAAAATTTAATCTAGCAATTAGTTTTTGGTACTAAAATCTATGGCCACTACTCAATCTAACGAAACTCTGGAACAACTAAAATGTGAAATATGCGGGAAAAACTAAAATATGCCACATATAATCTGTAGAAAAATCTTAAATCTACCGTAGAAAATTTTCTATGATGAAGAAAAGGAAAAATCTGCCACTTCATTAACAATCTCAAAAAAAAAATTACAACGAATTTTATCAATCTGCAAGAAGGAATTAACTCTTCGATGAATTCAAAACTCTACCATCACTTAGATATTTTACTCTGCGAATTAAAAAAATCTGCAATCAAAATCTGCAGTAACTCATTAAATCTGCTATTCAAACAAATCTACCATAACACAGAGCCGCAGATTAATTCGCAGATTTGTCAGTTTCTAATGACAAACTTGTAAATAAATACCATTTTTCCGAAAATTAATCTGATGTGACATTAATTTATAATGACATTTTTGTAATTAGATTTTTCCTAACACATAATTTTATGAGTATTTATGTAATTAAAAAAACTCATTTAACCTTTATCTTTTAAAAATTAAACTAACAATTAACATTTAAAATAGAGTTATTCTAGCTTTTCTCCTTTAATATAATCACTCCAATAGGAACCAAAAGCTTTTATATTCGAATGTTACGGGCTTATATGAAATGTTGACATTATTACAGTCTGATCTTAGATATATTCCAATTTCTCTAGTAGTTCTTAAACTTATTTGCTATTTGTTAGTCTAACCATATTACAGTAACCAATAAACCTTAACCAGAATCTTAGAATTAAGAAATATAGAGGCAGATCAATCACATATAGACAGTTGTAGACTATTAAACATCCAATTTTTCTCTTTACCACAAAAAAAAAACATCCAATTTTTCTTGATGATGCTTCGTAAACAGTGTATCAGGAATATATACATCATAGACGTGGAATCTGTAGAGGAGTAACTTTTGAATTTTGAGCACTTTGGCTTTATACATTCATATATAGTGAAGATTCTGGTGATGTTCAGAATTAAGAACAAACGGCTCTCACTTTAGTGTGAATGTGACTAGAATGTATTATCAAATTTCTCATTATAGGTTAATCATCTAGGTTGTAGTTTTGTATATTTTTCCTGCAAGCTTTCATTTATACTTTATTGTTTATTTGTTTTTTTTTTTTGCAGAATATGGAATTGTGTTAGTTAAAGCCAATCTCTACTTGTAGTTTTCTTGAGGAAATATTTACTCGAGTCGGAAGATGGTAAAGATGGTAAGACATTAACTTTCACCTCTTAAGGATCTAAGCATCTTATTCTGTAAAACCTTTTTTACTAAATGTGCAATGATGTCATTAGAACTGAATTGTTTGTTCAACACTCATTAAACTCATACCAAACCGATTAATCTTGTTTGCCCACTTTTTATGAAAATTTGGTTTAAATTTCGTACGTATATATATATATTTTTTGAAATTATTGCGAACTATATACTTATCTACACATCATGGTTCGATTTGTTTGATTCTGTAGCTAAACCATATGCAAATTTGTTTCAGAGTAATAAGATGGTCTTCCCTAGTTCAGTTTAGAACTGACCTGATAAAATTTAAATTTTAATCGCTCTAAAATTGGTATTGCATAATATTTTAACGAAGCAGTCACTTTACTTACAAAGTCACCTCTCTAAAACTTAAACCGCTAAGCCAATAACACCCAATCCAGTGCTTTTGTTTCAATGAAAATGAAACTAACCAACAACACTTTAACCTCAAGGAAACAACAACACACCGATGATGAGCTACAATTTTCTATCAGTAATGGAACCACTAACAATTAAACTGCCAAAATTGGAAACATGCTTCAGGCAGAAAGATGTGTTCTCTGGAGGCTAACCAATGAGAAATAAGCTCCCATGGAACCCTTTTCCAACAAGGAAGAGTGAGTCCCACATTCGACAACTTCTCCATTTTCTAAAACAGCTATTTTATCGCAGTTTTGGATCGTGCTAAGCCTATGCGCGATCACAACGCTTGTCCTCCCTATCATCAAACGCTCAAGCGCGTTTTGGACCATGCGCTCTGATTTACTGTCCAGAGCGCTAGTAGCTTCATCGAGAAGCAACACTGATGGGTTCTTCAAAACAGCTCGAGCAATCGCGATTCTCTGTTTCTGACCACCAGAAAATTGTATCCCTTTGTCCCCACAATAAGTGTCATATCCGTCTGATAGTGATGTAATGAAATCATGAGCATTTGCTGCTTTTGCCGCCTCTATAATTTCTGACTCATCGGTCTTGTCAGATGCTCCTCCGTACATGATGTTCTCTCGTATTGTTCCAGCAAATAGTGTTGGCTCTTGGCTTACCAAAGCTATGTGTTGACGAAGTGACCTAAGATTATACGACCTTATATCACGGCCATCGATTTCCACGATACCCTTTAATGGATCGTAGAAACGCTCGATCAAACTAATTATTGTTGATTTACCTGACCCGCTTGGACCCACTATCGCTGTTGACATTCCCTCTTCGATCTTAATGGAGAAGTTCTTGAATATATTCACATCGGGTCGTGTCGGGTAAGCAAAGTCCACATCAAGAAATTTAATTTCTCCTTTTATTTTTTCTGGGATGTATCCTTCCGGGTTCTCCGGCTCAATGGTTGTTCTGCGATCTAACACTGAAAACACTGACCCAACCGCATCGAAGCCCTTTGCTAGATCTGTTGTCATGGCCCCAGCATCAGCAATAGCCCGACCCGTAGTCACAAAGATCAAAAATATTTCAAAGAATTCTTTTGACACCATCTTCCCATCAACGATAAGTCTACCACCGTACCAGAAATTCAAAGCTGAAGTGCACGTTATAAGGCTTCGTGAAACCCCCAGCACAAGCCCCGCTAACAATGATTGGCGAACGCTTTCTCTTTGAGGACCTTTTTGGATATGTTTTAGTAACTTAATGACCCGATCTTGCGACGAGAATGCAATGATGGTTCGTATGTTGGAGACAGCTTCTGCAGCTAGTTTACTACTTTTATCTTGGGCTTTAATGGCCTTTTTTGACATGCTCTTCAGAAAAACACGTTGAGTGTAGAAGCAGACAACAATCACTGGCTGCACGGAGATCATTACGATGGCTAATCGCCAAGCGATGACCAAACCGATTATACAAGTTATGCTCACTGACGAAATGGTTTGTACCAGCAATGACATCCTATCACCAACCATTGACCTCACCTAGTATAAAAAACCATTACATGATCATGAAATGGTAAAATTTATTTTTCATTGAAGTTCAAATAATAAGGCGGAAGACATACCATGTTAGCGTCTATTGCTAATCTAGAGCAAATTGCACCACTCGAGTTCTCTTCTTCATCAAACCAGTTTACTTCAAATGTGAGCATCTTCGAGAGCATTGTTTCTCGAATACGTTTTGTTAGGTATTCGCCCATGTACGCAAAACTGTAGTGTTGACAAATATTGATCAATAGAGAATATAGAGCTAGACCAACAAGTAAAAATGCAAAGATCCTTGTTTCCTCCTTTATTTGGTCGTGACTCGTTAGGAAAAACACAGACACCATTGATCCCGAAGAATATGCGTAAATTGGTTGAACGGCCCCAAATAAGGCTGCACTTAAGCAACCATATAATGCATTTTTCCACTCTGGTCTATTCATTTCCATCAATCTCTTAAATGATGGCACTCGCGGCTTTTTATCCTTAGTAGTTGCGTCATACAAATCTGTAACAATACTTGACCTCGGGTTTTGAATAGAGTCTCTTGGACTATACTTCAAATTTTTGCTTAAATTTGAGTCTTGACCTTCTTTTACATTTACGGTGATATCAATATCTGATTTTTCATAATCCATCTGTTGTAAGCGGACTAGAGAAGTGTATTGACCATCTAACTTCTTCATGAGCTCTTCGTGTGATCCAATTTCTACAATGCAGCCATTATTGACTACACAAATAACATCAGCATTACGAATGGTAGAGAGACGGTGAGAAATAACAATAGTTGTACGACCAACAGATGCATTATCTAAGGCTTCTTGGACTATTCTTTCAGATTCTGAGTCCAATGCACTTGTTGCCTCGTCTAAAAGGAGAATTGCCGGTAATTTGATTATCGCTCGTGCAATTGCTATCCTTTGCTTCTGGCCTCCCGATATTTGTACTCCTCTCTCCCCAACCTGTTTTTTTTTGTTTACACAACAACCAAATACATGTCATGTTCATCAAACATTAAAAAAATCTATCATCAATATTTTCTTAAAATAGGAATCTAACCTGAGTTTTGTAACCACGAGGGAATTTTGAAATGAAATTATGAGCATTTGAGGCCTTGGCAGCTTCCACTATTTCATCCATAGATGCCTCCTCTTTACCCAATAGTATGTTCTCCTTTATCGATGTGGCGAAGAGCACTGGCTCTTGGCTAACCAGGCCCATTTGCAATCTCAACCAATTCACCCGCATCTTATTAATGGACATACCATCTATGAGAATCTCTCCTGCGATCGGGTCATAAAACCTTTGTAGTAGCGATATCACGGTTGATTTTCCCGATCCACTTCCACCCACTAGAGCCACAGTTTTTCCAGATGGAATTTTTAGACAGAAATCGTCAAATATTGGGGTTTCGGGTCTAGATGGGTAGGCGAACTTCACATGGTTGAATTCGACTTCTCCTCTTATTATCTCTAGAGTCTCACCTTCCAAGTTGTATGAGTCAATATCGGGGACTCTTTTTATTACTTTTCCCATTCGTTCCCATGCTACAAACGCCTCTGAAAAATATTTGAGATTTGACAAACCTCGACCAAGGGCTCTAAAAATGTAAAATACAAAAGATCAAGACTACAAATTTTTTTTGTACGTTAAGAAGAACAAAGAGCCTTAAAATAATTACTTACGTGCCGCCATAGGTGGTGCAGATAATGACAACGATGACAGTTCCTCCTTTGGAACCATGGTACATAACCATCCGACTTCCATACCAAATCATGAACCCCCAAATAGCATAAGTGATACCATTGCTCCCAATTGTGATTCCTTTAGCTAGCCCTTGTCTCAAACCTAGTTTCACTGACCGTTGAAGTGCAGTTGAGAACTTTGCTATCATCCTCCTCTCACTACCAAATGCATAGACGGTTCGCACCGAGGAGATGGTCTGCTCGGCTATAGAACCAGCCTCATTGTATTCCTCACGTGTCTTCCTTGAGATGTTGACAAGAGCTCGTCCGTATAATAATCCAGGGATCAAAAGGAGGATGATGAACGGGAAGCCTACAATTGTGAGTCTCCACAGCCTGATGAAACACACTATGTAGCTTGCAATAAACGAAGTTGCATTCATCAAAAAGTTTGGTAACTGCTTGAAATAAGAATCATCAATACTAGTTAAATAACCAACCAAACACATGATTAAAATGATAAATAAGATAAAAGTATAAGACCTTGTCACTGAGGACGTCTTGAATGACAAGGCTATCACTAGATACACTAGTGACAACATCAGAAATGTTTGTGACATGAAGATCAAAATAAGTCACATCTTGTCTTAACACTGCTCTTAAGTACTTTTCTCTCATTCTTGTTGCTTGTCTCTCCCCTGTTCTTGTCCAACAATATCCTTCTGTTTTTGTTTTTAAATATTAAACCATCCACAAAAATTAATTATAATGAAATGCATAGAATTATTATTTATATTTGATTCTTGTTTTCTTGTTTAATAAAGGGAAATAAACATGGTCTATAAAGACTTACCAAGGAAACATATCACCCAAGCTGCACAAGCCACATAAAGCAAAACTACAACTGTCTGTTAGGTGCAAAAATATAGAGGATACATTAGTACTATTTCCTTATGAAAAATATATATATATATATATATATATATATATATATGTTTTACTTTTAAAATAAAGAATAAACCTTTTGTAGAATTTTACTTTAACATTAAAGATTATTTTTTCATTTTATGATTATTTCAGTGTAAAATTTTATTTTGATAAATATTTTAAAATTAAGTTGATCATTACAAAATTTTATTAATTTAGTCTTTTTGATAGAAGATTGTATTTATATTTTCTAACAAACAAATTTGTGTGGATGTGAAACTTAGTTTTTTTTTAATATGTAATTGACTTTTTTAGTTATGTTGATTTGTATGCACTAAGGTGCTAGAAAATGTTTATAGAAAACTGTCAAACTTGCGAGATGCAAAAACTTGTTTAAGATACGAAGAACATGTATATTACATCTAAATGTTAAATCTAAATCCACATCCAGATGAACAGAACTTATGTGGTCTAAGAGATTATGTATCGCCCTATTTTTGGTATACTTTGTCATATCTACCGAAAAAAAAAAAAAAATACCTTAGAGATGGTTTGCATGAAGGTTTCATCAATAGTTGAAGAGGAACCACCGAGATCGTTCAGTAGTATGCTGAAAATCAAAACTACAACAGGAGTGATGATGCCATCACCAACGGCTCCAATGAAGCCTAGTGCCATTAACATCCAATCTACACCATCCGCGTGAATGAATATCGATTTTACGCTTCCCCAACTCTTTATCTTCATCTTCTTCCTCCAAGTCTCTTCTCGTTTGTTTCTGAGAAAATACGAAAAAAACACCTTCCCCTTAGGTAAATGAAAGCTCACGAGCAAGAGGGACGAACCATATAGTCGTTATTTGTTCAGGTTACGTTAACGGCCTGATAGTGTTATGTACGTAGCAGCCAAGTCAGAGGCAGGCCGTTATCTTTTTATAATATTTTTTAAAAGTATTAATTATTATAACATGTGTTTATAGTTTATAACAGTTTTTTCGGGGGTCAAAATGTGTTTATACCATATAATATTACACTATTTTAATTTGTTTCTTCACGTTGCGTTTACTTTAAACTTTAGATATGTGTGTTTTGCTTTGTATTTATTTTCAGAACAAAAGCAGAGCCATCAAGATAAATCATTTGTATGTGATCCCACTTTTGAAAATATCCTGAATTTTAAATTTTGATTTAACTGAGATTTCTTAGTTATTAATGTGATAAAGAAAAGGAGACTCGATCAAGGGAAGCATGACCAGCTTGAAGCAAACTTGCGATTGCAAGGGTTAAAAGCAAGACTCACGAGGGCAAGAAAAAAAAACACAAAAACTCACGATTGTGAGAAAGAGATTGGAATCGTTTTGTTCTTGTGGAAACCAATGTAAAGGAACCATAATCCCTAGGAAAGCCAAGGCTTCAATATCATGATAAATTGATGAGAGTCTAATTCAATTCTTTCATAAAACATTATATATGTGTTCTTATTCTCATCAATTTATCAAGTATTTTTGAAAATAACAAAAAGTATTTGGGGGTTCATAACTCAGTTGACAAAGAAATATTTAGAAATCAAATATTAATATAAATTTTTATTTTCAATATATTTTATTAATAATTAAAAACAAAAATTGATGAGGTAAAAGTCTAGTTGATATAAATAATTTGATGAAATGTGTTTCATAAAGAATCAATAAAAACATTTCATGTTTTCGTGTCGACCACGTACTTGTGAGTTATGACTTATGACCAAGTTTTAAAAACCTCAATAAAATGCCATAATTAAGAATAAAACTATATGACTTTTTGGTGAAACATTATATTATATTTATGGAAAACGTTTATAGAGTAGTATATTGTCTTCAGGTATAGTCATCGGTAGGTCAACAGTTTACAGTTATAAACTTATAATAATTAAAGACCAATTTGATCATTTTAAAACATAATATTATCTCAATCAGACATGTTATCAATGTAGAACAGAAAATGCAAATCTGGTTTTCCATTTGATATTGGGGGAAGGAATCGAATCAAATCTTGACAAGATACTAACAACATAAAGCTTATCATTGACTTTAGCTGTCATCACATAACTTCATAGGAAATAACTACAAAACATCAATGTTGATGAATGAATGGTACATGCATAACCTCATATATAATGCTAACCACTAAAATTAAAATAATCCCCAGATTGCATAGGTGATGATGAAGGTACACCACTTTTTCATGTTTTTCACATATTCCACTATTTTGTTTGCCATTCAGTAATTATTATCAAGTTTCCGCTATATACTACGAGCATATTAAAGTTATAACTACAAAAATTGAAGCTTCAATAATCTAATTAAACTAGCTTCTAGCGTAACCTCCGGTGGAGGAGGATTCAGAGATGACCATGTTTGAGAAGAGTTCAAAGTGGTAGGAGGTTAATGATTGAGTTTCTCCAGAGAAAGAAGTCTGTTGCCTCTGGCCTCTGGGTCAGTCTAATACAACTGAGAAGCGTCAGGGAGAGTAGCTACGAGTAGAGATATAATAGGGGATGACGACCTCTTGGAAGAAGCCAAGATCCTTTGAAAATTGCTTGAGATATTGTAATGGCCAGGAGAGGGCCTAATTCGGTCAAGTCATCATGCCAAAACTGAGCAACAGCCCCAGACCTGATTTGAGATGAGAGAAAAGGGGCGAGCTACAGACCTGAGCTTAACTATCTTGTGCTAAATCCAACTCCCAGTTCTCTGAAAATCTATGTCCCAAAATACTCTGCCTCGAATAATTTGACTATTTAGCTATTATACAGTTTACACTATTTATCTACTATAAAAATATAAATGACTGTCCATAGCACTTATATGAATCATTTTTGAATATTCATATGAGTTCTGACAGAAACAAACTCTGCCTAACCCACTTAATTACGGCCAACGTCTGTCTCATTTTAATTTCCAATTTATTTAAATCTCTAAATATAATTGTTAACATATACCCTCTGTTTTATTTTATATGTAGTTTTAGAATTTTTTACACATATTAAGAAAATTTTTAATTTTTTTTTTCTATTTTACCCTTAATGTATTTCATTGGCCACAACATTAAAATAAAAAGGTTAAAAGTAGAATTTTCATCAGATATTTGCATTGATAACCCAAAATAACACTTAAAATAAAGTAAAATTTAAAACATAAAATTACAAATAAATTGAAACAGAGAGAATATATTGCTAATTTAAGTGATTTAAAATCATGAGGTAATTACTCAAATATAACAGAAAAGTGCTTAAATAACTAACATAGCTCATAATTTTGACAAATTATTCAAATATCAAAAACGCTAAGAAAATGTCCATTAACATTTTTATATAACAGTTATTAACGATTATGCCATTTGATTTATTAAAAAAAAAAAACTTTTAAGAGGCGAAAACGTTTTTTTTCCCCAAATTTTCTCTCTCCTTCGAGATTTCTCTCCCTTCTCTCTTCTTTTTCCCTGTTCTTCACCTTCTTGTTATGGTGGTTGATGGCTGGTGTTAGGCGGCTCCAGATCAGCTAGACAATAGTGTGGTTTATTCACAATCAATGAAAGTTTCAAAATTATTTTCTAGATATGGTAAAATTAGCAGTTTATTTCCTTATTTTTTTCCTTTCAATTTATTTTGGTTTTAGTTCTCGTCATATCCTTTCACTATGGACTTATAAAGAGGGTTTCTTAGCAGTTTATTTCCTTGTTTTTCTTCTCTTTAATGTATGATTTTGTTTTAGATCTGAATTTAGGTTATAATCAGTGAATTTTAGCCTCGTATAGTGTATGATGTTGTTTTAGATCTTCATGTTTTCTCAGTTTATGTTTTTTATTTTGTTCTAGATCTTGATTTAAGTTAGAATCTAAATGTTGATTTTATTCTGTCATGACCGATTTATGATTCAGTCATGGCCAATTTATGATTCAGTCATGACTGACTTATGATTCAGTCGTAGCTGACTTATTATTCAATCGTGACCGATTTATGATTCAGTCATGGTCGATTTATGATTCAGTCATGACTGATTTATGATTCAGTCATGGCTGACTTATGATTCAGCCGTGACCGATTTATGATTCAGTCATGGCCGATTTATGAATCAGTCATGCCCGATTTATGATTTAGTCATGGCTGATTTATGATTCAATCATGACTAATTTATGATTAAGTCATGGCTGATTTATGATTAAGTCATGGCTGATTTATGATTAAGTCATGGCTGATTTATGATTAAGTCATGGCTGATTTATGATTAAGTCATGGCTGATTTATGATTAAGTCATGGCTGATTTACTACTATATTACGACTGGATTTTTTATTTTTTTATTTTTTTACTTACAGCATATGGATTCGTATTTTCGACTGCTATGAAAAAGATCTATGCAAGTATCATCTCTTTTTCACACTAATGGAGAAAATTGTGTTTGATAAGATGCTAATGAAGAAAATGATGATTCTTGTTATCGTTGGATGTATGATCATTGTTGGGTTCGTGAAACTCATATGATGTATGATTTTACTTATGAGTATTGAATTAGCATGAATGATTTTCTTGTTTAAGGTATGACCGATTTGTTGTACAAGTTATGGCTGATTTAAGATTTTATTATTTAAGGTATGGCTGATTTATTGTACAAGTTATGGCTGATTTATTGTATGATTTGACTTACGAGGATTGTATTAGCATGAAAGATTTTGTTGATGGCCAAAAGATGTGTTGAAATTTGATAGTGATGTGTTTGATATAACTGGCAAAATTTGTGAAGAAGATAACAAGTTGTTGCCTGAATATGAAGATAACAAGGAAGAGAAGCTTAGGCAAGCAAAACTACCAACTGCAATAGATGCGCTACACAACAGTTTACTGTCTTTTGACAAAAGTTTTGATGATGTTGGTAATAAGAAAAAGTTTTTTTTTTTTGTTAAATCTGGATGGTTTAGGGTTTAGCCGATTTATGATTCAGTCATGGCCGATTTAGGAGTCAGTCATGACCAATTTATGATTCAGTCATGACCGATTTATGATTCAATCATGGCTGATTTATGATTCAGTCATGGCTGATTTATTACTCTAGTTATGACTGATTTACTACTATATTATGGCTGTTATATAAACCGGTGGAGTATCCCACGACATTTTGTTCAAAGTCTTGCTCGAGAACATATAGCTCAGCTGAATCTTACAGCTTTTCTCATCTAACCCATAACCCTCACCAACCATCTTCAGAAGATCGACAAAACTTATCTTTCCTTTGATGTGTAGAACTCTACACCCTCTCTTGTCGGTGGTAAAATAATATCTATTATTAAACACCCATTTTTTAAAAACAATAATTACATGATCCATTGTTGAAGAAAAGAGATGAATGGTGGAAGATAGATAGATCGAACAATTGTGAAGAAGCCGAAGACAATGATGGCTAAACTTAATTTTGGAGGTGATTCATCGCTGACATGGATAAATCTGCCACCAAAAGAACCAATAAATCAGCCATGATAAATCAGCCACTATTAAACAATAAGTCTGGCGTCACTGAAATACTATACAAGTAATTATAATAGTTTCTAAAAGTTGACCGTAACATCCAGTAAGTCAGGTAAGAGTAAATAAGTTAGCCGCAACATCCAGTAAATCAGTCGTCAAATGAATACTATTACAATGTTTCGTTACTTAATCAGCCGTAGTTTACCTGACTTATCAGTAAATCGGCCATTTGATGGCTGATTTACAGTAAGAGTGAATAAGTCGGCCGCATAAGTCAGCCGCTTAAAAATAAGTCAGCCAAATAAGTTAGCTGGACTATCGATAAATTAGCCACCAACCTATAAATCAGCCATGAAATAGCAATAAGTCAGCCCAGAATTTCATAACTCAGCCGAGAATCTAATAAATCAGCTGTGTCATGTATAGATAAATCAGCCAATTTCTAATAAATCAGCCAACTGGGCAATAAATCAGCCGATATTGATGTGTCGTAGAGTTTTCCTCAAGGAAACCGTACAATCAATGAACTGCAAGTGCACAGCAAATCAGTAGTAGTACTTAAGGTATCGATCCCACAGAGAGAAACAAGTACGCGGATTGATCTCAAGCAAAGATATCTAACTAAGACAATGCAATAAGGGGTTTGGTTTTGGGTTTTCTAATGACTGAATGCAAATGAATGAATGAAAGAAAAGTGAATGATTGATTTGTAAGCTATATGATTAAGAGGTTGGGCGTCTAGGGTTTGTCTAAGGTTTCCATGATTTCTAAAAAGTAAGGGATATATCTAACTAATGGGTTTTCATCAATGGTTCTCAACTACAAACACGGATACACACCCAAGCCATAGTTCATGACATAGGCGTCTTAAGTCACCTCACCCTGGTACTCAACTTCCGCTGGTAACAACACGCTTAGACCAGCTGTATAAACAAGTTTGTTATGTTCAAAAAGTCCTAAAACTCAACTATCACAGGTTATAACACGAGGCTTTGGTAATACTAGTTCCAAGAAGTAAGTTTATGCAGATAGCGCTCCTAATCTCCTAAATCACTGCTTGGTGATCAAGTCAAGCAACATGCACTAAGTAAAAGATATCCCAAGAGAACTCATAATCTAGATGAAAATCAGATCTAACAACCTAAATGAATGCAACTATGTTTTCCTAAATTATTAACCCATCAAACCCAACAAAAGAACTACTCGCTCATGGTGTAAAGAAATGCAATAGACATCATGGAAAACATCAAATAAACGATTCAATATATCAAAGGGGGTTCAAAGGAAACTTCTCTAGATGTCACAGATGAGATCTCGTTTCCCCAATAGCAAGTACAAAGAGTAGAAAAGAGAAACTATGAAGAACAATAGAAGAAACTTCAAGGAGATGGTCTTCTAGGTTGAGGCGACGAAGGAGGATGAAGCAACGGTGGTAGAGGCGATATTAGGTCATGGATCTCCTTGTCTAACTCCTAGGGACGTTCTTTGGTGGTGGCTATGCTTGCTTCTTTGGTGAGTGGCCGCGCTTGGGGTTTCAAAAACCCTAAGAATGGTTTTTATAGACTTCTCCACGAGATTAGGGCAAGAGCATCCAAAACTACGTCATTTTGATAAGTGTAGAGGCAATGGGACGAGCCTGGTCATGGGTTGAGGTCCTTAGGTCGGAGTAAGACGGCACCGGTCACTTGGGGTACTGCTCGAGGTCTTCAAGAGGGCTAACCTCGGTCACGGGTCTTGTCACTGAGGTGGACATGTCTTCAATCTTTGGGGTTCATCTTCCAAACAGATGAATAGATTTCTTCGATTATTGTCTGAGGTGAATCTTGACTCTTCTAGCTTTCCATGGATATAGACAACTTCAAAATTGGCTCATGGGAAGATCTTCAAATGTTTCCCAACTTCTGATGTTCCGAAATTACCTTGAAACGTGTTTTGCTTGCCTTTGAGTCCTTTTTGCTCCACAACTCCCAAATGTCTTTGGGAAGTGTAAATGGAGGAATGTGGCCGTAAAGCTTCCATAATCTCTTGTTTCTTCTTGATTTCCCTGCCAAAAACATATGAAATATATGCGAAAATACGAGTATATCAACTCCTACAGACTTAAGGTTTTGCTTTTCCTCAAGCAAATAGGATTTCCAGACTGGTGGAGAGGTTTGAAAATCGTGAAAACTATCCTATGATCAGAGACGATGTTCATAATAGATGATATGCAGACGTGTTAGTACATGGATTCTCAGTCAAAACTTTCTCACTATAACTCACAGCATTCTCAATCTCTGATCCTTCCATCGCAAACCGTCTAGAGAATTTGGAATTCACTTCAGTCAACTCCTTAACATTCATTAAAGGTGGCGTGGATTTCTCAAGAGGGAGCATCATTCGGGGTAGACGGCGCTTGGTATAAAAAGGCTTTTGGTGTTTAAGTGGAGTTTAAAGTATTTAGAGTGTACCGTGATTTTGGAGGGCACCTATGTCGCAGACCCGCAAGAGAGTATGAACCCACTGATGTTCACAGCTTTCAACCACTTCTCCATGTCAAAACCTTGTTCTTTTACTTCTTTCTTCTTGTGATTCCCCCAGACTTACATGTTTCTGTGGGGTTCTTTGCACCATCTTCATAACTTCTTTTCTTCATAACTTTATTCTCGGGATTTTCTGTGCTTATGAGATTATTTTGTAACCATTTCCTTTCCTTTCTTTTCTTCTATTTTTATGAGATTATTATATATATATATATATTAACCGGTGAAAGGAGAAACACTACATAAATTTACAAGTCTCAAGCACAAGATATGAGTACTTTTTCTTGTTGATTCCGAGTTATATGGTTGTGTAGACCAAATCGTGACTCTCTCTCTATCTCTTCTTTGATTTCTTCAAGCTCTCCATCTTCAAGTGGTTGGAAAACTGTGTCGGAAATTTCTCTCTCGCGTTCTACGCATATCTGCCAAAGAGATCGAAAAAGAGATTGGTGAGAGGTCTGAAAAGAAATATAAGGTGTAAGGGTAAACCACTAAAAATGAGTGGTCATTCAGGATCAGTAAAGAGTGGTAAAAGGGATAAGAAGTATTGAATGTGCTCCTCATTTCCCCGATCTAATGCGCTCATGAGAAATAATTGAAGTCAGGATTATGGTTTAAATAGAGTGGAGTTGACGTCCGTTCCAACCGCGTTCTCCGTAGGATGAGACTTCGGGGAGAAAGGTCCAGCGGTGAGCTTCTAGGTGTTATCCGTTTATTAGTGAATCCTGCAAAACTTTTCCTCAGAGAATGAATCAGAATATACTTTAAGTCAAAATCATCATGTCATAGGGTCATAGTTTTCTACAAACTTGACTCAATAAAACCGCATAAAATAGAATAAAAAGACATCAAAATGACTGAAGAGAAATAAAAATGCGTAAGTAGACGGATAAAATCCCCCAGACTTGAATCACACTGTCCCCAATGTGAACAGTCAAAATAAAGGAGGGAATAAAAGTAAAGATAGAGATAAAACGAGTGAACCTTCAACTTCTCAGGAGGTTCTGGTGCTCGGTGGTGAACTAATCATGGTGTTCGGGATCTGAGGTCATTCGCTCCGCAAAGTGTGGTGGCTGCAAGGTATTCTGCTAGCTGCTGCTCTGCTGCAATTCGTAATGCTCTCTCCTCCTCAAGAGTAGTGGTGTCACTCCCCGGAGGGTTGCATGTGACGTGGTGAGAAGCAAAGGAAGCGATCGCCTTGGCCTTGGTGAACTTACCAAGAGTGAGTGGTAGACGATCTTCGGGAATAGATGAGTGATACTCACTCGTAAAAGGGTACCAACTCGTGATGCCGTCTCTAAAGGTGGAACAGTAGGGCTAGGAAGTAATATGGTGTTTGTGGCATACGATGGAGAATAATACCTGTATCTAATCTGGTCGGGGTTGATCCGTGCTCCTTCAAGTATCTTCATCTTCTCAAGCTTTGCAAGGTCCAAATGGTTGTCCTTGATTATGTGAGGATGGCCCGCGAGGTTTACTTCAGCGGTCTCAAGGATGGTAGTGATGACTCCTCCAAAGCTTATGCAAGCTTGCTTGTCTTTACTTGTGATAACATCATGCTTGATCTTCACAAGTCTCTTGGCTAGGAGGGCAGCATAGTTGGCTCTCCGTGGATGCTCAACAAAAGGGATGCTCAGGATATTAAGCTCATCACTAATCACATTGTTCTGGGCTGTGCGTGAGAAGAGAGTGTTGGCGAGAAGCTTGTGTACATACCGGATCGATGGGTGTGATAGTGAGGCAGCCTTGGTCTTTCCACTATCAAAACTTCCTTGTCCAAAGCTTGACCAATAAGCATTGGTATCAACTTGTCCAAACTTAATAGCATCTTGGTATTCAATTCCAAGTGCATTCCCAAGATCAAGAATGGAGATGTGGTGGTGCTCACCATTGATGATGAAGAAGAGTTTCCCGTCTCGCGCCAATGGAGCTTATGTGCGCGGATATGCTAGTGCGACTATGGTAAGAAATTGCCTTGTCTCTTCTTCATAAATCTCTTGGCGAGTAGATTCTAGGAAAATGCTGAGTCCTAGAGCATTCAACATCCATTCAACATCACTTGCCAATCCAAGAGCATGCAAAAATGTTTATTCAACTCTTAAGGTGGGTAAAAGCTTGAACCCATAGAGTGGTGTGAGATAATCAAGACTCTCATCCATCTTCTTTTCAACAAAGATCAAAGACAGCTCCTTCTTCTTGTGTTGTTGGTGTAAGCGTTGAGCTACTTTAGCTCTTAGATGGCGTGGCACACATGAATTGATTGGTGTATCAAAATCACCATCATCTTGAATCTAATCAATCTTATCCTTAGATTTGGCACCTTCATCAACAATTCTTTTGCCTTTGTTCTCATGTGTTGCTTTGTCATGTACCATCTTAGTCCTCATCTCATCACTAGAGATGGTCCGAAATGTCATCTTAGAGGATCTAGTGTCCATTTTTTGGTACAGTGAGTTCCAGGAGTGATCCATTTTGTTGGTTAGGAAAGACAGTTCAACGGGAAGTCCATTGATTCACAGGTTGTACAAAAGGACCGGGAAACTCTCAAGACGGCTTGGGATCAAGGACTCGGACAAACGGGAACCGGGTGGAAATTTTTCTGTGTTTGGTGAAGAACCTTGGTCACAAGCTTCATGACCGGGGTGATGCCTTGAACGGGCCTCGGTCACGGGACTTGTGACCGAAGTTTGCATCATGTCGCCTTGGTCATTTCCAACTTGACCAAAAGGCTAACCTTCTTCCTCTTTTTTGTTTTTCTGTTTTCTTCTTTTGTATTTGGTTTTCTTGTTTATGTGAAATCTGAGATAAAACATGCAAAGATCAAAAGCAAAATGAAATCTAATCTAAAAAGGTGAAAGAAAACTTACAAGTGGGTTAGCTCCCACAAAGCGGACTTGTTTAAAGTCTTTGGCTATACTTGGGAAGCTTATTAAGCTTGAGAAGGTGTAGCCTTGGAGAATGATATCTCCTTAGCTTCCTTAAGATTTTGATAGTCAGCTCTAGCTTCTATCACAAGTTGTCCTTTTGATGAAGTTTCAAACACTTTGGCTTGAAGAAGAACTTCCTTGGTGTGCCTTATCATCTCTTCAATCCGATCTTTGCTCTCCTTGCTAAGTTCCAGAGGAATAATGATCTTGATCTTCGAAATCTGGAGCTGCTCGGGAGGCTTTAATGGTAGCTTCCGAGTCTTCTTAGTGAAACTTTTAGTTCCCACATTGGTCTTATCAACCTCGGGATCTAGTGAGTCTTCATCATATGGTGGGGCTCGCGGCTTCATAGTAGAGAGAGTTGGATAGAATACCTTTTTGCTTACATTGATGAAGGTTGTTCTCTTGCTGTTGTGATTCATGATGGCTCCAACAGTGGCAAGGAATGGTCTCCCCAAAATCAAAGGTCTCTCATTCTTCTCATCCATCTCAAGAATGTGAAAATTCTGTAGGGACTATGCGGTCTTCTACAAGTAGTTGCAAATCTCGAACTAGTCCATCAGGGATCTTCTGCGATGAGTCGCCAAACACAAAACTCAAATTGGACGGAGACAAGTCTCTGAGTCCAAGTTTCTCAGTAACATTTCTCGACATAACATTGACATTAGCACCAGAATCACATAGAGAGTTAGAGAATTCAATGTCTGTTATGGAGCAAGAGCAAACAAAGCATCCAGGATCTTCTACTTTCGGTAGTTTCCCCATCGAATAGTGTTGTTGCTCGTCATCTTTTATGGTACGTGTCATACGCACCATGTCTTCATGAGAATCAAAAATTGGAACAAATGGCTCACTCACACGCCTTGTAGAGGCTGGGATGGTGGAGATTACATTGCAATAACCTTTTGGATTCTCCTCGGTTTTTCCCGGAAGTGCACAACTTGTCTTGGGGCTTGATTTGCGGTTTGAGCAACCTGAGTTTCCAGCTTCTTCACAAATGTAGAAAGGCCTTCAAACTTACCATGCAACTCGCCATAGATGTTATTCACCTTGATATTGATATCCCTTGTTGCTTGTTAATGAGAAACAAGTAGTTCCCGCATCATAGTTTCAAGTCTGTCACCTTGTGGTATTGGAGCTTGAGCATGTGCGGCTGGAAAGGGCACCTTGTTGTTAGTGTTGAATGGAGGTCGCGGCTGAAAGTTGCCACCAAAGTTGTTGTTGTTGTTCTGAAAACGGTTTTGAAATGGTCTCGACTGCTGCTGTGGATAGGTCTGATCTTGAGGGTTCTCAACATTAGGATTCCGGTAAGATAGGTAAAAATTGTACCAAAAGTTTTTGTTGAAATTGTTGTAGCCACGGTTCGGGAATGAAACTTGAGTACCAACATAGTTAACATCTTCTTCTTGATCTAATAAATCATCAAACTCATGGAAACCTTCATTGTTTCCATCATCAAATATACCACAAGCATTGATAGCACGGCTTTGATTCCTTAGAAGCTGGCTCATCATATTCTTAAGCTCGGGGATCTGCTTAGCATCAGAGTAACTAGAACGTGTGGTTCTATAATGTTAGTGCAAGAGTTGCTACTACTTACAGCAAGGTTCTCAATGAGAGCTCTTCCTTCTAGGACAGTCTTAGTGGTGAAATCTCCATTGCTGGCCGTGTCGAGTGAAAACTGAAACTTTGGATGTAATCCTCTATATATACTTAGAACATTACCTCCACTGAAGCCATGGTGAGGACAATCTTGTTCATAGTCCTTAAAGAGCTCCAATGCTTCATAGAATGTCTCGACAGGTCCTTGTTGAAAACTTTGAAGTTTGTTCCTAAGAGAGTTGGATCTCGACTTCGTGTAGAAGTGATTTAGAAAGGTTGACTTGCATCCTTCCCAAGTAGTAATCGATCCAGGGGGTAAAGACTTCAACCATCTATGAGCCTTGTCGGCTAAAGAGAAAGGAAAAAGCTTACACTTCAAATAGTCTTCGGGCACTCCATTGGTTCTTGTAGTGCCGCAGATTTCTTCAAAAAGATCTATGTGATCCATAGAATGTTCCGTGGTGACTCCATGGAACTGGTTTGGCTTCACCAAACCAATGATTTGAGGTTTAATCTCATAGTCACGCCTTGGTGGATTGGGAACTCGTATGGCAGCTCGGTCTTGCGGATACTGATTAGGTATGTCAAAGTTGGCAATGGTACGGTTCTGATTGGCATGCCTCAGAGGGTGCACATAAGGAGATTGTTTAGCACTAACATTCGCATGTTGAGGTGCATGGACAACATCAGAAGGCTGGTGAGGAGCATTGAGGTTATCTCCCACGCCTTCATGGTAAGCTTCTTGTGGAGCTTGGTTGTGAATCTCCAGAGGATTCACGGGTGCTTCTTTAGGTCCATAGATGGGGTTATCATCTTCATCTTGCATCTGTCGCCTCTCAGCATCATTGGCAACAGCGTGGTGATCATCAACGTCACCTTGATAATGATTTCGTAATTCGACCATGAGTTGTTGTCTCCAGAGTTTTCTGAGTTTGCGTTCAAGTCGGTCTATGTCTTGGATTGGAGTGACGGCTTCAGAGTTTTGGCTCCTTGTCATGCACCACGAATCTTGAGATAGAAACAAGAAGGGAACACAAATGTAAAAGAGTAAAAGAGAATAAAATTGAAAGATTCAAATGAAAAATTAAAGTATCTTAGACGAGAGATCTTATCAAATTCAAAGGTAGCTTGTAGACTCCCCAGCAACACCGCCAAAAATTTGATGTGTCGTAAAGTTTTCCTCAAGGAAACCACACAATGAATGAACTGCAAGTGCACAGCAAATCAGTAGTAGTACTTAAGGTATCGATCCCACAGAGAGTAACAAGTACGTGGATTGAATTCAAGCAAAGATATCTAACTAAGACAATGTAATAAGGGGTTTGGTTTTGGGGTTTCTAATGAGTGAATACATATGAATGAATGAAAGCAAAGTGAATGATTGATTTGTAAGCTATATGATTAAGAAGTTGGGCGTCTAGGGTTTATCTAAGGTTTCCATGGTTTCTAACAAGTAAGGGATATATCTAATTAATGGGTTTTCATCAATGGTTCTCAACTACGAACACGGATACACACCCAAGCCATAATTCATGACAGAGGTGTCTTAAGTCAGCACACCCTGGTACTCAACTTCCGCAGGTAACAACACGCTTAGACCAGCTGCATAAACAAGTTTGTTATGTTCACAAAGTTCTATAACTCAACTATCGCAGGTTATATCACAAGCCTTTGGTAATACTAGTTCCGAGAAGTAAGTTTACGCGGATAGCGCTCCTAATCTCCTAAATCACTGCTTGGTGATCAAGTCAAGCAACATGCACTAAGTAAAAGATATCCCAAGAGAACTCATATTCTAGATGAAAATCTGATCTAACAACCTAAATGAATGCAACTATGTTTTCCTAAATTATTACCCCATCAAACCCAACAAAAGAACTACTCGCTCATGGTGTAAAGAAATGCAATAGACATCATGGAAAACATCAAATAAACGATTCAATATATCAAAGGGGGTTCAAAGGAAACTTCTCTAGATGTCACAAATGAGATCTCGTCTCCCCAATAGTAAGTACAAAGAGTAGAAAAGAGAAACTATGAAGAACAATAGAAGAAACTTCAAGGAGATGGTCTTCTAGGTTGAGGCGATGAAGGAGGATGAAGCAACGGTGGTAGAGGAGATATTAGGTCGTGGATCTCCTTGTCTAATTCCTAGGGATGTTCCTTGGTGGTGGATGTGCTTGCTTCTTTGGTGAGTGGCCGCGCTTAGGCTTTCAAAAACCCTTAGAATTGTTTTTATAGGTTTCTCCACGAGATTAGGTCAAGAGGCATCTAAAACTACGTCATTTTGATAAGTGTGGAGGCAATGGGCCGAGCCTGGTCATTGGCTGAGGTCCTTAGGTCGGAGTAAATCGGCACCGGTCACTTGGGGTAGTGCCCGAGGTCTTCAAGAAGGCTAACCTCGGTCACGTTCACTACAAGAATATTAATTATCAATAGCACTAAAAAGATAGCAGTTGGTGTGGTTATGCTATAATAGACTTAACCCTGCATTTTCGATAGCTTTTGCAAATATTGAAACACTATGTATTGTTAGAAAAAAAAAATCAAGAGAAGTGAATTTTTTCGTACATACATTTTAATAACACAACTTTATATTGCATATACTCCGGGTAAACGCTATTTATATGTTAACCGCGAAAATATTAAAATAAATCACACTAACTCAAATTTAGATTTTCTTCCAAACGAAAATCAAAACTTTTTCTTCTTTCACTCTCATTTTACTATTTCTAGAATCGATAATGAACTCTTTAATCTTTAAAATTTCTCCTCGAATTCTTATTCTCCAACCTAACTAGATCTCGCCAGCGGCTGTGAAACTCTCCGTGTTATCTCCAAGCTCAGTAGATCTCAGTGTCGCTGTCGTCTCTCACTCTTGGCTTTGGGTCTCACTCTTGCCGTCTCCGTCGCCCCTCGCCGTTGCTGTCAGTCACCTGTCATTCTTGGTGAATTACATCAAACACGGTAAGGTTTCATAAACTAAGTGATGGTTTAGGGTTCTTTGTTAATTTTATAGTTAGATTAACTTTTGCATGTTCAATTTTTTAGTTACTTATTTGGATTTTGATTCCATTTGTACTTGTTTCGTTTATTTTTGGGGTAATTGTTTCAATTGGATTGATTAGATCTATGATTATCTCTATTGTTTCATGAGCTTTATTATTATTAATTTCATTTTACTTCCATCTTCTTCTCTATCGGGTTGAAGCCTCTAGGATTAAAGTTTTGATTTACTAGTTTTTATTGCTTACTTTATATGTGTTTATCTATCTGTTTTGTTTTCTTGTTGAGATTTGTACATGTTTTAAAGTATCTCTGTTTTTGCATTATGTTTATATGGTTTGTTTGTAACTGTGTGTTCATTTAATTTTTTGTTTGTTTAGGTGACCAAACATGTCGCTATCGCACCATCTTCATCGCAGCCTGCGCCAACAAGGCATTGAGTTGACTTCTACTTTAGGATTGCAAACGCGTAGATGCGGGAGGAATATTATTACTGATGCTGTGAATGAGAATGATCATCAAGATGAGCTCAATGTGCCTCATGTACTTGGTTCTGACTTAGCTGAAGAGGAGGAAGAGATTGAACAACCTCCACCTAATGTGCAGCATCCCACAGAAGCAATTTGAACCAAGGAACCAGAGACAAAGAAAAGAAAAACAAGAGGACCAACTCGGCTTACTAAAGTTGCAGAACACATTCAGGATCATCAAGATCAGCTCAATGTGGCTCATGTACTTGGTCCTGACTTGGCTGAAGAGGAGGAAGAGATTGAACAACCTCCACCTAGAGAAATAGATGCAGAGGGAGATGTACAGGGAGATACAGAGGTTAATGTGCAGCATCCCACAGAAGAAATTCGAACCAAGGAAGCAGAGACAAAGAAAAGAAAAACAAGAGGACCAACTCGGCTTACTAAAATTGCAAACACATTCAGGATCATCAAGATCAGCTCAATGTGGCTCATGTACTTGGTTCTGACTTGGGTGAAGAGGAGGAATAGATTGAACAACCTCCACCTAGAGAAATGGATGCAGAGGGAGATGTACATGGAGCTACAGAGGTTAATGTGCAGCATCCCACATAAGAAATTTGAACCAAGGAAGCAGAGACAAAGAAAATAAAAACAAGAGGACCAACTCGGCTTAGTAAAGTTGCAAAACACATTCAGGAGAAGATAGAAGTCGAATTTACATCAACGGGTGAACATGTGGGGCCTGATTCGGTTACACTCTCCTCTTTCCTTGGTCCTCTTGTGAGGGAGTATGTTTCTGTACTTCTTGATGATTGGAGGTTTCTGCCTGATGAGACTAGAGACCACTTATGGGAAGAAATTCAGGTAATTTAATTTTACTAATTAGCTTATCTTATTCTATATTTATTTTTTCTAATCAATATTGGAACTTATTTTTTGTAGGCAAGGTTCAATTTGACAGAAGCTTGGCAAAAAGACACTGTTATGAAGCAGATGGGTTCTTTGTGGAGATCTTCTAAGCCGAGGCTTCTCTCTAAAGTCCGAGCTATAAAGAGTAAGACAGAAAGACTTGAGCTAAAGTCAACCAACATCCAATCTGTGACAGCTTGGAATAATTGGGTCAAGAAGAAAACAAACGTTGATTTTGAGGTTGTGTATATTTACTGATTTTTTTTATGTTTTATGCATTGCTATATTGATTTTTGACTTTATCTCATTAAATATTTTATTAGGTAATAAGTTCTAACTTCAGGCATTTGAGAAAGGATCAGATTTCTCACACAACCAGCCGTAAAGACATGAGTCGCCTAGCTCATGACATGGTAATTAAATCTATATTATTTTTATGGTTTGCTGGAACTCATGTTATGTTATATTAGTGACTATTTTTTATTACATTTGTAGAAAAAGAAGAGTTCTGATCCTAAAAAGGTGACTAGAAGTGCGGTTTGCTACAAGGACACACACATTCAGATGGAAGACCTGTGAAGCCAGAATTTGCAGAGAAAATTGTAAGCACTTATTCTTTTTGCGGCAATAACTTTCTCTAATTGTGTTCAGATATTTGTATGTTAGGAAAAAATCAAGTCAATTGATAGTGATATGGGCTCCACAACAACAACTACTGTTAGAGATGATGCTGTTAGTCAAGTACTAGGAAAAGACAAACCTGGAAGAATTAGAGGCTTTGGGAGAGGAGTTACAGCCACTATGCTAAGTTTCCTTCAGATGAATAACTCTCAAGTTGAGACACTTCAAGCTTCATAAGCCGAACTGCGGAGACAGGTGGATGAGTTGAAAACTGTTGTCCAAAAGTTATCTCATAAAAACGTAAGTTTTGATTATAAAACCAGTTTTCAGAATATTGTTTATGAAGCAGAAAATATTTCTATCTATATTATCTCATTGTTCATGTTCGATCTTGTCAGGATAAGAGTGATGATGGTTCTAATTCTTCTGAGGCGAGTGATGTAAGCATAGGAGTCAAGTGTGGTCTACTTGATTGGTGTGAACAGGAGGATGTTGTTGTCGGGAAGAGAGAATTCTGCTCAAGTGATCCAGTTTACAAGATTGGTCGTATCCTATTAGGTCGTAACGCGGCAGCTGTCATTGTCAAGTCTGTATCAAAAGAGAATGTTGATGTCTGGAGGCCTAGTGAAACTATTATGAAACTTGATCAAGCTGTGGGAGTCAAAATAGCATGGCCATTCGAAAAAATCATTCTGCAAAATGACATGGACTCACCATCTGCAAACAAGAGTGCAGGTTCCTCGGTAAATATTTTAACTCCGCCAAATTGTTTGATTACTTAGTTTGTACACTTTTAAAGTTGACAAAATTTATTATTTAGCATCGCCATTATTTTTGTAGGCTATAGATTCATATAAAGTCTACATTTTTGATTATACCATGGATGGTGTCATAATTGGTGAGGGAATACTGTGTTCAACTGACCCAAAACACAGGGTTAGTAACATTCCAATTGGTCACCAAGCAGGAAGTTTTACAGTTGATAAAGTGTTTGCTGAAGACGCGTTTTTGTGGAGACCAATCAGTTCTGAAATTTCAACTATGGGTAAGGCACTTCATCAGGAAATCGCATGGCCTATTCAACATATACAGTTTATGAGTAATTCGGAAAATGAGAAAACGCCAGAGAATATATCTTCGTCTAAGGTAAATTTCTGCATCTTTTTGCTTATTTCTGTGATGGTGGTCTCATGTAAATCTGATAATGTTTTTATTTGTTTTCCTCCAGAGTTTAAGTAACAGCAGTGGTTGTAGCAGCAGCAAGGCTGGCAAGAAGAAATGCATCTTGTTAGATTGTAAAAATTCTGGAATACAAGTTGCAGAAGGAAAAGTGTTGTCAACGGATCCATTACAGAAGGTCCACTTTGTCCCCTTAGGTCTCAATGCTAGCAAAATAATGGTTGAAGTTGCAAAGGTTGGTGAAGCAAAAGTTTGGAGACCAAATTCAGAAATTGAGGTCATTGCCGATGCAGTAGGGTTTACAGTTGCTTGGCCAACTGATAAGCTCTTGTTTGTCTGAAAGTATTGATATTAATTGCAACCTTGTAATTGTCTGGAAAATCTTGTTATTTGGTAATGTTTTGGTTGATGAATTTGATATGTTGAATGGTTTAATGTATTTATTGACACTTTCTTAATTTATATTGTCAATCTAGATGCTACATAACGAGAAATGAGATTCAAAACAAAAACCCCAAACTTTATGCACTTACTCAAAATCATATACCCTATAAATTACAATTCATATACCCTAAACCCTAAACTCTATGCACTTAATTCCAAATCAGCTTATACCCTAAATTCCAATTCGTATACCCTAATCCCTAAACATTATGCACTAGTTTTCTATTTTGTTTTCTCTATGATTATTTGAGTATTTGCCAATTCTTATACCCTAAACCCCACAGTATTACTAATAGAATATAACCATGAAAACGAAACTACTTGGAAGATATGTTCATACATCAGTTTTAGAGTAACATGCATGTTCAAAGATTGATACGTGGATAGAACATTCTCAAGCATATACACATACAAAAATTCAAAATATTGTAAAAGTAACGAGAACACAAATCAGTTCAGTTATGACATTAAAACTATAATATATAATAAATAAAATTAGAATATATATATATATATATATATATATATATTCAATTTATTAATTTAGTTTTAATTAGTTTTTGTTGGTTGAAGTAGTTGATAAATCCTATTATTGTATAATAAATAAAATAAAAATATATATATATCCGATTTATTATAATTCTGTTTTATTTAGTTTTTGTTGGTTGAAGGAGTTGATAAATCCTATTATTTGTATAAGCTTTATAATTTTCTCCAAGGCATAGTTATTAGGTAAACGTAATATTTTCAAAGGCATAGAAATAGAAACTACCTTCATCATCGCCTCTAACCATCTCCTCTCACCATCGAGATCTTCTGTAACTCTTAATCTCAATCTCGCCTCTTTTACATTCGAAATACATTGATAGATTTAGGGTTTGTTCATTCCTAACCTAATACTTTACAAGAAGATTTCGATATAACAGCTTTGTTGACAGTTAAAGGTACAGTTTCTTTTGCTTGAAGTTTGATAAATTTAGGGTTAGTTACTATTTGGTTTATTGTATTTGGATATGTTCTTAATACAATTCGTTTTCAATGGCTGTTAATATCTTATATCTATTTACTGTGTTTTGTCTTGAATGACAAGTTTTAGGTTACATGGACAAGTCTTGGGTTTGGCTTCCACGGAGCAACAAAGTTTGTTTATGAATCAGCAAAGACTTTGGGTAATCCTGCAGAAATTTTTTGTCCTTGTAGTGTATGTCGGAATCTGTGCCACCAACAAGTAGATATAGTTTTGGAGAATCTGATCATTAAGGGGATGGATGAGAGGTACAAGAGAAAAAAAATTTGGATTAATCATGGTGATATAAGAAATGTTAACAAAGAGGATGATCCGAGTTGTGGAGGTGATGAAGCATTTAACCTGATTAGAACTGCCTTTTTCAGGGTGATTACAATACACATTATGCGGATCATAATGGTGATGAGAAATGGGTTACAGAAAGAAAAGAAGAATATGATTTTTAAAAGAAACTTACGGATGCTGAAACTCCACTATACTCTGGATGTTTCAAGTACACTAAAGTCTCAGAAATTATGGGGATTTACCGCTTAAGAGTGAAGAGTGGGATGTCAGAGAACTACTTTGATCAGCTTTTAAGGCTAGTACATTCCATGATCCTTGAATATAATGTGCTTCCAATATCAGTTGATGATATGAAGAAATTCTTGAAGATGTTTGGTTTTGGTTATGATGGTATTCATGCTTGCAAAAATGACTGTATCTTTTACCGAAAGGAGTATGAGGACTTGGTAGCTTGTCCAAGATGTAAATCTTCAAGATGGGAAAAAGATAAGCATACATGTGAAGAGAAGAATGTGATTCCAGCTAAGGTACTTAGGTATTTTCCAATAAAAGAGAGATTGAAGAGGATGTTTAGATCAAAAAGGATGGCTGAGGATTTACGTTGGCACTTCAACAATGCTAGTGATGATGGTACAATGCGACACCCAGTTGACTCATTAACTTGGGCTCAGGTGAATGAGAAATGGCCAGAGTTTGTTGTTGAACCAAGGAACCTTAGACTAGGTCTTTCAACAGATGGGATGAATTCATTCTCTATGCAGAACACCAACTACAGTACTTCGCCTGTTTTGCTAGTTAACTACAACATGCCTCCTACTATGTGTGTGAAAGCAGAGAATATCATGTTATCTTTATTGATCCCTGGGCCTACTGCACCAAGAAATAACATTTATGTGTATTTAGCTCCATCATGAAAGAGAATTTCACACTTAGAGCTATATTATTATGGAGTATCAGTGACTAGCCAGCCTTAGGGACATTGGCTGGATGTAAAGTGAAAGGGAAGCAAGCGTGTAATGTTTGTGGGAAGGATACACCACACCACACAGATGGTTGAAGTTTAGTCAAAAGTATGTGTATTTGGGGAATAGGAAGAGACTCAGACCAGGGCATCCTCTCCGTCGCAGAAAATGATGGTTTGACAACATTATTGAAGAAGGGATAGCAAATAGAATTCAAACAGGAGATGAAATATTTGAAAGTCTGAAGGACTTTAATAATTATTTTGGTAGACTTCTGGGTATAAAAAAGAATAGGAAAAGAAAAGGTTTATGTGAAGATGAGATGGTTTCACATGATGAATATGACGAAGACACTAATCAATGGAGATGGAAGAAGAGGTCTATTTTGTTTGATTTGCCTTATTGGAAGGTATGTATTAACATAAACCTTAACATGCCATTACTTATTTGATTATTTTCTAACTTTTTATTCTTATATGTGTTAGACTATACATGTCCGTCACAACATTGATGTGATGCATGTGGAAAAGAATGTGTCTGATGTCATTTTGTCTATTATAATGTAAACTGCTAAATCAAAGGATGGTGTAAAAGCACGTAAAGACTTGGAAGATATCGGGATCAGAAGCAAACTACACACACAAATACGGGGTAAGAAAACTTATTTGCAACCAGCAGCATTTTGGTTGTCTAAGGAAGAGAAAATGATTTTCTGTAATAGGTTATCAAAGTTTAGAGGACATGATGGCTATTGTGCGAATATCCATCAGAGGTTTGTTGTGCGAATATACTGTGTTTTATTTGAGCCGCCTGTAATTAGTGGATTAAAATCTCACGATCGTCACGTCCTACTTCAGAATCTACTACCTGTTGCTATAAGAGGTTTGTTGCCAAAAAGACCTAGGTTTGCAATAAGTAGATTATGCAACTACTTCAACAGATTATGTCAGCGTGTAATTGACCGTGAAAAGCTAATCTCCTTAGAGTATGAACTTGTAGAGACATTGTGTCAACTGGAGAGGTTCTTTCCTCCATCACTTTTCGACATCATGTTTCACCTTCCAATACATCTGGCATGAGAAGCTCGTTTAGGTGGACCAGTTAACTTTAGGTGGATGTATCCGTTTGAGAGGTAGTATCCTCATATTTTTCCACTTTATATTTATATTATATGATACTCAGCCAATATTTGACAAATCTTGTATTTAATTAACATGTAGGTACATGAAAACATTGAAGGCCTATGTTAAAAACTTTGCAAGGCCAGAAGCATGCATGGCGGAAGGATACTTGCTAGAGAATGTATGGCCTTTTGCTTGGAGTTTCTAAAAAAATATTTACCAATAGAAGAACATGTCAACCGTAACGAAGATGTGGAGGTTGATCCACTCATCCTTCAAGGCCAGCCGCTGCAGAAGGGTACATAAGTCTCACTTACCAATAGAGAGAGAGACATAGCTCATCGGTATGTTCTACTGAACATGGAAGTTCTGAATCCATATATTGAGTAAGTAAAGCCATATTTTATATCATTATTCAATTTTGTTTAAATAGTTTACTCATTTATATATAAATGTGAAACTAGTTTGCATTTAGAAAAACTACAAGATAATGATGTCAGATTGAGAAGGAATCAAACTCAATTATGGAATATGCATGTGGAAAAGTTCTCACTGTGGGTTAAGGAACAGGTTTTAACTTATTTCTATGAACTAAAAATAGCATTTCACTAGCTAATACTTATATTAATTAGCTCTTCAATTGTCTATTATCAACAGATTCCTACAAACTCAAAAGAGCATTCCACGGAATTGAGATGGTTGGCATTTGGACCAAGGAATATTGCACTATCATATAAGGGGTATGTCATTAATGGACATAGATTTCTAACAGATGATGTTAAGTGGAAGACACAGAATAGTGGAGTCGAATATGAAGGATTTAGTATGTGTAGATCTAGTGCTCGTGATACTAACCACATGGCTGACATTGTTGCATACTAAGGAGTAATAACGGAGATCTTACTGTTGGATTATCACATGTTCCAGATTCCAATATTCAGGTGTAAATGAGCCAACAAAGGAAATGGTGTAAAAGAAGAAGACGGGTTCACTCTTGTTAATCTCCATCTAAACCAATCTGCCTTCCGTAATGATCCATATATTTTGGCATCTCAAGCAAAACAAGTTTTTTATTCTGTAGAAGATGACTCTTCACCTTGGTTAGTAGTTATGGGGGTGCCACCAAGAGGGTATCACGAGTTAGAGACAGAAAAAAAGTTTGTTGCTGAATCAATATCAATCCAGGAAATTGATGATTTGGGGGATCAATCTTCTGATGATGAGAATTTTTGTGTTAGGAATGACTGTGAAGGGGTTCTAGTAATGGATTAGCTAGTAAACATCTTCAGCTAAGGTAAATTTCTCCAACTATATAAATGTTTTAACTGTTTGCTTAATTATTATGTGATTTTCATCTGATTACAATCTTATTTAGCATGATGCATGAACTCTTGTTTTACATTTTACAATCTTATTTACCAAGATGCATGAACTCTCATTTTGCATGATGTGTGCTCTGAAAATTTTATTTCCTGCAGAATTTAATTATCAGCAGTACATGGTTGCACAAAGAAGGCTCTAAAGAAGAAATTGATGTTGGTCGTATTGCAAAGACTCTGGACAAAAATTGCTGAAGGTAGAGTTTGTTGATGTAAATGTAGTTGAAGTAAATGTATGTTTTGGTTTAAGTTGAGACTATTGTTTACAAACCTTTACAAGGTTCATATTTTAATGTATTTTCATTTATATTAAGATTTTAGATTATATTGATTACTACATAGGTATACAGGAATGAAAACCAAAAGCTATTGCATAATACAAAAGCTATTTATTTAAATAATACGAAATACAAATGCTATTTTAATAAATTATATTACATCATATCTGTGCTATTAAAATGAATCAATACCATATGAGAAATGCTATTTTAAATTTATAAATTGCATATAATAAATGCAATTATATAAGACAATATTACATATTAGAAATGCTATATTAGTTAAATACATTACGTACTAAACATGATATTATAAAATATTAAATTGCATATTCAAAATGCTATTTTAATTGAAATAATGGCTTATAAAAATTGCTATTAATACTTTGCATGTAACAGGAAACAAACGATGTACTTACATAATTAATAACGAAAATTAGACGCTATTAAACAATATAACATTGCACAAGGAAAGACACTATAATATCTCTACATTAAATAGCACTTCCATAAAACGCTATGTTATACCCGTCGACCTATTATCATGGTCACTAACATAGTACATAAAAACCGTTATTGGATCGTTAAATAGCGTTTTACGAGCGCTAAGGATAATAAATATTCTTGTAGTGGGGTCTTGTGACCGAGGTGAACATGTCTTCACTCTTTGGGGTGCATCTTCCAAACAGCTGAATGGATTGCTTCGATACTTGTTCAAGGTGAATCTTGACTCTTCTAGCTTTCCATGGATATAGAGAACTCCAAAATTGGCTCATGGGAAGATCTTCAAATGTTGCCAAACTTCTGATACTCTGAAATTGCCTTGAAACGTGTTTTGCTTGCCTTTGGGTCCTCTTTGCTCCAAAACTCCCAAATATATTTGGGAAGTGTAAATGGTGGAAAGTGGTTGTAAAGCTTCCATAATCTCTTGTTTCTTCATGATTTCGCTGCCAAAAGCATATGAAATATATGCGAAAATATGAGTATATCAGATATCCCATAAATCAGCTGTGTCGTGTATATATAAAGCAGCTGATATCCCATAAATCAGCTAAAATTACTAAGTCGGCCGTGACTAACGGCCGATTAAAACAAATAAATCAGCCGACAAGCTTATAAGTCAGCCGTTCACTTAAATCGGCCACTTTTGTAATAAGTCAGCTGTCATTAAGGAAACAAAATTAATGGCTGACTTACATAATCCACGTAGACAGTTTCGATGCCACCTAGGATTTTTTGCTGATGTGGAAATAAATAGTAATGGTATTTTTGTAATAATATTTTTGTTATCAAATGCTTATAATGATAGTTTTGAGTAATTACTTCAGGATGGGACGTTTACTCAAATATATCAAATGTTAGGTAAAACGACTAGAATGCATTAAAACTTTTTTTTATTACTGAGGTAGTGCTAGCTCCGCGATATGGCGATAGCAATGGGTCAAAAGCGGTTAGGATTAGGTTTTGAAGGATGCAGTGCACATACTAGCAGTATGGTATAACAGGTTTTGAAAGATTTTATTTTTCTATTAGAATTATATCGGGTTTGAGCCTAAACTATATAAAAAGATTTTATCAATATAACTTCCAACTTATTTTTAACCGTCAGACCATTGTACTCCCGTAGTTTCAAAACTAAGGAAGGTTTAAGAATGATGTTTCTAGATTCATCTTTTGAAGTTTGTTTATAAGTTGGTATATGTCTCTGACTCTCTGTAACCCTTCGCTTCTCTACGTTTTGGTTAATGAATTATGAAAAGATGAGAAAAAAAATAGTATAAAATAAATAATGTTCTATTTAAACTTAAATGTGTTAAAAACAAAATTACAAAATAATATCTCAGCTTCAACATAGATTTCTTTGGACACTGACCAATGAGAAATAAGGGCTCATGGAACCTTTCGCCAACAAGGAAGAGTGAGTCCCAAATTCGACAACTTCCCCTTTGTCTAAAACAGCTATCATGTCGCAATTCTGGATTGTGCTAAGCCTATGTGCGATCACAACGCTTGTCCTCCCAACCATGAGACGTTCGAGAGCGTCCTGCACCACACGCTCTGATTTGCTATCTAAAGCGCTCGTAGCTTCATCAAGAAGTAACACTGATGGGTTTTTCAAAACCGCTCGAGCGATCGCGATTCTTTGTTTTTGACCACCCGACAATTGTATTCCTTTGTCCCCGCATTGCGTGTCATAACCATCTGACAGTGATGTAATGAAATCATGAGCGTTCGCTGACTTTGCCGCATCGATAATCTCTGACTCGTTGACCTCGTTAGATGCTCTTCCGTACATGATGTTTTCTCGTATTGTCCCAGAGAATAGTGTTGGCTCTTGGCTTACTAAGGCTATGTGTTGACGAAGCGATCTTAGATGATATGACCTTATATCACGGCCATCGATTTCCACAATACCTTTTGAAGGGTCATAGAAACGCTCTATCAAACTAATTATTGTGGATTTACCTGACCCGCTTGGACCTACAATCGCTGTTGACTTTCCCGCATCGATCTTAATGGAGAAGTTCTTGAATATATTCACATCGGGTCGTGTCGGATAAGCAAACCCCACATTAAGAAATGTGATTTTTCCCTTTATTTTTTCTGCAACATATCCATCTGGGTTCTCTGGATTAATGCTTGTACAACGATCTAACACTGTGAACACTGACTCAACCGCATATGAGCCTTTGGCTAGATCTGTCGTCATGGACCCAGCATCAGCAATAACCCGACCGATAGTCACAAAGATCAAAAATATCTCAAAAAATTCTTTTGATACCATTTTTCCATCAGCAATTAGTGTACCACCATACCAAAAATTTAGAGCCGAAGAGCATAGTATGAGGCTTCGGGAAGTCCCCAACATAAGCCCTGCTAACCACGATTGGTGAACGCTTTCTTTTCGTGGACCTTCTTGTAATGTTTTGAGTAGTCTAATGATTCGTTCTTGTGAAGAGAATGATGTGATGGTTCGGATGTTGGAGACAGCCTCTGCGGCTAGTTTACTGCTTTCATCTTGGGCTATCATGGATTTTTTTGACATGCTCTTAAGCATGACACGTTGAGTGTAGAAGCATACAACAATCACTGGTTGCACGCAAATCATGACAATGGCTAGTCGCCAAGCGATAACCAAACCAATTGTAAAAGCTATACTCACTGCCGATATGGTTTGTACCAACAATGATAAACGTTCACCAATCAGAGATCTCACCTATCATAACAAAGCATTACAAGATCAATAAAATGGTGTAAATATTTTTCTTTCAAGTTCAAATATATATGACAAAAAAACATACCATGTTAGCGTCTTTTGCTAGCCTAGAGCAAACTGCACCACTTGAGTTTTTGTCTTCATCGAACCAGTTGACTTCAAACGTTAATATCTTTGAGAGCATCTGCTCTCGGATACGTTTTGTTAGGTATTCACCCATGTAGGCAAAACTGTAATGCTGTATGATATTGACCAAGAAAGTGAGTAGAGCTAGACCAAGAAATAACATCACATAGATTCTTGTTTTCTCCTTGATCTCGTCATGGCTTGTTAGAAAAAATACAGACACCATTGATCCTGAAGAATATGCGTAAATTGGTTGAACGACCCCATACAAGGCTGCACTTAAGCAACCATATAATGCATGTTTCCACTCTGGTCTATTCATTTCCATCAGTCTCTTGAATGATGGCACAAGCGGCTTCGTATCCTTAGTATTCAAATCATAAAGATTTGTCATCATGCTTGAACTCCGATTTTGTATAGAGCCTCTTGGACTACATTCCAATTTTTTGCTTAACCTTGAGCCTCGACCCTCTTTTATATTAAAATCTGATTCTTCATTCTCTATTTGTTGTAAGCGGACTAGAGAAGTGTATTGACCATCTAACTTCTCCATGAGCTCTTCGTGCGATCCAGTTTCTACAATGCAGCCATTATTGACTACACATATAACATCAGCATTACGAATGGTAGAGAGGCGGTGAGCAATAACAATAGTTGTACGACCAGCAGATGCATTATCTAAGGCTTCTTGGACTATTCTTTCAGATTCTGAGTCCAATGCGCTTGTTGCCTCGTCTAGAAGAAGAATTATTGGTGATTTGATTATTGCACGTGCGATTGCAATCCTCTGCTTTTGTCCTCCTGACATTTGAACTCCCCTCTCCCCAACCTTTTTTTTTTACACAACAACCAAATATACATCATGATCATCAAACTACAAAAATATATAGTAATCAACTTTAGCTTAAAATAGGAATGTACCTGAGTTTTGTAACCATGAGGAAACTTAGAAATGAAATTATGAGCATTTGAGGCCTTGGCAGCTTCCACTACTTCATCCATGGATGCATCCTCTTTACCAAATAATATGTTCTCCTTTATCGACGTGGCGAAGAGCGCTGGCTCTTGGCTAACTAGACCCATTTGCGATCTTAACCAACTACACTGCATCGTATTAATGGACACACCATCAATGAGAATCTCTCCTGCGATCGGATCATAGAACCTTTGTAAAAGCGATATCAGGGTTGATTTTCCGGATCCACTTCCGCCCACCAGAGCCACAGTTTTCCCTGACGGAATTCTCAAACAGAAATCTTCAAAGATGGGTGTTTCGGGTCTAGATGGGTAAGTGAACTTCACGTGGTTGAATTCGACTTCTCCTTTAACAGTCTCTAAAACCTGGCCTTGTAAGCTGTGTGAATCAATACCAGGTACTCTTTTTATCATTTTCATAATCCGTTCCCCTGCTACAAACGCCTCTGATAAATTTTTTAGATTCGACAAACTTCGACCAAGTGTTCTGAAAAATGAGAACAAAGATTAAAACTACTTTTTTTACTTCCAAAAGGACCAAAAAAAAGCCTTAGAATAGTTACTTACATGCCGCCGAAGGTGATGCTAACAATGACTGCATAGATAGTACCACCTTTGGAGCCATGGTACATAACCAGCTGACTTCCATACCAAGTCAGGAACCCCCAAATAGCATAAGTGATACCATTGCTTCCAATGGTGATTCCTTTAACTAAACCTTGTCTCAACCCTAGCTTCACCGACCCTTGAAGCGCAGCTGAAAACTTTTCTATCATCTTCTTCTCACTAACAAATGCATAGATGGTTCGAACCGATGAGATTGCCTGCTCAGCTATAGAACCAGCCTCATTATACTCCTCCCGTATCTTTCTCGAAATGCTGATGAGGGCCCGTCCATACATTAGTCCAGGGATCAAGAGCAGGACAATGAATGGGAAGCCTACGATTGCGAGTCTCCATAGCAAAATGAAACTTACTATGTAGCTTGCGACAAACGCAGAGAAATTCATCAAAAAGTTTGGTAACTGCATTAAATCAAAACCATCAAACAAATTGTTTAGAAACAAGTAACATGATTTCAAATATACTTAGATAAATATATGAAGTTGAGACCTTGTCACTAAGGACGTCTTGAATGACGAGGCTATCACTAGAGACACTAGTGACAACATCTGAAGTGCTTGTGGCATGAACATCAAAGTAACTCACATCTTGTCTTAACACTGCTCTTAAGTACTTCTCTCTCATTTTTGCCGCTTGTCTTTCCCCTGTTCTTGTCCAACAATATCCTTCTGTTTTTTTTTTTTTTTTTTAAATATGAAACCCATCCACAAGATTAAATAAATATTAGTTATATTGAAATGCACCAAATTAGTTTTTTTTTCTTTTCTTGATTAAAAGGGAATGAAACATAGTCTATAAAAGACTTACCAAGGAAACATATCACCCAAGATGCACAAGCCACATAAAGCAAAGCTACAACATTCTGTGAATTACCCAATGTGCAAAAAAACAAAGAAAGACATATTAGTATATATAATATTCTCAACTGTCGAAGAATTTCACGTCGAAAATTACTAGACTAAAATAGCTTAAATCTCTTATTTATTATATCCGGTTCCTACCTTTATTGTCATTCCTAACACACATATATATGGGCATAAGATTAGTCATAACACGCCATGTTTGGTCTACTTTGTCATGTCTACTTACAGAGAATATAGACCCAAAAAAGAAAAAGATAAAAAAAAAACAGAAACAACAAAGAGCAAAGAAGAGAGAAAGAACTGACCTTATAGATGTTTTGCATGAAGGTTTCAACATTAGAAGAAGAAACACTTATGTTGTTCAGTAGTTTGCTAGTGATAAAAAATAAAATAGGGGTAATGAAGCCATCACCGACAGATCCCATTAGGCCAACCACCATCAACATCCAATCTACACCATCCGCGTACATGAATATCGATCTTATGCCTCCATAATTCATCTTCTTCCTCCACGTCTCCTCTTCCTTTCTGGTTCAGAGGATCAGAGAATAGACCAAAACGATACCTTTACCTTAGGGAAACGACAGCTCACACTATCTTTTTTTTTTTTAAGTTTTGGAGATTTTCTTCTGTATTGTTATTTGTTCACGTCTTCCTGATTGTTTTATATAGCAATCAAGAGAGAATGGAGACCATTGGCCTTTTATTATGTCTGAAAATATAAATAAGTATAACAAGTGTTTTATATCATCAAATACACTATTTTAATTCGTCTCTTCATGTGACTATCATCCGTATCTATTTTCAGATCAAGGATCCAATCAAACTTTGATTTTGAAACTGATTACTAGCTTAAACTTAGGGTTTACTTTTAGTGGTGAACTCTTTTGTTCACCTTATATTTCTTTAATCAGTCAATATATAATATGTAATATTATCATTAATTATTTTTTTCAAGTCTAATCAGTTAATCATTAATCTCACTCTTTCTAAATATAACTAATAAATATATCAACTAAAATTATATTTAAACAAAAATAATATATTAAAATTAAAATTAAACAAATGAAATAAATAAAATAAATTAAAAAAATTCATCCAATAAAACTATTCATGTAATATTATATTTAACAAAAATAATAAATTAAACTAAATAAATAAAATATATAAAAAAAATATCCTAAGAGATACAACTCTGCGAACCCAAAGATAAAATAATTTAATTTTTAATTAGTTTAATTTATTGTTTAAATAAAAATAATAAAGTAAACTAAATAAATAAAACATATAAAACTATACCCTAAATGATACAACTCACCGAATCCATGGATTAAAATTTTTTAAATATTTAGTTTGTTTTATTTCTTTTATGTGTTTTAAGGTATATATTTTTATGTCTTTTATTTATTTAGTTTTAGTTATTATTTTAATGATTAATAATTAATTGATTAGATTTAGAAAAAGTAGTTACATGACATATTTTGATTGGTTAGAAAAAAATGAGGTAAACAAAGGAGTTATTTTCCGTTTATACAAAGGATTTGGGCAGAAGTAACCAGACTCGGCCTAAAAATCTTATACAAACCGACCTAAAATTATCCGAACCGAATCCGATTTGAACTTTAAAAATACCCAAAAAGTATTAAAGTATGAGTTACTTCAGATTTGGATCTGGCGAACAGATACCCAGAGTAATATTAGGTCTAAAACATACGGATTTGTTAGCTGGGTTGTTTTGATTACTTTGGCTATTTTTAGGTTACTTTGATTACATTTTAAGTTACGTCGAATACATTTTAAGTTACTATGAATACCTTTTAGGTTATTTTGGGTAATTTTAGTTTACTTCAAATATTTGTAGGTTGCTTCATATATTTTAAGTTACTTTAAATAATCTTTTGGTTATTAGTACTCTTTAGCTTTCAGAGTAAAAGTTATTCAATCCAAACCATAACCTATGAATATTCAGATAGTCAAACCAAATCTAAACCCTAACATACCCAAACTGAGTTCGATCCAGAAAATAAAATTATCCGAAAATTTATCTCAAATCCCAAACTTAAAAATCTAAACACTCGAAAAACCCGACCTGATCAAATCCGGATACCCGACGTCCATGCTCATTTTATTTAATCATTGTTATAATATTTTATCGAATTATATTTATTCACAGTGGTTTAATTGGCAAAAGTTAATATTTTATCCAGTTCATTAATTTAACTAGTAATATATATAAGTTTTACTGTAGTATTATCTCCACGTATAGTCATCAGTAGGTCACCATCAATCATACAATTAGATAATATAATCCTAATACATGTTATCAATTCATCATTGACTTATACCATATCAATGCTGATTTAATGCCGAATTGTTGACAACTAATTAATAGATTGCAGCACTTATTTCAAACATTTTTTTTAATACAGAAGAGATTTTTTGATAAAAATACAGAAAAGATTACATTAGTAGTATCTCCAAAATCTTTCAAAATCTTATGTTCAGTTGATTTATCTATATTTATAAAGATTCTTAAATACGCACACCGCATGGAATTGATTTGGTCTTGTTGCGACATTAAAACCTGCTAGCAGTTCCCTATGTTAGTCATGTGCGTGGGCTTGCACAACTCTTAATTTTTAAAGTATTTGCGCCTTATAATAAAAAGTGGAATAATAAGATCGTATGTCCCTCCTCAAGATGACAAATCAGTTTTTTTTAATATAGTGTTGATATATCAATAAATGAAAAAATATGAATTTTTAATTAAATTATTTTGTTAATACATATAATTAAACATATCATATTTTTAAAACTAATATAAAGATGCCACATCAATTAATGAAAAACTGTATAAATTAATCAAATTATTTTAATTATACACATAAGAAAATAATCATAATATTTATTTTTTACCATGAATAAATTAATAAAAAGACTGTTTAAATTGATCATATTATTTTAATTATACACATTATATAATATATTTTATCATAACTAAATTAATAAAAAACTTTCTAAACAAATCAAATCATTTTAATTATACACGTAATATAATAATTATTTTTTACCATGAATAAAAATATATGTTTTGATTAGCTTATTCTAATATTTTTATTTTGTTACACTAAAAAATAATCACATTATATACTAAATTACTAACATAGATTAATATGTCGTTAAATAAAAAAAATACAAAGAAAAAAAAAAGAAACCCGGGACGTAGCCCGAATATTTATGTAAAATGAAAATATTAACTAACAACTACAATTGTTCTTTTGAAAACATGAAGTATTCAAATTTTATTGATAAACAACAAAATATAAATTAAAAAATTATATGTGCCTTAGCAATCAACACTATAATCAAGCAGATGTCTCTGCTTGTGTTACAACTCATCATTTTCTTTTATTTTTTAGATTGACATGTCAATAAACAAAAAAAGTTGAACATCCAATAAGAATATTTTATTTATACACATCATTTTTTGATTAAATTATCATTGATTTTCAAAGTAAATATTATGAATAAGACAGTAAGAAAACATATTTATATGTATATATGTTTGTATGTATATATTTTAACTGTGTATGTAATATGTATATAATATATTTAATTACATATCTTACGTAAAATATATGTAAGAGATAGAGCTTGAGCGGCATAAGTGGAGGGTGGAACTAGAATAGACGATGTGGTGGGAATAAAGCTAAAATTGATGTTGTGGTGGAGGATAAAGATTGAGCTGTGAAAGTGGAGGATGGAGTTTGAGTATGGATATGTGCAGTAGCGGATCCAAAAATTAATTTTATCCAAAACAATAATATTAAATTATAAAAGTGTATTATACATGTTAAAACACAATTATACCTAACAGAAATATCATAAGATTTGAAGAAAAAAACTTAGTAAACAGAAACAAAATTTCTGAAATATAAAAATATATATATAAAAACAAACAAAATAAAAATCTAAAAGAGAGAAACTAAATTAAATTCTCATAACATATAAAATAATCAATACCCGAACAAAGCATTTTGTGTTTGATAAAAACGGACAAAATCCAAATTATAACAAAAACCAAATTTTGACAAAAATCTAAAAAAGAAAATGAAAGGAAAAAAAAACTAAAAATAAGATATTAAAAATTGAGATCTGGTAATTTTTAAAAAAGGTCAAAATTTTGTTAAGTAAAAGCTAGAAAAATTTTCTAAATCATTTATAATATTTGGTTAATTCTACTAAATTAACAGAAGAGATTTTAGGTGTATTCATTTAGTTAAAAAAAAATGTGCTTGTACATAAAAATAAATTGAGGTTTATATATTGTATTTATATTGATCAAAATGTATATGAAAAACATAAGTTTTGGGGGAGAGGGGGGGAGGGGCAATAAATCATATACTAACAGGAACATAATTAAAATCTTTAATAAAATAAAACTAATCTTGAAAAGTTTACCCAGGACAAATGCCCCTGACAAGTACGTTCGTCTCTGGATATGTGTCCATCTATAAGAGTTTGTAAGAGTTTATGTATAGATTTTTATATATGGCTGGAGCTTGAATGCCTAACTCAATAAAACATCTGTCTCCCAGCATATCATGTATACCTCCCGGAGAACACTAGTTATCAAACCAAAAAGAGGACTGCATTCCACTCGTGATCTCCTTTCCATGGAAAGCCTTAGCTTGTATACATGAGTTGGCATGTTTTCCCCAGTATAACTTTCTTTAGTTCGGACCAGTAACTTCAGCTTCGAAATTAAATTCTTCCATAGTTTACTTCACATACTTATTATTAGTTAAGACTTGTTAATTAACTTTATTTCACATATTTATGTCATTATTTGACTTACATTGAAGGACCTAAAGTTTTTTTGTTCTTATATGGAGGTTTTAACTATAGTCATGTGTTCTTATGACATTACATCAAAAAAAAAGAGATGCGATCTTTTGAGCTATTTAGCTCAAACCCACAAAAGAAACGAAGCCAAAGAACAAACAAAACCGAACAAATCATAAGAGCAAAAACAAAAAGATTGTAGAGAATAAGAAACTAAACCGAACAAGTGACTTCTCGACCTAAAAATCTAATGTTAGAGTCTTCTGATCTCATCTTCTGGTCAGTTTCTTTGTTTCTACCTCTTCGAGCATCCAGCACCAAATGTTGTCTAAACGTTGTGATGAACGCCTCAACTCTCTCGTTCAACTCCTCATTCGATAACCTCCCTGGCTCGAATTCATCTTCTTCGCCACTAAAGTCTAATTCTTTCTTGTGAAACAAGCAATCTTTTAAATTTTCTTTGAATTCCGGACAAACCCTTTTAGTCTCTTCTACTACACAATTCTTGATCACTTCTTTTGGCTCAACGACTAATAAATCTTTTTCGGAACAAGCTGGTTCCTCAACCATCCTTGTCTTCTTCTTCTTCTTCCCTCGCATCATTCTCAATCTACCTCCACGACGAGTCTTGAAATCATGAGTTTCACCGGAGCTAGGACGAGTCGAAGTGAAGTATACAGCTAAGAGAACGATGTTGAGTAGAAGAAAGACTAAAGAACGCCATTGTTCGATCAAATAAGAGACAGAAGAGAAGTGTTTAAGACAAGCCATTGAGAGAACAACAACTGCAGTTAACAATGAAGTACACATGTTCTCTTCTTCTTCCTTCTTCTCTACTCTAATGTCTCTCTTTATCTCCATTGTTATCTCTTTCTCTATGGTTTTCTTTGTTTCTTTCTTGTTCCTCCGATGAGATTCTTATACGAAATTTCAAGATTCCTAAACAAGAATGTGGTGGGTCCGATTGTGGAAGACCAAATGGCGAACAGAAAGAACAAAATGAAAATGAAAAGACAGAAGAAGGTGAAGGAGAAGAAGGTGGAGGAGACAAAGAACAGGCATGCCCTTTAAATCTGCTCTTATTCCTAAACATCTTATTATTACTTTTTTTTTTCTCAGGCTTTTCTGATTTCTTATGTTTTTCTGCTTTTCTTGTTTCCACTTTTTATTCACGGGGACCAATTTCCTTAAACCAATCATTTTCAGCTTCCACTATATGCAAGCAACCTTAAGATAAAATCACTTTTGTAAAAATATTTCTAAATTTTAATAACTTCTGACATTAAATTTATGCAGGCTTAGCTTTACCAATTCAATTTCTATACTACTTTTTTTTATATATTTTGCTTACATTTGCAATAAGTATTCAAAATTAATCATATTGTAAATGCATGCATTAGCCCAAAATTTTTAAATATAATGTACCAGTTTGTATTGAATTTTTTTTCTTTAGTGGGAAAAAAAATCAGAGAAGTGTTAGCTACTCAAAGTTAAGTGTAATGGGACACCGCATGCTAACAGTTTTCATAGAAGGAAAATGCAAACAAAAGTAGTATTTTTAGCTGAATACTGAAACATGAATTATATTTATCAAAAAAAATGAAACATGAATTATAAAAAATTTGACTAGAAATTTGAATTATAAAAATACTAATAATTAAAACACATTACACGCCTGCTGCTCTCTGGCATGTTAATTCTTTCATGGCACTGTGGCCCCATGTTTGTTGTTCTTTCCCAAACACATGCTTTTCTGTTTTTGCAAATGTTCTAATCCCAAAAAAAAAAACATTACTTATGTACTATATATTGATATATAATTCGAATTGCATTGAATAAATTTACTCAAAACTATTTCACAAATATTATATATATAATATTATGATTTGTTTATAAATAGATTCATTTATAAAGTTAAAAGTGTTATGATTTAATACTAATGTGTACTTAACTCAAGGAATTGCCTTCATATGGATCAACACAAAATTATTAAATAGTTGTTCTGAACTTTTTTTAGTGAAGAAACTGAAATCAGATTTTTAAAAGTGGATAAGAATATTAAGTCGGAGATAGTAGAATAGCGGATTAGTTCACTCTAATCAAATAGCGGAAATCAACTAAACAGTGTTTTTCCAAAATACCAAAAAGAAAATTGTTAGTTAGTGACACTTAATTTTTCTGAGGTATAAATTTAGTAAGTTAATTACATTTAATTTTCTATGTTATAATTTTAATATGCTCATAGAATATATAAGGAAATCACTTTTTAGAATTAATAATGGTGAAAAATAATACTATTACTTTTTTAAAAATTGGTAAACAACTCTTCACCAGTTTAATTATACAACATGCAGTCATTTGCCTATCATTCTTTGTTTTGTATAAAACAAATTCATCTGAAACAAATTTTACTCTGATAGCGAATCAGATATAGATACATAGGACCACGCTTATCACTCAATTTTTTAACCTTTTCATTCACCAATTTTAGTAACAAAACAAAACCAACTGGTCCATATTTTGACATTGTAAAAGATTCAAGTTTGACGTGTTAACATTTCCAAACTTAAATAATTGTAATTCTTCCAAGTTCCAATGACTGAAGAACACATCAACAAGGACGAACATTGGGTTGTCACAATAAAAGCTAAAATAGTAAAGCTTAGTGTCAAAATAGTAAAATACTTCTCAGCTTAAGCTTTAGTTGATATGTTCTCATGAGTTTCCCTTCCACAAAGCTTTTGCCTATGTACCATCAGCATTCAGACAAGTAAAAATAAACTGCACATGACAAAAAGAGCAGCATTAACTGAACAAGTCCCTCATGTTATGAGTCATTGAAAGCTTTCAATGTAAGATTAACAGTTTCACAGTTGAAAGCAAAATGTCATATCAGCACATCCTGGTGAGAAGTATGAATAGATACTTACTAACCTGTGTAGCAACTTCAACTAATTGTGAGGTTTCTCTAAGGAGATTCATTACTCAAAAGGTGGATTCAATTGGATCTTGCGATCTCTCTCTTCCCTGGAGAACTGTTATTATTAACATCATTTTTTCTTGTTTAAAGATCCCTTTTTCGTTTCCTTTGGAACGTATACTTGACAAGTCGATTTCCTCCAGCTCTCGAGGACTCACTGATTTGATTTGATACAACCACTGCAGTAGCTTTCGAGTCAAAACATGGATTGACCAACTCAGAACCCATTTTTCTAGTTGGAACCACCACACTATCTGCTTCACCTTCGCATTTTACCGACTCAGCTTCTTCTCTTGATTTCAAGCTTTTGTCTGTTGCACCACCTGTTGCATTCAAACTGACGACAGGATACAAATGACGAAGCAGCTTAGTCTTGGCACCATCCTCAACATTAACAGAGACTAAATTAGATTCTTGACATGCCTCAACCGACAGATTTGTCTCCATACCATCTGAATGATCCATGGATGTCTTGGAACAGAGAAGATCAGACTGAGATTGACAAGGTTTTATAAGCTGACTTTGAGGCCTAACTGGTTTAGTTTTTCCTTTACTCCACTTTCTCTTCCTCCTTCCACGTAATTTGCTAGGCTTCTTGATTCCAAGTGCATTAGACGGCTTTGCTGTTATCAACTCTGCGTTCTTAGCTCTAAGAGCAAGAACAAGACCTCTTGTGTTTCCTGAGCTCAACTTTTCCCCACTTCTCTTGACAGCTGTGCGTTGTTTCTTTTCGTTTACACAAGGAGACGACTTACTCTCCAAAGCACGGATCCTCTGCGTACACCCATTTCGAGACAGCTCAAGCTTTTCGTTTCTGATAGTAGCATCCAATTCAGACTCACAAGCATCATCACATCCCTTTGAAGTTTCAATAATGTTACTCATATCTTGATTAGGAGAATCCAAACGCGCAACAACTTCTTGATGAGAAGAAACTGTTTCTTGCTCCTTTGCTTTCTCCAATTTGTCTATAGTATTAGCATCCAATTCAGTCTCACAAGCATCATCACACGCCTTTGAAGTTTCAATACTCTTTTCATCGTTCCCACCACATTCATCACCATTCAATAAGCTCTGATTCACAAGAGACTCACTCATGTCTTGCTTAGGAGAATTCAAACTTCCAGCAACAACAACAACAACCTCAGAACGAGCATTAATGGTTTCTTGTTCTTTTGCTTTCTCCAATTTGTCTCTGACCCATCTCAACTCTGACCTCAAATCAGTAATAATGTCTTCAGCTTCTTGTAACTGAGCTTCAAGCACATCAATTTCTCTTTGTTGATTTGATGATGTAATCTCTGATTCAATCGTCTGGTTCATTCATAAACTTCAAATCAAAACTAACACACAAAAGTAAAAAGCTGACATTTTTATATAAAAACCCTAATTTTGTTTACCTTAGCATCAATCATTTGTTTCAATCGGACAAGTAAACGAAGAGCTTCGTCTTTGGTTCCACACAGATCGTGATAGAAACGAGCTGATTTACGATCGGAAACCATAACCCTAGCGGCTGATTCTGTCGCCGTGTTTAGAATCATCTCTGCGTAAGCTTTCTTCAAGGTCGTTGCTTTCTGCAAAAAAAAACAAAGCTCGTAGTCAAAAAATGACAAACCCATATGGTAAAAGTAATCAAAAACACAGAAGAAATGAAAATTTACATCTGATGACCCTTCCATCGTCTCAATTTTCTCCCGCCTAAGAGTGGAGAATACCCGGGAAAAAAAAAAACCTCTCGCCTTGGATTTCACCGGTCAGTTGAGAAATGACTGGCTTTTTGTTAAATTACCATTTCGCCCTTCACGTATTTTACAAAACGATCAAAAATTTGAAAGGACGTCGGAATGGGTGATGATAATTGGTACTTGGTAGAATTCCAATTTTGGTAAAATTTGGTTCAGCTTGAAAGTTCAGTTTACACCAAAGGTTTGATAGAATTCCAATTTTGATCCCTGTCTTGCATTACTTTTTTTTTTTGGTCAAACCCATGATATTTCAATTAAACTTAGAGAACAGAGTATCGGAGGAGAACCTCCTCACCATTACACAACAAATGTTTTTCAGCAGAGAGGATTAACTACTCTACGAAAACAAGTAAAGGAAACATAGATAAACAAGGATAGATTAGAGCGAGAATCTGCCATCACTCCATCAAGCTCGCAGAAAGAATTGTGAGAGATGAGGAGTCGCATCAAGGTCTGTGAGTCTGATAGAATCAAAAACTCTGAAGTGCCTAAGACCAAGGCATGAGATAAGGCCAGCTTGATCGTCGAAGCTTCCGCCACAAGAGCTGATGTTAAGAGATAGCAATCAGCGATAAAAGGTTCCGAAGCTGTACTTCCTGCGGCTTGATAAACCCAACCAAACCCTCCTAAGGAGGTTTGTGTCTTCCAAGAGACATCAATAAAGCAGAGAAACCCAAATCCTATACTAGGACAATCTGAGGGAATAAGCAACAGCATTAGCTTATCCGTAGCAAAACCCATAACCGGACATTCGGAGGACAAACCCATAAACAAGTGGCTGCCACTAACGAAGCTAAGTTTATGTTTTAGTATAGGGATGACGTTGCATCTAGTATGTGGTGTAGCATCTCTTTTATTTTCCTCACCGATTTATTGTAACTGTATGCGGTTAAGAAAACGAGAATTCCAATTTTGATCAAGGGTCATTTAGTCAAAAATACACAAATAACTTAATAATTGGTTCTCTCACATACATAATTCTAAAACTAAATCTCTTCATATGATTTTGGGTGTGTGAGGACGTTTTTACCCCTACAGCACACCAACTCGGGACGGGATAAAGACACGCGTAGCGCTTGTTGTGGTGGATCGCTAACAATATATTTAGCATTGGATGAGTTGATATTCAGATCATTAATGCTATGTCGGTTTATTCAGATCATTAGTGCTATGTCAGTATTAATATCCTTAGCTGTTATAACTGTTAATAACTGAAAACGGTAATATTCCGTTACAGTGTCACAACATTTAGATGTTGTTGGTAGATATAATTATTTTAGCGTGTCGACTCGCTAACATTACATTGTCTAAAAATGGTAACATTTTATTGTAGTGTTGCAGCGTTTAGATAACTGTTATTTTAGCGTATCGACTCAATAACATTACTGTGTCGTAGTTCATATACTTTGTAATTAGTTGATTAGTATCGTCTTCTTTATCTGACCCGATATCATCATGTGATTCGAAGATATTTCAAGTAAAATTCGATATTTAGTTCATATTACATTTATCATGAAATATAATATACGTACTACGGTGCTAACACATGTGTGTGTTATCGTTATTATAATGTGAAGATAATGTAAATGTTTACTCTGGCGGCATCGGACGTTGGGTCCACCTGTAGTTTTGTTAATGGTACATCGTTAATATGATTATCAGCATTTTAGCTGTAAAACTTTAAATTTAACTTGGTGATAACGATACCTCGTTATTAGCGTATTTGTTGTCTGACCCGATTTTATCATGGGATTTAAAAACATGTCCAACATATATGTTAGTAATCAATACTATAAAGTGAATACGTTAACGATATTTGCTAACGTGATTTTTACTGTGTTATTGGTTGTGTTATCTAATGTCTGATCTAGTGAGTTATCATCCTTGGGACCACCTATTGTGTTATCCATATGTAGCTCTATTAATACGATTATTAGTATTTTGGCTATCAAATTTAAATTTAACTAGATGATATTGATACTTTGTTATTAGCGTCTTCTTTATCCGACCTGATTTTATCATGGACTTCGAAAACATACCCAACACACATGTTAATTATTGATACTATAATGTAAAGACTTTAACATTGTTTGCTAACGTGATTCTTATCGTGTTACTGGCTGTGTTATCCGAGTTGGTGTTAACATCGATATATGCACCAATTACTATTGGTAAAGATCTTATTAACGCCAACTCAGATAACAAAGCCAATAACACGATAAGAATTACGTTAGCAAACAACGAAAGTCATTGTCATTCTTTGCAATTGTTTCTTTGATAAAATTAGAAAAATTATGGAAAATTTAAAGAACATAATGGTAACTGATTCACCTTACCAACTTAAAAAAAAAACAAAAATATCAGTTATTAGGCTCAAACTAAAACCGAACCCAAAAAAACGAAATTCAGATTCAGTCAACTTCAGTTGATTTTATTCGGAATAATTGTTCACCCCTAACTAGGTGTCAACATTCGTTTCACAATACTAGTTTCGTATTAAAACTAGCTTAGTACCCATAGTACGTCGGGGTTCAATTATTTTGATATATATTATAGTTTTGGTTATTCAATATTTATAAATATTATATTTTTGTTCGTATAATAAATATTTTTATTTTTTTGCTTGTTATACTTTTTAGTTTTATTTATTTATTTATTGCTTATAATATATTTAACATGCTTTAAACATGTTGTTGTTTCATTTCCATTTACCAATATCAAATTTTTGTTATTCGAATCAAACATACACCAAATAAATGGTGTTCTGTACTCTCAATGAAACAATTTAGATCAAATCCTTCCGAATTAAGTATTTGTTTAATAGAAAATTAATAAACTTTATAACTAAATAAAAACCAATACAATTGTCAATCATATCTATAATTAATTTTCCCGTCAAAACTAATCCAGTTTCCAAAAAAGGTTTAACTCTGTAATTTTTTGAACAAATTGCAAATCCGTAATTTTCTATAAAAAGAAATAATTTGAAAATTTTCCGCAAATAAACTGATATGTTTCCCACCAAAAACATTTTCCGCAATAAATAATTTATGCATTTTTCCGTAATGAAAAAATTACAATTTTTCTGCCAAAAAATCTGTTTTCGGCAAAAACAAAACTCGACTCTATAAATTTTTAATGAACTGTATATCTGTAATTCCGAACCAAAATAAATAATTTGCAATTTTCTCGCAAAAAAATATCGGTAATTGTTTCACCAAAAATATATCGAATCACAACATATGTAGATAAAAGTTAATTTTTATTAATTACATGCTTTATATTATATAATAATTCAAAATAATTAGAAAATAAGATCAAATAAAGGTGAAGTGAGAATCATATTTATTTTTGTGAGGCGTTTCCCATAAAAATCTTTATTTCATATTTTTTATGCCAAACTGAAACTTTTAAAATTTTCCGCCAAAAACAGATCTATTACTCGCAAAAAAAAATCAACTACATAATTTTCATAACGAACTTAAAATCCATAATTTTACATAAAAATGAAAAATTTGCAAATTTCCCGCAAAAATGAATTTGTAATTTCACCGCTAAAAAAATATTCAAATATTTTATATAATAATTTAAAATAATTTGAAAATAAGATCAAATAAAGATGAAATGAGAATCATAGTTAATTTCCGATCCATTTTGCAAGAAAAACTTGATCACATAATTTTACTAACAAATTGCAAATCCGTTCTGCTAAAATGATAATTTTACAATTTCGCCATTAAAAAACTGATATGTTCTCCGGAGAAAAAACTAGACTCTGTAATTTTCTTAACAAACTGTAAATCCGTGATTTTCCACCAAAATAAAAAATTGAAAATTTTCAACCAAAAACTTTTATTAATTATATGCATTATATAATAATTCAAAATAATTTGAATAAAATCAAATAAAACTGAAATGAGAATCATAATATTTTTTCAGTTCATTGAACTAAATTAGGTATATAGATTTTAGGATATTTAAAATTAATGTTTATTTCTATAATATTGTTGTTTTAATCTGTTGAGTATACTTTTAACATTAATCTTGGTTTATTTGTTTTAATATGAGTGTTTGAAAATATGGGCATTGTCTAAAGTGGACTTTTGAAAAGAAACAAAAATCAAACAGAGTTCTCAGAGAAGGATTTTTAAAGTAGTAGGGGTTCCGTTTAGAAATAAATTTTCAAAGGGGTCAATTCCAAATAGTTTTTCATTAAAAGTTATCTAATCAACACTATAATAAAGTAATGTGTCTCTCCTGAGATGACACATCGGTTTTTCTTTCGTTGTGAGTTTGATATGTCAATAAATGGAAAAACTTTGTGATTCAATCAAATTATTTTATTAATACACATAAGATTTTTGATGCCACATCAATTAATGAAAAATTATGTAACGAATCAAATCATTTTAATTATACACACCATATAATATTTATTTTTACCATGAATAAAATTACATGTGTTGATTAAGAATTTTTTAAACTGACCTAATCAAGTTTCATGTCGTTGATTAGTATTGGTTTTATGTTTTCTTAAGCTATTTTTTTTTGGATTAAGAGTCAAGAGTTTGGATTTACTTGAATATGAGTTTTTTTAAGAAGGTTGTGGAATTCTCAAGCAGAGATTTGAATTTTCGGATGTGGGGGAAGGGTATTTGATTATGGTATCCCCAAATTATTTTGAAGATGTAGAGTTTATTCAATAATGTATATCCATGAGTATCAACTCTTAGAATATTTTTTCATGAATGAAATTATAGGAATTTTTAATAAATATTTCCTCATGAATGAAAGCTAAATAAAAACATGGCAAACAAATGATATAATATGTTAGATATGAATAAAGAAGCATGACCAGAGGCAGAGCTACATGGAGAAGAGGGGTGGCAATTGCCACCCATAAATTTTAAATTTCAGTGTATTTTAGTGTATTTTTTATATAAAACCTATATAAATTTCAGTATAATTAATATATTGACCCCCAAAAAATCAAAAATTTATATTTTGACCCCCATGAAAAATCCTGCCTCCGCCACTGAGCATGACTAATGGAGATCGTTGAGACAACAATGAGTGAAAAATAAGAAGAAAAATGAGAAGAGAATAGAATCGTGGAAGAGTTACACTTCATGTGAAAAAAAAATGTGACTGTAAAACTTATTTTGTGGTCTACAATTTTTTCCTATATTTCATGTAAGTGATACAAAGTAGGAGATGATTTTTTTCATAAAACATCCACTAAAGTTATCTTGCTATTACTTGAACGTTTTAAGACTTCTTTTTATAGAGTTTACTAGATTAAGACCCGTCCGATGGGAGGGTTTATTAAATTTAAAACAAATTAAATGTAAGTAAAATTATTAAACTAAATATGTGTTGTTAATGGTTTATTTTAAAATTTTTAAGAGAAATAAATTTTGTTAGAGGCTTAGAAGATAATTTATTTTATAAATAACTAAACTAATTTAACATTTTAAATTAACATATTAAAAACTATACCACATCTCTTATTATTGTTTTTCCGACCAGCATGTTAGGTAGACAAGGATTAATATTCATAATCTAAAAAACTAAACCGAATCCAAATGTGAAAAGAGGTATCAAACTCGAATCCAAAAAAAATTCTGAATGGATCCTAAATTCTTATATTTGAAAGACAAACTCTGAATCAAACCGAAAACCAAATGAATACCTAAAATACTCGAAATACAATTATATATCTAAATATATTAGTTATATTTAGACCTCATATAATCCAACTATCATACAATTATTAACCCAAAAATATCAATATAATTTAAACCCAATTAACCAAAATACCCAAAATAACCAAAATATTTGAAAGTTCTTAGTTATATTTGTGAAAATTTAACTAAATTTTAATTAAATTTAATAAAACATTTCTTGATATTTCGTGTACCCAAACCGGACAAAAAATAACAAATATATGAATGGTTCATAAGCCACTTAACCCCAAAATATATTAGTTAAAGATGAATATTCATACTTAGCATAAGATCTGAAAAACGGATCTGGTAAAGGGCAGATATGTTCTCGGTCATATCTAGGCAAAATGTTTATTTGAAAAGACTTTGATGTCTCTTTAATATCTTTTGGTTCAGATCTTATATAGCTTCCCAACTTAATATTATTTCTCTCTCCCATCTTCACTCGCTTTTATTCTTCCTCATTCATTGTTTCCGACAACATCTTCTAGCTCAGTTCTTCCGTCAGCATATCTTGATATTGTTTATGTCTCAGTTTTACATTCACAACAAGTATTTCTCACACACAATCTAATTTTATAATTGTTTATGAAAATTTTGATTCTACAATTTATTGAATTCATGTAATTAATTAATTTATATTATTTTATGATGATTGTTCTTATAAAAAATATTATGAACTTCATTGGTCATTCTATATGACCAAACAAATTGTTCGATCTTAAATAATGTAAAAATCTAAATTTAGAAAAAATAAAAAATATTGAAATAGTAAGATTTAAAATATATTAGAAAAAGGGAAAGTATATATATATATATATATTATCTATAAAATTAAATTTAATTAAAATAAGAATATTTAACATATATGAGTATTAGAAAAATGGAAAGTATAAATTATATTTTTGATTCAGTTAAAATTTTAAAATAATAAGATTTACCATATACATATTAGAAAATAAAAGTACATATTTTATTTATTTTTCTTATTAAGGAAAAGAACACAATTTTGTATTGATCCTGTTAATTAGAATATTGATACCTATTTTTGGAAATTTCTTTATTGGCTTATAAAACTAATGTAGTCCCTTCCGTCAAATATAAGACTAATTTCTATGTAATTTAATAAAATAAAATCTTAACCCAAATTATAATTATGTTAATTTTTATTTATTTGTCTATATTAAATAATTTTAATTAAGGATATAATATGTAAATATTTGTTCCTGTAAAGTTAAACTTTATAAAGAAAATGATGGTTTGTTTCTGTAAATTTTTAATTATTGATTAGAAAATTAACAAGTTTTCGTTTTGTAATTTTAATTAATGATTAGTTAAATTAACATTTCTTTTGTTTTCTTTTTTCTTTTCTAAAACAACTATACTTTTTTTATTTTTGTATTTGTTTTAAATGTGTTTTAAATTGATTAGATAATTTAATATTTTTGTGATTCCTTTTTCTTTTTTTTATTAAACTTCACTTTTTCCCTTTTGTTTTTTGTTGAGATTTGTTACTTTTAGTTGATGATTTGTTAATTTTGTAAGGTTTATTTGACTGAAACTGTAAGTTTTAGTGATTTTTTTCACCCTCAAAACGGAAAATAAATATGTATATATGCACAAACTATATGAAATATTAGACCTGAAAAACTATATAATAATAATAATAATAATAATAATAATAATAATAATAATAATAATAATAATAATAATAATATTATTATTATTATTATTATTATTATTATTAAATTAAATAATAAAAATTTATAATAAAAAATTTTAGAAAACTAAAATTTCTTTGTAATATCTTAACTTTAACTACTATAAAAATGGCTAATGGAACAAAAATATTCCCCAAAACTAAACTTCATAGACAAAGACATACCAAAACAACTTAATATAAACTAATCATTATCATTATTAATCATACTTAAATGTGCATATATAATCAAATAAGAAATTTACCAATTCATATTTCTTAAATTTCATTATTTTTATATTTATTATATTTTAAAAACAATCTCAACAAATACAAAGCTAGCAGAGTAAAACTAATATCTTCAAAACTGAAAACACTAATAGACTAAAGCTAACAAAACAAAAGGACAAAAAAAAGAAAAACTAAATACAAACACACTATTACTAAGCCACATAAAATTTGAACTAATACAAAACATCAATTTCAATTTGTATGAGGCTTCTAAAATTTTAAAAATATTTAAACAAAACTATATTAAATAAATATAACACAAACTAACCATCACTACTATTAAAAATATTTATATTGATAAAAAAAAATCTCGCAGTATAGTACAAGTATTAATATTGATAACACAAACTATTAATCTAGTAACTCTTAGAAAAAGAGTGTAAGTAGATAGATATCCTTTGCCATCAGATTGTGACAGTGGACCCAAAAGGTTTGGACTCTGTATTGTTTATTTCCATTCACGAAACGTAGATTATGATAGCGACATCAAATAAGATAGACATGTGTCAATGTTTACTGAAACAGAAAACAATAATCTACACCGAAATTATACATATATGTGTAAAGAAATTAGTTATACGTTGGTCACATATTTTTTAAACTAAAACCACATACAAAAGATCGATCGGTTTCAAAATAAGTAGTTGAGTAATTATTGATTTAATAATTCTACATGCAACACTTGTTCACTCCTTCCTCTCTATAAAATGATCTACCATTCTAAAGGCATTCACTCACTCTCGATAAGTGACTTATTAGAGAACCGAAAATCATCCAGAGTCAAAATGTCTGAGCCAGAGACAAAGGGTGATGATATTAAGGCATCATCTATGGTTGGAGAGCTTGAGATAGAATTTGAGATCAAATCTCATGCAGAGAAGTTCCACCATATATGATTGTCAAAAGACCACACCATTTGTCCAAAATCACCCCTCGCACCATTGGGAAAGTTGAACTGCATGAGGGAGAGTGGGACAAAGTTGGCAGCATAGTCTTGTGGAACTACATCCATGGTAACTAATGACAACATATTTTTTTTAATGTAAATATGATTCTTCATGTGACTAATCCACAAGAACACTCTTTCACTACCACTCATATGGATTGCTGTAATGAACAAAAAACACATTTTATATTAGTAAACGAGTTTTTGGTCTAGATGGAGTGCCAAAAGTAGCAAAGGATAGGATCGAAGCACTGGATCTAGAGAAGAATCTAATAAAGTTCAGAATCTTAGAGGGAGATTTGATGAAGGAATACAAGAGTTTCTTTTTAACACTCCAAGTAAATACTCCATCCGTTTTATTATAAGTTTTCATTTTACCCTTTAATAACACTATATAATTATTTTTATTGAAAAATATACACTACACTTAATATGAAATAGAAGAATACTAAGAAACTATATTCTTATATAGTAGTTTTCGATTTTCTGTAATTTTCTTTATTATTTGAGTCGATATCCTGAAAATGTTCACAACAATAGGTAACACCAAAGCAAGGAGGACATGGAAGTGTGGTGAAGTGGCACCTGGAATATGAGAGGATTGACGAGAAGGTTCCTCATCCTGAGACTTTGCTTACACACTTAGAAGCAATGTCTAAAGAGATAGATGAACACCTTGTCCTATCCACTGAGTAGATCGTGGAGTTATATTAGCGTTAAAATTCTTAACGCATGTGTGTTTCCCTCGTGTATTCTATAGCTTTGTGAGTTTATACAAGTTTATAACTATGTTTGTTTAAGCTATGTAAGTTTTTTAAATTAATATTCGGAATAAAGTAACTAATTCTATTCTATCATATAGAGTTATTATAATGTTTGGTGGATATTTTATGTGAGTTGCCGTCATCTATTGAAACGCATGCAAACATATAACGTAAAGAAACAATCATGGATCATAACACGAGCAAGGATTAAGGGTTTAAACGTCATTTATATTTCTACATAAACTTCTTTTGTGTGAAACTCACTAATAGCTTTGTCTCTTTCAAATATACAATGATGTTACATTAAGGCATTACAAAAAGATTAACAACCAAACAAAAAAAAATGCAGAGAAAAAAGAAGAGAAAGAACCCTGCCAAAGCACCTGAGAAAACTTGGCACACTGAAAGAATCATAGAAGCTGGGGCTGCTAAGAGTGCATCTACATTGCCTGGCTTTTCATATATTCGAGGATTCAAGAACAAGATGAGATCAATACCAAACTTTCGAATGAGATCAACCCGACGATGAAGACCAAGTTGATGAAGAACAAGCATCACAAGTGATGTTTGATTATTGATCTTGTTTGTTTCTTTCAAGGTCAAACAATGGCTCTAACCTTCTTTCTACCTCGCTGCATTGTCGATCAATCTCACTTAAAACCATTGAGCAAGCAGAGTGACAAGATTCATCGCTCATGAATGCTAATGTCCATTTCCCATCTACTAAACCTTTGGACTTGAGCTTCTCATAGACTCCTCTCTTTGTTGGATCCAAGAACGGTAATGTAGATGGTCGAATTCTCAAGTGTAGCCATTTTCGGTGCTTTTCATCTATTCTAGGCTGAATAACAAGCAAAAGATACATCATTTTACCATTATTATCTTCTGTCCTTGCGAACATTAAGGTGTATGTGTCTGATCTTACAAGCATTTTGGGTAAAGAAGAAAATACTGAAGGTAAGGTACGTACCTTGCAGCCAGCTAGAGGTGCGGAAACACGAACGATTCCATGATCTCGATCTGTAAGGACAATCCACCCAGATACACCAGATGACAATACTAGAAACGAGAATTCACGTTCCTTGCCTCTTTCAAAGGCAACCCTACAGATTATAGCATTAACTGCACCAGAAAATTTCAAAGATTAGATTATATACAGACATGTGAGACGAATCAATCATTTTAATGACGACATGGTGTGGTTAGGTAGATATGGTATATTAATTATCATATGCTAACCTAGCTTCACTTCGGTGCCAGGTTTGGGGATTGACACACCCAAACTAACAATTGTGGCTCGTGGCGTTTCAGGTCTGTCAGCAGGTGGGTGGATAGGAGGTTGTTCGGGTAAAGGCTTACCGAGCGAGAAGATTTGGAGTTGATGAAGAAGCACGAAAACCTAAGGAGGAAAGACTTGTTTATCTAATGTTTGTATCATCATATACATAAAAGACAAAATTTTACATAGAAATAATAAAGGGGAAAAAGTTGACAAACCTTTACCACCTCGCACAATCTTTCACCTTCAGTGAATGATGATTCGCTAACAGCGTTATCTGTAAAAGATATTTAGTTGCTAACGATTTTCATAAACAGGGTTTTAACAATGTAATGTCCATACCATTTCCATTTGTAATCAGCTAGCTGCACAAAATATAAAATAAAACTTTTACCATTAGAAGAGGATCTATCCAGCTGGAGAAGAACGGATTTAGGCTCCTTTTGAGGCGATGGAGCTTCGACCACTGTTGGAAAAAAATTGGTATCAGACTCATTAAGAACATATTCTTACAATCGAAATCCAAAAATATCGTTTATGTACTTGCCTCTTTTGCACTTTTTCCACTCATCAAGCAGTACTGTGATCAGTAGATCAGGCCAGGTACCTCTTATCTCCCGCGTAAGGGCACTAGTGCATTTCTCATATGAAACCTGCCATAATCAGGAAACTGGTAAATAACGAAGAGAGGGGGAGAGGAGAAAAAGAAACAGTGTATCTTGAAAGCAACATACATTCAGCATCTTGAGATGTTTGCGTTTAAATTCTGCCTCGCTATAAGGAAGCAACTGGCGTAAAAGCCATCCTCCATCCCATAATGTGTCTGCAGATATGTTTTCTCGGCAGAGAAGACTGACTAATGCATCCACCACCTACTCCACATTTGTTATTAAATCAAGACAAGAACTTCTGCAGCGTTATGAAAAAAAGAACCAAGTTTTCCCAGTTTTGAATTTCAGAAGAAGACAAACATTTACCTGATTTCTATGTACACGGGGGCTCATTGCAGCCCCAGGCAATGAACAGCATACTCCAAACTGCTCCTGTTGAAGGTACTTGAACTTATAAGTCAATCACAGTATAACACAACATTAAAGAGAAGGAGGAGAAAGATGTTTAAACAAATTTAAGAGTGGCAGTTAAGTACCTCCAACCTCCTCAGACACCAATCAAGTTCGCTAATAAAGCCATCTCTCATAGAACCATTTTGCGGGGAAAACAGTTGTTCTTCACCAGAGTCCTCCCCAACCAAAGATTGCTGTCAGAGATAACTACCAATTAAGTTTTAAATATGAAATAAGGCTGTCTAACAAGTAACAATCATATGTTTTGGTTCATGCTATAGTAGATGGTCCAGTAAAAATTTTTAGTAACAAGATCCATGATGCGATTTGCCCTGGCAATCTGCTGGAAAGGATAAAAGATAATGACAGGAACTCACCAGCAAAAGTTTTTTGTGCTGCTTACGCTGAGGAAGAATGCCAAAAGCATCTAGCATTGACTCTTCAAGTTCTGCCAAATATAGAATGTAAGATATCAAAACCAGAAAAGGCGAGAAGAATCTGCACAAAGCCACTGCCAATACCTTTCGTCTGCAACAAAGTGGCTAGCACAAACAAGGAACCCTGAGCTTGTACATCATCTCCCTCAGAAATATATTGAAGTAAAGTCTCCCTAGTTACAAAAGTAAACATCAGTTCAATAGTAAAAATGGCTAATATTAAGACAGTATCATACGGAGCTTAAGGAATGTAAAAAGCCACTATCTCAACTTTATTCAAGGTTACCTAAACGTAATATTGGAACTGTTGAAGATACTTATGGCAGTGTCTTTACTGCAAAAATGGGAATTCTCATCCTCACTCGAGCCTGCAGTGCTTGAACACGGTTGATCTGCCTCCTCAGCAACACCATTGTCTGGATGCCCATTTCCATATTTAAGGCGCTCAGGAGCCAAACTACTATTAGGTTTCACTAGGGAACTTGAAATGAAAGCTTTAACAGGGCAGAAAAGAGTAGCAGCAGTCATATTTGCCAAATCTTTGATTTTCACTATCCGCACGATGCAACAGAGCAGATAAAGAGAAGTGACAGGATCAATCGATATTTCCTGAAATAACCACAAAACCAATATTACAGAAATTTTAAATGATACTCTTGCAAACAGTCAGAACTAGCGAGGCTACCAAAACAGCAATCACAAGGAAAAAACTAAATCAACCCTGAAAAGGAAATTAAGGGGAAAAGGTGGTATTCTGTACATTTACAGCCTCGGAGCATAAAGACGGGAGAAGAAGTGGGATAGTTAGGTGCTGCAGAATGTGATCTGTTATCAGCCTTCCAATATCAGGTATCCCAGCAGAGATAACATCACTAAAGTAGTACAAAGTGTCCTCGATACCATCAACGGCAGAAAACAATTTTCCACCCGAGTCTGGGGACGGGTTCCTTCACCAAGGATAAAATGAAAATCATTTAGAAGAATATACTGTGTCCAGATAATACCCCAACAAAATAAGTATATGAAAAGGGGTTGTGATAAGTAATGAGGAGTTTTACAAGCTATTGCCATGGGAAATGAAAATGCACTGAATCTTACTTTAGAGTGTTCAACACCATTTCACTTAGATCCATGCATTGCTTTTGGAAAAATGAAACTAATTTTGAAAAGTACTCAGTGTGCGGTGGACTAACTACGTAATCATTCACAGATTCATCGCCAACTGCAAAAACAAACTGAAGGCATCAGAAACGTTGTTATAATGTTTGATTATTTTTATCATACAAGACAAATCAAAAGAACTATTATAAGTGACTGACCGTGATATACATTAAGAGTCAAGGCACGAACTGCAGTGCGTATCATATTCTCTTCATGAAATGCAAATTGTATGCCTTCGACATAAAGGGGAAAAGAAACTACTACATCCTAGACGCAGAAACGCAGAATTAAAATATGGCAGATAAAAAATCCATAAAGGAATGTAAAAGTCAAAGGAACATGCAACTTAAAGAATACTCACGTTCTCGGTCTTCAAAAGCAACGATATCGTATGCTTGTCTAGCTTCCCACTGACAGCTCTACATAAAGCAAACAAAACAGTTATCAGTCCCAGTCGGTAAGTACATCCTAAAGCCGAGCTAACAGCAAGAAAACGTACCTTAAGAAGGATATGTAGTAAGATAAAAGCTCTTCGTGTTGGAAGTCAAATGTATATGTTATCAAATAGTTTACATATTCATTACTGAACAAGTAGTCTGCAAGGAGTTTTAACAGAGAATTATCAATAGACTATTATCATGAGGAATTCTCAAATTAAAAAATATACTGCATTTGATGAACTCACAGATGGCTTGTTCACTTTTTAGGTTTTGGATCATTATACTCATGGTTTGCAACAACTGAACAGAAACCGTTACCGTCTTGCTAACCCTCAAAATACGTACAAACTCTCCCATTACTTGTTTCTCCATAAAAAATCTGTAACAAATGCAAATATTAACATATGCCAATAGAAATACTTAACGGCATTAACTTATACATAACTGGCAAAATAGACTCACTCAAAGAATGAAGGATCATGCTGATCACCATAAGTTAATATCTCCGCAATCGATCTTAGTGCCTCAACAACGAAATCCTTCAAAAATAGCACTTGGTAAACAATAATGCCAAACCAATTGCTAAAATGCAAAGACTTTTATGCAACACTGACCTTATTAGCCTCGTTGACTATCTGAATTTTCCTCAGCTGATCAGTCAGATACCTAAAACCAAAAATAGTTTCAACACTAAGATCTCAATGAACTTTCTAGAACAAATCCATTCTCCGATGATCAAGATAGTCCCAATTGGCTACAATTTCTATAAATTAGACCCATGACTAAAACTGGGGAGAGATGAACTTAAAATAGTGGCACCTATCAAATCACCAAAACATTCAACTTCCCCAGAAACCCTAGCAACTAAATTCAAACTGCCAATTTCAATTCCAATTCCAATCCAATTCTAAAGAGATTACAACATGCACAGAATTTCACAAAATCGATCAAATTGAACTTGTTAACTCAAAATCAAAGGGGATCAAACAAAAATAAAAACCTGAGTTCGCCTAAGGAGAATCGATCTCTAGGTCTTAAGAAGGAAAGCCACATGATTGGTTGGAATCAATCCTTTGAAAAATCTAGTCTTCTCTGAATCATCCTTTACTCCCGAGAAAACCCCAATTCCATAATTGCTCCTCCTCGATCAAAAGGAAATTTCGAAACTCTTGATGAAATACGATCCAGTTCCGGCTTCGGAAACCTTCACCGGGATCAGAATCATACAAAATCAATTCGTCTTTTCAGCGAACAAATATTTCGAATTTTCTCGAACGCTTTCCGGCAAAACAAAGGAATTGTTGACGGAGATTCGAATAGAAGCACCGAAGTGGGCCGTGAGCTGGCGTTGGGTCAAGTATCTTAGATTCGGATCCGGGTCAGGTTTAATCTCGAAATCAAAGAAAGAATCTTCAATTTTATGATCCGTTGGCATTTAATTTAGGGAAAGCATTTATTATATTTTGATGTTGGACCCTCTGACTCAGGAAAAGGCTTTTCCAATATATAAAGGCCACGTCACAAGGGCATAGGCAAAATTGTAAAAAATCCCTCATAATATCAAAAATATGCAACATAACCCCTCCCAAACGAAATTGTTTTGTCGAGGAAAAAAAAACAAAAAAACAAAAATTGTTTTAAACTAATACTAGAGATGTATTGAACTGAATATTTGAAAGAGATTAAAAATGAGTATGCGCTACGCTGCGGATGTGCTGTTAATCTACGCTACTAATTGTTCCATCTTCCAAATCAATTCTCTATATAATCTTTTACATCAACATGCAACAAATATATCTGAAAACATAGACCCGAGACCGCAAATATAAAATCTGCGTTTAGTTAGCTAGGGGACGTTATCAATTTTGACCTTTAACCCACTGATGGGTTAAGAGTCAGATCTGATTAAGTTCAAAAATTTATGTTGTTACATCTCTCTCCAGTGCTGCAAAGTTGAAAGTTAACACCGTTATTCAATTGATTGTATTATGATGTATCTATTTCGATGGTTGATTTTACACTTAATCATGATTCTAACTGTTGTTCTTTTTTCACCTTTATAAGCATAGAATGGTAATGCAGAAACAAATAGTGCAGTGAAGAAAGGAAACACAACAATCTATATAGACAGCATGAAATGTTATTTACAAAGATCATGGACACAAAATGCGAGATTATGTTAATAATAGCTTCATCATCAATCATTCAAGCTTCAATATTACGTGACACAAAGCCCTGAAGGCCTTTGATGCAACCCAGAGGATCATGGGGTTTTGATAGATCATGTCGTTAAGTGGAAAAATTTGCATAAATTAGTGACAATGATTAATAAAGGGCTAGCCAGAGAAGCAAGCTTAACATCAATTTTTGCAATGTCGAAGATCATTGGTGTACCCTATAACAGTTACGCTCCATGATGTTAAATTGTAAGCAACCTTACTTCCATCCCAGGCTTTTCGAAGTATTCATTTTCTGTTCTTCACTGAGAACATCTTGCTAAGGGCTACATTACAATTCAAACACTAATGTCATGATTCTACTATTCTAATATGCCACAGTTTGATCAACTTTACACATTAATCAAACTCAAATAAATGAACTTGGCGACTTAAATGGTCTGATTGTGTAAACACGGTAGCAAGCTTCCTAGTTGAGTTTTAAGATTGGAACCAGTAAACTCTATTTCTTACTGAATTGTCGAACATATATAACCAAAGAGTAATCTAACTAAAAATTCTAGAGCATCCCCTACTCTCCTAGACCCTCACAAGATCCATAAAACAATTCCAAAAACAATCAATGCCCTTTAAGACCGTTCAGTGCCATAAATTTTATTGTCTTCCTAATTGAGTGTTAGCGGCAGTGTCGTGACTACTTATCATTGACATATACATATTTTGAAGGTTTACTACAAACGGAGAGTTTAGATCATATTATCAAAGAGTTTAGATCATATTAACTGAGTTTTCATATGAGAGATATGATCCTGCCTATTTTAATCTATAATTTGTTTATATTTACTTTTTCAACTGAAGCAACTGAACTACAGATTGAATAAGAAACATACCACAAAATGATGATAAGAAGATCATCCTCTAGCTTTGACACTAAATTTTCAATATCATCCTATTTAAAACCATGATAGAGTAAAGTCTCAATGAATAGAGTATAAACAGACTTGTCATGTCATAAAGATTAAGATATCACCTTCTGGCTCGTGAACATGTATATCTGCAAAGTAAAAGCAATGATACAATCCAAATGAACAACACATCACAAATGAGAGAAAAAAACAGCTGAAGAAGCTTTGACTAAAGCTTATCAACAGTGACGAATCCCAATTCAGAGTGCATTGCAATTTGGAGTAAAGACCATCTGAAAAAGAAAAATACAAAGTTAATGACACTTGTGAAACGCATGGAAATAATCATATTCTGAAAAATATATCTTCTCGGAATATCTTGCAAATTCATCTCCCTCCCCCATTACTATCTACATAAGCTCAACTAATTCAAGCAAACATATAATTACAAGAAATCTTTGTTTTTAATATACACAAGACATTACAAATAAAACAACAATTTGAAGCAAACATCAATGAAAAGGAAAAAGGGCAATCATCATACAGAATAAAACATCAATGAAGTCGTAATGATCAGAACAAGTTTCACCAACCTGAAAGGTATCATCAAAACTCTTGTTTGCCTCCAAGACCCAAACCTGGCAAACCAATTAATCCATTAGCATCCCACTCAGAAGAAGAAGCATTAGTTTTCTCAGCCTCAAACTCTTGCTGCTTCATCTGATTAAAACTAGGTTGCATAGAGAACAAAGATCGACTCTCATTCACTTTCCTCCATATTGTCATAGGACTCCACATCAAAACCTAAATTAGATTCACTTCTCCATTCAATTTTTTGTATGTGTATATTCACTTCTTCTACTAAATCAACTCTACTAAAATTGAATTAGATTCATACCAGGAAAATGACAATTAGAAGATCATCTTAATGGTTCGCATCTTCCATTTGAACTGTAAAAGGTTTTCATCTTCTTTAATTTGTGAATGTGACCACACATAGTTATTTTGAAAAGTTTTAAACAAAGACCACAATATCTCAAAGTTCAAAACAAATATACCTGAAAACGTAGAGATGAGTTGACCATAGATGTTTATCATCATCTCTTGTTCTTCTTGCTCTTCTTTGATCATCCACATTCGTGGTTTGCTTAATCTTCACGTCTCCTAAATTTCAACCACCTTTTACAGCTCTGATAAAATAGGGTCTCTGATCAATGGCATGAGTATGTTTTGGATATAGCTCTTTGGATGTTTTATTCTTTACATTTGCTGCTTTGAACAGTTCGTCAAGACAAAGTTTGATGTGCATGAACTCCCAGTTTTGTGTCCTACAGAGATACCAGTAACAATGCAAGGATAAAAAACTGATTTCGAAATAGAAAAACCAATTCATTGTGGTACCAAGTACAAGGCAGGTAGAAAATTGTATTCAGAAGAGTATAAATCCTCTAAGATTCAGTATTGAGCATGAAACATCATTGAAACAAAAATTATAAAGTCGAGTAAATTGCTATCATAGACATTGAGAGAGAGAGACAAAATTGAACCACAACTGAGCCAAAAATTGAAAACACAATTGACACATAGACAGAGAGTTTCGAATTGAAGGATCGATAGGTTTCAATGGAGACATAAAGAGAGAGTTTCATAGCTAAAATCAGAGACCCTATAAACGAAACCCAAAGAAAAATTAAAAATCGATTTCATACCAAAAATATATCACACACCTGATTATGTAATGTCGATTGCTCTCCACTGTTTCTATGTTTTTCTCCTCCAATTGAAAGTAATCGAGATATAATTTTTACAATCAACACAATCGATGATGAGAGAAACGTATCAGATCCAAGAATAAAAAAAATGATGTGTAGCTGATGTGTATAATTGAAATAAATTGATTGACAATTCAATTTTTTCATTTATTGACATGGCAACTCCAAAATTTTCCAAAAAGCTGAGGTGTCATCTTTTGAGAGACACAATTGAACTAGTACTGTGTTGATTTGAAATTGAAATTTAATGAGTTTTAAGATGATTTGGTGAAATTTTGATGAATTAGTAATTTCATTATTAAATTTTCTGAAATTTCACCTAAAATCATGAAATTTTGAATCTTTGCATTTTTAACTAAAATATTTTCTTAAATGTCGCCTGAAACTTTTAAATCAATTTGTCATTTTAACTCAAATCTCTCCAAATACTCATTCCAATACACCTCTAAAACACACACTACAGCACTGATTGTAAACTAATGTATGTATTATAGTAGCTTAAAAATTCATCATTTTGTTACAAAACATGAAAGTGTTTATGAAATGGATGATTATTCATCACAACTCATGGAACACTTGTCCAATTTTATATCTCAATGGATACTTGTCTTGCTTTAAAAAAAAATGTTATCTTCATGATTATACTGTATGTTCTTATTATTCTTTACGTACTACAAGCAAAGAATAATTTTAATTTTAATAAAAAAAATACATAAAGCAAGACAATATATAATTATTTTTGTATAACCAAATATTGTTTTTTGTATAACCAAATTTTGTTTTTTGATTAATGATATCCAAACTAAATTACGTACTATTATTCAATCATACAAACTACTCAGTTGGAGAATTAATTTTAGTTTAGATATCATTAATCAAAAACCTACAAAAAACAATATTTGAAACTAAGGAACCAAAAAAATACAACGAAAAGAAACCGGACATTAAAATTTACCACCATAATATTTCTTATAAGTAAATACAAATATACTATTCTTCAGAACTTTAAAATTATTAAATACGACAAAATACATACACATAATTTATGAACACGAAAAATTATGAACCACCGAAAAATGAAAAACAACCACTATATAATATACAAAAAAAATTATAAAAACTGAAGATGTCAAATACTGATAACTAATCATCCAAACTCATAACTAAAAACTCATCCAAAGGGCGGATCACCCCTAGTGTTAGTAAAAAATAAATAGCATGATGACCTTTGGTCAAATCATATTCTCTCCATATATCCAAAACTCTCTCTCTCTCTCTTATACTCTTACAAATATACATGTAATAAATATACAATTTTATTATAAAAATTATAGTTTATAACATATTATCAGCACGAAAAAACGCTAGATATTTTCTTTATATCATGATGTACTTATCATTTGAGATCTAACAAAGTAAAGTACACATTTTATTGTATATCTCATTTCATAAATTTATGTTTATATAAATATTATAGACACAATGAGATTATTTTATATCCGGATTGCTCACAATATATTGTGCGCTCGGCCTCCTATGATTTTTTCCGAATTAGTCGTAATATATGGTTATACTCTGCATCATTTCCGATAAAATAAAAAATTATATTTTTTTACCAAATTGATCATTATCTTTCATAGGCTCTGTCTCCTCCTTGATCAAATAAAAAATTATGACTTACTGAATATATGAAAGTCAAGTTTCATGAAGCTTTCACCTTATTTGCCTCTGCAATAGCAGATTCTACCGACAAAATCTGAGACTTCTTTTAATTGTGAGTTTTATTTCTTTTAATATGGGAGATGTGGTCACTGAGGTTCTGAAACTTGTGAATGCAAATTCTATGTAATATTGTAGGGAAAAGTCTAAAAATAACACAATTTAGGAGAGAGATTCAGAATAAGCCACTTTGAAAAAATACAGTAATGGTAGAGTGACGCTATAGTAAAAATACTAAAAAATATGACGATTTATCTTTACAGGCTGAAGCAAAATTGTGGTACACACGAACATAAAATTTTTTGAGACAAAACATAACATAGAGAATGACATCCATGGTGTACTATATAAGATAATAGAAAACAAAATTTGAAAGTTCTCATAACAATAACAACGGAAAATTAGAAAGATGACCTTATTTGGTTTGATTCAGTTACTCAAAACTATACCCTAAGTTAAGCTTAAGAACCCAAACCACCTCCGTGGAAAAAAAAGTAACTAAAATGAACCAAAAAAACATCTATTTTGTGAAAAATGAAATAATGGAGTAAGAGCATAAAATTTGATGTAACATATAAACTAAATCCTAAGCCATAAATCATAAATCGTAAACCCTAAAACTTAAACTATAAACTCTAATCCTAAACCCTAAGTCCAAACACTAAACCTTCAACTTTAAATTCCGAACCTTAAATTCTAAGCCCTAAATTCTATAAAAACCACATGGAATGAAGAACCCAACAAATGATTTTACAATATTTATTATGTAACAAGATTACCAAAGAAATTTATGAAACACAAAAAAAAAATTGTGTCTATAATATTTATATAACAAATGATTTTACAGTAATAAAAAGTTGTAAAAAAGTCCTAACAAATGATATTACAAATGAAGAACCCAACAAATGATTTTACAATATTTATTACAGTATTTATTCCGTAAAAAAGTTGTAAATGAAATGAATATACAGCTAAACACATATTAGTGGTCAAAATATACATGGCATATAATTTTCTATGAAACACAAAAAAAAAATTAAACAGAATTGTTTATGGAAAACACACGTAGCATATATATATATATATATATATATATATTTGTCTACGGAAACATATGCACAAAATAAAAAAAAGTCAAAGTCATTGAGTATATGCGGAAAAGTTTATGTCATTAGGTTTGAATCAGATCAAAATCTATACCCTAATAAAATTAAACCGTAAATTCTAAATATAACACCCAAACAAAAAAAATAGTTATCCAAAACAGAATCTTCTCGTGACTAAACACATAGCCTAAAGTTGTCTACAAAAACTCGTGGAATAAATGAAAGGAAATGTAAAATAGATTCAGCTGATCAAAGGGGAAAATCATATTTTTACAGAGCGAGAAGTGGTTTTTCTGAGTGGCACTGAAAAGTGGCCTTTTTCCGAATACCATAGACGAATTTGTGGTCTTTTTGTAAATAATTCAATATTGTATGTAACCCATGCTAGGCATGGAATCTGCAATTGCAGAGGCAAAGAAGGTGAAAGCTTTCAAATCATTGTCCAAGGAACTAGCATCAATATTGAGGATATGAAGAAGCTGAAGGAATTGATTACAAATCAATGGAAACTATCGAGTCTTTGCTAAAAAAACATATCTTACTGTTTACTGTTGAGGATATGAAGAAGCTGAAGGAAACTATTGAAAGAGCGCGTGTTGTCGTTGGCAAATGTACCAGAAAGCTATATATGCAAGAAAAATCAAGCAAATCAACAATTTCTTTAGAAAAAAAGACTCTAAAGATTTCCAAATCCTCTATGAAGCCAATAAAAAACTATTTGTTTTTTTGAAAAAAATTGGATTTGTTCTTTACCATTATAAATTTGGATTTGTGTTTTACCAGTATAAATTGAAGTTTTAGTCATTCATATCGTTTGTGTTGCTAAAAAAAAAGTCATTCATATTGTTGCTTTCTTTTGTGCTATTAGTAATTACAAATCATCACTTTTATTTATTTAATATCTGAAATTCAACCTGCAATTTTTTGTGCTATTATGTTCTTCCTATGTTTTGACTTATTTTTGCAATTGTTTGTACTCTTTTTTTTTTTTTTTTTAATTTATATTTTTTTCAGAAACTTGGTTTCATGAATCAAGATTCTGTCATGAGACATACAATAAAATCTGTAACAAGATTCTGTCATGCGGTTTATAGATATATCTTCCTCTACTCTGATGTTTGATCTAAATTATAGCTTACAAAATGAATAGAATGAAGTAACCATACAAGAATGAAAGATACTCAAACACCTAAACAAATGAAGCACACTATCCTATCTGTGAAACCCTATATATCACACTGGTCTTTCTACAAATTAAGAAGCATGGTGCGAGCATCAAAAGGATATTTCGTATCAATGTATCATAAAGGATTTGGACTCATCAACAATGTGCATAAGGGGAAACAACTTCTTTACTTAGACGTGCCATGTCTTTGGGGTAAGGCCCAAAATCCGAAAACAATGAGGATTGATGTGTTGACATGTTGCCTAAGAAAACTGAGATGTGTCATCGGAATTACATGATCTTTATATTAAAAAAATCTAATCTCATAAACCAATTGTCATATCGGATGAATAAGAACAAAGCCGAACATACCTGATAAATCTATAGCTTAGATTTGGTTTTGGGATTGGCTCTTCCAAAGATCACCCTAAATAAATCTTAAGTCTTTGATGATGAGGATGCTTTGGGACCATAAATCCTTTTTATTTATAGGGAACCAATTTCTAATTCGACCCTCATCAAATTAGAAATTACTAATTGTATTTACACATTAATTTTCCTTAACACTCATGTCCTAGGTCATTTACTTTATACCAAAGTGAGCACATAAGTTTTGACGTACTATATAGTGACCCCGTTAACTTAATTAACCTGACCACATCAAGAAAAGCCAATTCGAAAGAATTCTGATTCAAAAGAGTAAAATTCTGCAAAATGTCAACATTTTTTTAATGTCAACGATTTTGAACCTCACCCATTACCCAAAACTAAAATCAGAGCATCCATAAATCGCCATAATTTCAAAAGTTCCAGTCAAATTAAGTATCTGGATCCGTAATGTTTTTTCATGCATATTAAAACTCAGTTTAACAAAAAGAAAAGAACGTGGCTACAAAGCATCCGCCAAATCTGGATCAAAAACCCTGTGAAGAAGAGGGATGATCAACTCCGCAAATATCAATCAAAATTTGAACCCTTATATAGGTATGCAATTGACTGTGAGACCGACTGCGAACAGAGGCGAAAGTCGGCAATAGTGATCCGGGAGTCCCGTGTGGAAGGGCTCTTGCTCAACGGATCAAAGGTATGCCAGGGATAATAGGCTGACGACTCCCAAGAGGTCTTATCAACGGAGTTGTTTGGCACCTCGATGTCGACTCATCACATCCTGGGGTTGAAGAAGGTCCCAGAAAATGAACTATTCAAATTTGTTTTGTATTTTTCAAATTTTCATTGAATGACTATTTATATTGTTATTGTTTTTCGTGTAAATAGTGGCCATAAGCTCTAGGAAAAATCGTCGTTCAATTTGATGTTTTCTAAGGGAGAATTGGAATACATAGGCGTTTCCACCGCCTGTCCATGGTTGAGCCCTAGGATTTGACAGTGGACTTATATTTGCCGAGTGTCCATTGGACTGTTGGCCTACCAAGTATTTGCCTGCTGCTCCTGCCGCTCGCTTGATGGGCGGAACACTCGTTATCCTTACGATTCTGTTCTTTTCTCTCTGCTGGGGCCCCTCCCATTCACTCTAGCCATTAGCGATGGTAGCTCCAGCTGGCAACCATGGGTGGAGTGGGGACCACCCCAAGGGGCCAAAGGGGGGGGGGGGGGGGGAGGGAGAAGCAGGCGGGGTTGCACGCGAGCCGTGCAAGAACGCGAGAATATAGCAAGTAAGCAGCAAGGTTCTTTCGGACCGAGTACAACAAGCTCGCGACTCTCACAGAAAGAAAGGGTAAGCTCGCGAATCCACAATTAACCCAATAATTATTCAACGCTATGTACATGTTGTCTGAGACCAAGAAGGGAGATTCTTTATCAACTGAGAGTGTTTATATTTACTAGATTAGGACCTACTCGATGGACGGATTTTAAAATTTAAGAATTTTTATTTAATTAAATATTGGTTATTAATGATATATCTTTAAAAAAAAGTTAGGGTTAGAAATAGAAACCATGTTTTGTTAGAGAAAAATAGTTATTTACAAATTTTAGTTTTCTACATGAATAAATTAATTACTTTCTATACAATTTTTTTATTATAAACATATTTAAAATCTAGAAAATGTCCAAAAGCTTTTGGTTTTCACTTTGTATTTCTTCTTTTGACCACTGTGTTAGATAGTGTGGAAAAAAAATATGAAGCTCAAAAAACCAAACCAAATCCAACCCCCAAAAGGGATACTAACCCGAATAAATCTAAATGAGACATAAATTTCTATATCCGAAAAACTAAACTAAACCAAGAACTGAATGAATTTTATATAACTCAATTACCCTACCATTATTAATCCAAAAATGTCAATTATTTTTATATCAAATAATTAAAATATCCAAAATTAACTAAAATATCAGAAAGTTCATAGTTATTTTAACTTTTTGTTAAATAAGATTTTCTTCCTATATACTTGATTTTGCTATACAACTTAACTCAATTTTTAATCATACTAAAATCTTATTCTAATCTCATGTATACTCCATATAAATGAATATAAGTCATAACTTTTATATCAAAATATGCATTATATCACACAAATATCTATATATAATTAATATTATAAAATAACTAAATAAGATCACCTAAGGCTGCACCTGGCTTATTTTTTATTTTCCCGTTTCTCTCCTTTTCAGATTCATTTTATTTCGGAACTGAACGAAAACGTTTCACTTCACTTCTCTTAATGTCCTAATTTAATTTTCATTGTGAATCGGATAATTTACAATCTTCTTCTTTGATGTTTTTTCTTTTCTTTTTCAAAATGATTCTTCGCCTACTTTATTCTTACCGTTCTCTTCATCTCACCCGAGTTTTTGCCTTCTCTTCATCTCTTTGCTCTGTTTGCGCTACTGGATTATAAATATGAGTTTTTGCTGGGGATCTCATTTATGATATTTGGAATCCCTAGACGGCGCCTTAACCGGCATGTTCTTCATAAGCGAGCGAGGTTCCAATCAAAACTCAAGGACCAGCTTCAGATCCAATATCAGAATCTGCAGAGAAGTCTGATACGAATGGTGTGATACTGTGCGGTGATGGAGGACGCTCCTGAAACCGACGCTAATCCTGAAGTTGAAGTCTTGGCGACACCTACAATTAATCCAGGTTTCAATGTTTTTATCAGCCAATTAATCCTCTGTAAATTTGTAATGCTGCTCTTAATCATCTACATATTATGTATCTTTCTCTTTACAGGCACAGTAAATGAAAGAGTTCGAGAAGCTCTTAGGAATAAATCTGCTCCAACTATAATTCTTTTTCCAGGTTTAGTATTTATTCTCAGAATCAATTTATAAACCAAACCATCAATGATTCCTTAGCATTGTTATTTGGTCTCCACCGCAGAAGGAACAACTTCCAATGGAGACTACATTCAAGACAGGTGCATTTTTGGTTGGAGCTCCTCTCCTTCTGGTTATTTTAAAGTATCCATATGAGCGCTTCAACATGGCATAGGAACAATATCCGGGGGTGAGTATTCATTTTTCTCAGAAGTTAACTAGTTTTTTTTTGTACAGTTACAAGAATCATGTTTTGTGTTCTCCAGGCACGCCACATTTGATTCCTTCTCTGCCAATTCGTAAACCACTTGGAAGTCATACGGTTACCTGTATACTACCCATCACAAGAAGAGAAAGATGATCCTAAACTATATGCTAGCAACTAGGGGGTGATCCACCCTTGGGACAGGATTTTAATCTATTTTTTTGAATTTTGGGTAATATTATTAAAATTGTTTGATATAGTTTTTAATTGTTCCACTAATAAATATCTACTATCTACTTCTACTACACCGATAATAAAATCTATGTTATAAAGATTAAAACATGATTAATATTATTAGTGTATCCAAACAGTGAAACAAACAATTTCGGAGTTTAAAAATAAATATAAATATATATATATATATATATTTAATTAATTGATATTAATTATATTTTTTTTGTAAACTTGACATTAGTTCTAAATCACTAAACTCTTAGTCTTTCCACACCTAATTAATCCTTAACTTATTTTTTCCTCCTTTTCTTCTCTTTTAATTTCTCTTCACGATTCTTCTTTATCCTCCAAACCAATGCCATAATCTTTGGCCCAAATCAATGCCAAAGATCATCATCGATTTGATATTTGGTTCTAGGATTTCTGTTCAGCCTGAAAACATCGTCAAATGTTGCGGTAGATTTAAAGCAATATTTCTTAATATCGATAAGCAATTACAGCTTTGTTTTTGCAAAATAGATTCATAAATTCTCCCTTTTAATGTTTTTTTTTCTAGTTTCTAGTTTTAATGTTCTTAACTATATTGAGTTTGATTGATGTGTATTAGTGTTTGAATGGTTTTATCTGGTTAAAATATATATATTTTACGAAGGTTATAACTCGAATTGACCGAGAGAGTTATAAGATAGCATTTGAAGTTGCTAAATTTAGTTTTGAAATTTGGTTTCAAATAATGTTTCTGATAATTGGTTGTGTTGAATTGCGTTTTAAAATCATATGTATCATCTGTCAGTGTGAAAAATATTTTAATCAATGATGGAAGTTTTATCCTATTTTGTCACTTAATTGTAGGAGATAATTATTCTACTTGGAATGAACTTTATATTTGAAGTAAAACTGGTGTCTTAGCTCTAATTGTACTGTAATGGAAATTGATGTAATGATAGACAAAGAGGACATTCTTTATTATAAATGATGAAAACAAATTTTACCATTTGCTTGTAGTAGTAGCATTTGATGCATTGTGTGTATAGCTTGTTCATGTGTATAGCTTGTTTTTAGTGCTCGGAAGTATCGTCTCTTCCGCAATACACTTATCACATGCAATGCTGTTTTGTTGTTTTTACAGCATTGTTCAGCCTTGGCTTTGTTTTTTTTTCACCCCAATCTGTCCAAGTATTTTTCCCCTCTTCAAAGTTTTCCCTGCATAACATTGTTATTCCGTAAGATAAATACCATTTTCATATGTTCCTTGTGCTGATGCTTTAAGATGCTCCAATCCTGTCACTGTGTTGTTTTAGTGGAAGTATTCTTGTATGCCTTTAATATAATGTGCCTCCTCGTTGCTGTTGTAAGACATATCTTTATGATATATCATGGTTTTTATAGTTTTTAACCATGATATAAGTATTGGTTTTAGAGTTTTTTGTTATTATTTTAGTCTTATTTGATATAAATGCGAGATGGACCTTGTTGATACATTATGGAGCAATTATGGAGCATTGTAGCTGAAAAGTTGGAATTGGTACTGTTCACCGGCACTGTTTATAGACAATGTTCACGTGTGTCACATGTTCACTATTCATGCCGAATATCTTCTGAGGATTTGCATTTTTTGCCCAAAAGTTTCATGTGTTTATGAAAAGAGCCCAAATCGTGTTTAGACTTATATATAATATTTTTAGGTCATTGTTTAGACCTATGTCTTATTTTCCACATCTACCTTTTCAGAGATTTTTGGAGAAAATTTCTAAACTCTTATTTCTTCTCTTGATTTACTTTATGCAATCTATTCAAACTATGATTTATGTTTCATTGATCATGTATGAGTAATTTGTTTCTTAAGTTTAGGATATTCAAAGGTAGGAGATGAACTGCTAGGTTACTGGTTATTTATGATTGAATCAATCGAGTTCTTCATCTAGATTGTGGTTATTGATGATTCTAGATTCATGACCTAGAATCTGATCTTAGGTTGATTAGTTGACACGAGAGTGTAATTGATTGCATGAACTATCTTAGATGAGCAAAATAGCCTACTCGCAAAAAGATTTGGTTTAGGGATTTTGTGAACATATCATACTTGGTATTAATGCATCCTTTATTATTGGGGTTTAAAAAGAGATTTGGAATTCTATGATTTAAGTTTAGTTATCATTGCAGCAAGAATTAAATAATCATATCATTCTGTTATGAGTTTGAGAACGGATCTAAATATCAATCCTGATAATTTAATTAACCTGCAATTATGACTTACCTGAGAATTTCCCTGAGCTAAACTCTTTTCCCAATTGATTTACAGCCCGATTTAGTTACTTTCTTGTTTTCTTTTAATTATAAATTATTCTGGTTTAGCTTGATTAGAATATGTTATATCTATTGTGTGAACTATAGTCATTGTGGATTTGATCCTTAAGTACTACTGTGATCCCTTAATTTGAGAGAGTAGCTCTAAGGGTAAATTTGAGCATATCACTTCATAAAATGGTGATATTTGTTGAATCTTTGTAATGGGCTGAGGGTGAGTGGCTTGAGATTCATGTTTTTGTAAACTCTGTTGTTTTGGTTCAGAATTAGGCATGTTCAATATTATGTCTGTTCAGAATTATTTGACGGGCTTTTTTTGTTATTTGGGAAATATTTTTCTCACTGGTTAAGTGGATTTTTATATTTGAGTGGGCCATGCATTGAAAATGAGTGACAGATTTAAGAGTTTAAGTAGCTAATTATAGAGTTAATAAAGTATGATTTTTTAGAATAGGTGAAAGATGAGGTGGCAGCACCAAAAGAGATGTAGATATTAATTTATATATAGATGTTAAGAGATTAATGGCGACCAAGGTACTTGCTATATATCTGCAATATAAACTTTAGAGCTGCGTTTATACTTTTGGCTTGCGTGTAATTGTTTACCAACGTTTTGCTTTGCTTTTTTTTCTTCCTGTTGGTTTCAGGGTAAGTTGATTCTATCGGATTTGGGACTTGGCGACAAAAGGATATATCACGCAATTCTCAATGGTAATCTTAGTCAAACCCGTGTTTTCCATCAAAAAGAAGAATAAAATTTTACCGGCCTTGACAGTGTTTGTAATGTTGTAGTAGTAGTCATCACCCAAAAGAACCATGACAGTGATTGAATAATGGTTTCGTGAGACTAATGATAATAAAATAAAAAGTTTGGCTACACAACTCAAGCTTTTTAACTATTGTGTTACAGTGAGTTTTCAATAAATCAGAAAAAAGAAGTTGTGGCTGGGATGCAAGCTTTGGGCATGTAAATCTGAAGCATCTCTTTCGTGTTCGTGCTGCACGACATAACCTTGATCTCTAATATCTATTCACAAGTGACAACTATAAAAATTCAAGTAAACACATCATCAAAACAATAAACATGGTAGGAATAGATGACAATTATTGTGATGTAAATTGTCTAGATTGTGGAGGATTTTACCACCATAATAGTAGGGCTGGGGGTAGGCATCAACATAGAAGGGGAAGTTGTACAAGAACATAATCAAACCTTGGTGCTGTAGAAACCATATCTTCTTGGTACACACAAAACCACATCTGAGTTATGTCAAGGTAAAAACAAAAACCACAGTAAGAAGAGCCCCAATAAAAATCACATTATGGTGTCAATTAGAAAAAATACAAAATGCATAAAATAGATAACTAAAGCAATAATTTTGATAGAGTTTGAAGGATAAATGTTCAACAACAGCTTCATTGTCATGCCATATAACTTGCAAAAATTTTGTTTAAACTGATTAATTAAAACATCCCACTGCCGTAGTTGAAACTAAACCTGAATATATATATATGTTTGTTGATTAGCCTAAGCAATACATTGAACAAAGAATTCATATTCCACAAGAGTTAGAAAGAACACAATTATTTAGCCATAAACAGACGAAACAAATGTTCAAGGATAGTTTATGCAACAGATTTTCGTCAAGGAAACAAAGACCATTAGAACAGTAAACAAGCAAACAACTTTAAAACTGAATTCTGTTTCAGATAAATCATTCTTTCATTTAGCCACTACAAGATAATCGATTTCAATTTAAAAATAGTTCAATCTTGAATATCTAACAAAATAATCAACAAATGGTGAACCGTAAATCTTCAAATTAGAGCTAAATTAAGCAAATTCAGTTGATTTCAATCTTCAAATTGGAGATTGATGAAGAAATTATCACAATTGACTTCAAGTCTCAAAAATATTCAATCTATCTTATCCCGAAACAAGAGTCAAGTATCAATTAACTTCAGTTGAACAAGTAGAGGAGATATAACCTAACAAGAAGAGAAGATCCGACCAAAAAGAAGAAAATAAGAAGAGAAACACATGCCCGCGGGCCTACCCGCATACCCCCTAAATCTTGCAGGGCTGGTATGGACAGTTGCATTGGTGTCCGCGGTCCTTTGTGGGTGGACCGCAGCGGTAAGAGGAATTGGCGGGAGGCGGCGGGCTTGTCCATGCGGTTTGTTTTGCAGAAGCTAATATGGACACTCGAAAATTCGTGGTTCACTTATTTCATTTATTCATAGGAGAAGCATACACTTTAAACACAAATTTAGTTAATATATACAACATGTCTTATTTGCTTCCTAGAAGTTATCAGATGTCCCAAAGCTCTAAGAGATCCTTAGAATCAGCAATTTGTTTTACCCTCTGATAGGTAATGTAACGCCCCGACCATCACCGTCCATGAACACCTCACGCCCTTTCTAGACCTGTGGACCCCACACCCTCTCTAGGCATATGGGCCTCCACACTCTCTCTAGATCTGTGGGCCCCACATTCGTCCGACGGCCGGTGCATTAATTCTGAAGGCTCTAAAGACTTGTTACTATCCCTACAAATCACCACATGAGTTTTCCCCGTGTTTTGGTCTCACTCACACAGTACCGGAAATCACTTTCCGATGGGTCACCCATTCTAGTGCTACTTCAGCCCAAGCACGCTTAACTCTGGAGTTTCAACTAGAGGAGTGACGGAAATGATAAGTGCACTTTGGTGATAAGTGCACTTTGGTGATATAGGTAGTCAAATCAAATCTCTTAAGCTCTCCTCATGCACCACTATATACCACTTGTAACGCCCATACCGTCCCTACCAGTGAGCACCCACGTCTTTGTTAGTGGGGATGATTGTAACATCTCGGTTTCTGGTATATGGTGGTGCATGAGGAGAGCTTAAGAGATTTGATTTTGCTACCTATATCACCAAAGTGCACTACCAAAGATCAGACGATATGATGTTTCATTCCTTAAAATGGCTTCCCTTTATTCTTTCTTTTTACTATATATTCGGTAGTTAACTTAAAATTGTTGTTAATTCACTATGTCAATTTTGATGTATATTTTTCATTGGCTTTTATTTGTATGATTAAGTGAGGTTTAATGATATTAGGCATATTTTGACAAGTAGAGTGACTGATGACTGATGAGAGCCAGCGAGAGGAAATAAAGACAATATGAATAGGAGATTATCTTCTTTGGGAAATGGCCACACTAGGATTCAAAGATTAAATCAAACTTTCGATGGTGTTTACCTGATGTAATATTATGAGGTATGTTTCATCTACTTATTTAGCTTCCATTTGAAATATGAGGCCACTTTACTCTCAAGAATGAAAAAACAAAGAAAGATGAAGTGAATTTTTAGGTCAAAATTCAGAAAGATGAAGTGAATTTTTCCAGGTCAAAATGCAGAAAGATGAAGTGAATTTTTCCATTTGATTGACTGACAAAACAAAGAATCATCCAAGCAGCCTACATAGTGCTTAACAAATTTGTCCTCGTCGGTTTACAGCTACACGAGTCAATGATTAAGTACCCAACTCTACACAAAGCACAAGTAGCCAACATGTTTGAAGTTGTAAGGCAAAGATCGGACATATTGGTACTCTCTACAAAATCAGCTATGGATCAATAATCATCCAAGGCACTAGCAGTACTAAGACATATCAGTCTAAGAATCCAAAGATGGTGGAGGGGAGAGAAATGATATGATGCTATGCCACCTGAAGCTATAGGCTCTACGTTTATATACAATATATCTCCATGAATCTCATTCTAAAATGGGTAATTCAGGTTCTTAGTTCCTAAAAAGCAGTCTTCAGTAGTTTTTACTCACATTATCACCTAATAATGCAGTTTTTGTCTACTCAATATATGTTTATGTATATAGCTATGGAGCTTGGACATTAGATCCACTTGCCAGGTTTTACATTGATTTAAACAAAGATAACGTTAGGTGCTTTTGATTTAACAATAGTCACCACTTCAAACAAGTTGGACTAACATATATGATTTTCGTAACACCAGGACATACATGCTGGAACAAGTTTATAATTAATTCGACATTTTTCCACACCAACATATAGATTTATATACTTGTTTCATCTAAAAATTATATATTTTACTACTGGAAAATAAAATCATTTTCTCATATATATACCTCATATCATCTCTGAATTAAAAATGTTGTATGATAATTTTAAAATGGAATGTCATCCCAAGCTGTTACTGGAATAAGTTTGAGAACGTGGAGCATGAGATCAAGCAAGAGTTAAAGAATAACTGAATAAGTATGAGAAACATTGTCTACAAAGAGAGTTTCAACAATCTACATGCCAAAAATAATATAACACATCAAACTTATAGTAATTGTAATGTTACACAAGTTTCTTTATAATTCTTGGAAATTAAGTTGCAAAATTCCGAAATCAATTATCCATCAAGTCTCGGGGAACATGAGAGGAGATATTTATGCAAATGCACTATTACAAGTGAGACTAAATTTATAAAGACAGACCAGAATCATGGAACTCTAAACTGCAATAACACATGCCCAAACAAAGATTCTGATTGCAATTAAGTTTAAAGACAGGCAGGTGGAAAGCTAGAGAATGGACAAGTTCAATAGTAAAGCCTGAGTTCAAAAATGACTCTGGTCGTGATTTGATGCTGAATCAGTGAATCTATGGATTTTCCCAAGAAAACCGTACCATCAAAGTAAAGTAATGTTGTCAATGTGACTAAGCAGGTAAGAAAATATAGAAACTTCGTTTTTACTGTAAAAGAGAGATGTCATTATGTATTATGTATGACTGGAGATTTTGATTGATAGATATGTTGAGAAGCAAGTTGAAAAGATGCTCACGTGGGTGATTAAAAACGGATTAAAAATTTCTCCTTTTCACATTTTGAGAAGTGTTTTTCTGATCCATTAGTTATTCTTGGCTCAAAATGGTAAAAATAAACCTTTTTAATAAATGATTTTCTTCCACAAACTTATTTTATGCTTTCAGATGATCAAAGACTTTGCTAGCGGAGAGATATAGCATGTGTCAAGTTTATTTGACTGTAACACTAAGCTCAATGAATACTTACCCAAGAGTTTCTACAAGAGAGCATCATTATAAGTGCCTGCAAGCACCAAAGGAGCGACCATCTTCACCAAAGTTGAGACTGACATAGTAACGCAAATGTATGAGCTTGGGAAGAATCTACTCTATTTCTAAATAGTTTATGACATTTTGGACTTCACTCCATCAACAGAGGACTTTGGGAAGCCAACATGAAGTGATTTGGCAATAGGAAACTTAACCGTTCATGTTATTTTTTTCACTGGAGAAGGAGCTGCGGCATCATTGAGTCAGTTTTTTTTAGCGGGTTCACTGGAAGAAACGATTCGAGTGATGAGAGAAGGCAATAAATCAATAGAGAACAAGAATTGGCTAAGGAGAAAGCTGATGATGTGATTAAGAATTTGAAGTGCTCTTTAAATTGGCTTCAGTTTGGCTCTAGAAGAAATGATGATGTATAATCTCAAAAAAGTTGATTACATTTCCAAAAGATGTTAGAAAGACCAAGATATGTTTATAGACTGATAATATAAGATACAAAGACTAAAGAATGAAGAACAAAAGAGCCACCTATTAAAACAAAAATAAAAAAAATAAAACAAATGGCTATAAACAAAAAAAATACTCTTCTTTATATTACTCAAATGTCTCTATTTGCTTTTTTTTCTCCATGAGAACTTTCTGTCTTAAACTATTCTTAATTTAAAATGTTATCCAGCTCCCTATCGGTGATATTGTTTTCTATTCTCTTAATTGTAATCTTAAGACCATTTCAGCCTTCAAAACTGTGAATGAATAAGCATTCATTTTTTTCACCAAAGATATAACCACTATTAGTTTTTTTTATTTTACTTAAAATGTTAGATATCAAACTTAATCATATCAATTATTGAATATAAACTTAAGCATAGACCAGACCAAAATTATTTAAAAAAAATTGAACAATACACCTGCGCATTGTGCAGGTTCTTTCCTAGATTTTAATCAAGATTTCATTATTTTAAGGTTCACAAGCTCGAAACCTCTCTTCAATAGCTCATGTTTAACTACTAACAAAAAAAGAAGTATATGAAACTAAAAGTCCATAAAAAAAACTAATAGCAAGGCACATGATGATTTTTAACCTGAAAAATGAATATTACTCATTATTTATGTAAGCATGTCAATCGTGAGGTTTAAGCAAATTTTAACATTACGACGATGTAATTCTCTTGAATCTTCTTCTTTCTTGTTATCAAGTTTTGTCTCTTTTTGTCTTATGTTATATTTTTATGAAACTCCAAATTATCAATGCAAGGGTTTGTTATTTTGGTTCATGTGAATATCAAACTTATTATAAAAGTAAATGGTATCTACCATATTGACTTGTATCTTATACAGATTAGTTTTCTCCTTAAAATCATATTATATTATAGACTACAAATTGATGATATAATACAATATAATTCAATTTATTTTTCTCAAATTCTCTCATTGTTATCCCTCAATTTTAACATTACTGGTATCTGACTATAAGTTCTACAGAACTGCATCATATATTTCTTAAGGTTTTATTTTTTTCATTTTTAAAAATTATTATAAACCTAGCATTTAACCAATTTTAATACCCCATATGTTTTAAGAACATTGATGTTAAGGATGTTTTACATAAATCAAGAAAACAATAGTTACTTTTTCTAAATATTTTATTTTCTCTCACTAAAAAATATTCTAATAACTATAAACCTATTGTAATATAGTAAATGTAATTATTTTCAATCATTACATCTTGAAGTTTACATTTTATCAATAAAAATAAAGAGAACATCAATTTTTTTTTAATCAATATTTGTGAAACAAAATAAAAGAGGTAGAACATCAATTTTCATGAGTTCTAAAACCTCTTTTATGTAGGTTACGTCTATGTCAGTTGACAGGAACATATGTGTGCAGGATTTAACAATATCTTCTTATATGTCATGCAGACTGCCAGTTGGAGTAACAAAGAAGCTCAATGGAGAAAAGTAGAAGCAGAGCTACAATTACAAGTTAATAAGCTGAAGAAGGTACACTCTAAGAACAATTCAATTTAGTAATAGAATCAAACGAAATTATAGATGGGAGACCTTACATGATCACTTGGGAAGAACACTTAAGGTAAAAATTTCGAAATGTGGTATAGTTTATCTAGTTCCAATATTAGTTTAATGATAGTTTCTGATAATTAGAAGTAAGTAAATGTTCATATTATAAACTCTAGAACTATGTATTGTTATTTGAGGAGGAGTTCACTTTGAATATGATGTAGAGAAATAAATTTGAAGGGTTTTGAAGACATCAAAGAGGACAAAGAGGTTTGGTCTCCATCATTAACTGGAACATGGTAAGAACTTTTACATTCCTATGCTTTTAAAGCCATAAAATTTATGGTATTATTGTATAGATGACAATCAAATTGGCTTATGGTTATAAAAATATATAGCTGCTCCTAATGAAAGATGGCTTTTTATTTCAGCTATATTATGAGGGACATCTGAAGTCGAAGAATAAGGACCTTGGAGGCAGCAGCGGGTTTAAAATGTGTTACATGTATCCCACCCCACCCCCACCCCCCATCGTCGATGGTTAACATTTACTAAAATATTTATTGGATTTTTGAGGGTAGTCATTAGCTAAAAGCAAGAAGATTCATTAGTGTAACAGAATGAATATGCAAGAATGTGGGTAAAATAAAATTATTGGTTAAGTGGATATTATGTCTTCCTAGCTTTGTCACTTACCTCTTTAACTTATTTCCACTACATTTTAATTTTAAAACAAAAAATGCTTGACAACGGGTTCAAGTGGAGAAGTTATGAGCATAAGATAGTTAAGAACATTATAAATCGAAGATAAGGAACAAAAATTCCTCAATTGCTACAAATTTAGAATTCAACCATCAATACTCTCGTGACTAAAACACTGAAAGATCAGTCAGTTCCCATGATTCTAAAATTACATGCCATCAAATACACCAAAGTAATAATGGTTACATTTAATTTCCATTTAATTTGCAGACACTATTACAAATGTTTAGTTGATGGATATCCAGTGAAGAAAAGGGTTTAAAAAGATAGAGATGATTCAAGCTTTGTGATAACAACTTATGTGGGCTTCCACAATCACTCAAACATGAATCAAGACTCAAGGCAAGAGACATTGCCCGAGAAAAAATAGTGAAACCAAAGTATTCAGTTTAGGATAAATTTATCAATTGTTATTTTATTTCTACCAAAACTAAAGTTTATATAATAAAATAAAATTTGTCATAAGTTTTGTTAAAGAAAACTTCCACATCACCGAAAGATTTCATAAAAGTTGATTTAATGGGAGAGTTCTCTCTCCATTTAAGGTGTCCACATCATCACTTTAATTATCCAATGAAAAAACTATATTATCAAATATATTTTTTAATAAAAATGTTTAAATAAAATAGTTAATGAACATTATGTAGATAATTAATAATAATATAAATCAAAGGAAGATTAATACTAGACAATAAAATAGTTTTAGTTAATAATATAACTAATATTTTAACCTAAAGCATGTTTAAAATTATAAATGTTGACTAACTATGATGAATTCTTACATAAGACTTTCAATCATTATGTTTATTGGAATGAAAGTTACTATCTTTGTAAGAGCTTATCAATTCCATAAACTAATAATATACAAAATTGACTGAAAACCTATAAGTTTATAAGTTTTTACTTAAAAAATTAGGATCAGATAACATCATTTACTTCAAAATCCTTCTTAAAAAAACATTTTAAATAATAAAGAGCTTTTATCAATTAAAATGAAGTATGAAATAATGTAGTAAATTGCGTTTTGATCAGGTTTCATTTTAAAAGTATAGTCATCCAAATTAATCATATATTTCTTACTATGAGAAGAGAAAATTGAATAAGTGGAGAAAACAATTTCAAAAGGGAATGGATCAAAAATAGATAAGTGTAGATTGTGTACATTGTTCTAACAAACAAAATTCATAATTTATGATTAATAGTTCAGTGTTCAAATCATCTTATATATAATGGATGAAGCTACTCTTCACATCAGCACTTCTCTTAATGACATATCAATTTATTTGTATCAATTAAAATATATAATTTATAAAAATCAATAGGTGATTCATGTTCTTCTTCTATTTCATAATTCCAAACCATCTTTAATTTTTGTTTGTTTCTCTTTTGTTATTAATAAACCAATTTAATCTCAAATTATCTATCTAATACGAATATGGAAATGATATGATTTTTGTATGGCCAAAAATCATATAGTTACTAATAATAATTTTTTTGAGGTTGATCTATGAAACCTTGATTACCAATTAATGAAACTTAGATTACCAAATTATACTTGGCACCTGAAATTCTCTAAATTGAGTTACCAAGTTGGAAGGCTTATGGAGCCTTGAATCTAATATTTAAAGGTGACGAGGTGTCATAATATTCTAAAAGCATTAGTCTTGCCGGTTTTCTTAGCCCTCTCAGTTGTAAATGCTTTATACGGTATTGATTGCTCATGCAATGATACACTTTGGCAGTGACATCAAAAGCATAACATTTTGAAACTCTTGCCAAACGAACGCCAGCAACCATATATAAATTGATCCGCTAAATTATATTTTCAACTTTTTCAAGGAAGTGGGACCCACATTAAATGGCTTTGGGAAATGGAACCCACATTAAAGAAAAAACCTGACAACCTCAATGGAAAGAGAACTCGCTATGCGCGGGTATGTTGTTAATGTTTTTTTTTCATTATATATTTTGTGTAGTTAGAAATGTTGATATTCATTATCTTTATTATTTGTAATTTAATTGAACTATATATATATATATATATATATTAAAGTGTATCATATTCATACATATAAAGAAATATAATATAGCATGTTTCTGGTAGTTTACATTTATGCATATCGTATGTAACATTTTTTTCTTTGTATTTTTTTAAGTTTAATTTTCTAAATATATCAAGTCCAAGTATATAATAATTATTATATATATATATATGTAATTTATGTTGTTTACAAAATTTAGTTCACTTAATATTTTATAACCATTAGTATTTTTCAGTATATTTTATTATTAGTAAAATTTTATGCAAAATATAAACAATTAAATTTCTCATATTACTCTGAATAGAAAAGTGAAATCATTTAACTTCTTCAAAGTTTAAATCAACACTATAATAAGACAAATGTCTTTCATGGTGTTGACAAGTCACTATTTTCTTTCATTCTCAGACTCGCATGCAATTAATGAAAAAAAAAAACAAGCAAGACATGTCAATTAATGAAAAAGTAGAACATCCAATAACAACATTCATTTTGACACATCATTTTCTGATTCATTACTTACTCTTTGTCGATTTTAAAAAATCAAAATTAATTTGGTATTTTTTTTTCATAAAACGGTGGAAAACAAAATCTCAATCAAAAATCTTAATTGATTCTCTTCATCTTTCTGTTTGTTAAACTTCTACAAAAATCAACCTTAATCCATTTATTTTGTCTCAACTCAGTTATCTCTCCCTCTCAATCTGTTAGATTATCAAAATTTCAAATCAAACCTAAAGTCTAATTTGAGAAACATTTAAATTTGACTGGAGTCATATTTGGGGTAATTCGTCCATGTAGATTCGGATTCGTCTATCAATTCCTGTTTTAGTCAATTGGGAATTCTCTGTTATGTCCAGTTCAATTTACATGGTTGTTCTTCGTTTAATTTACATGGTTGATCTTATTAATCTTTGGTTATACAATTTGTAGTTCAGTTGCTTGAACTACTGAATATAAACATATTATAGATTAATCTTATAGACAAATAGATATGTAGTTCTATGTCAGTTCAATTCTTTGTTTCTTCTATGTGTCCTCTGAATTGTGTTTTCTTGCTTTGGGTATGTTTCTGTTTAAGTGCACTTCTGTTCTTTTAAGTATATATTAATCTTATGTTTCTATTTAAGTATCTCCAATTGTTGATTTAACTGTAGAATACTTCTGATATTTAAGTCTTATACTAAACCATTGTTTTTTGTTTCTTTGTGCGTTTGTTTCTTCTAGCAATACAACAAATGTACCATTGTTTTTGTTTCTTCTAGCGATGCAAGAAATCACGTAAAAGGACAAAAGTTGGAGAAGAAGAGGATCAATCACAAATCTTACAAGATTTGAGAACAAAACAGCAGTGCTCAGTTTAAAAATTCGTTACAGGTTTCAGTTTGAAAACAAATATAAACAATGACATTTGAGGTTTCAGTTTCAAAATTCATTTCTCATAGTTTGTTAGATAGATAAAAGCATGTTATATATTTATTTGAAAATCAAAATATGATTACAAATAAAACACATTCAAAATAAACATTAACATGAAAAAACAATCCCCATGAAGGATTCAGTTCATAGAAAACCCTAAAAAGGAACAACCAAACATACAAGATTTGAACATTTATCAAAACAAACACAACGAAAATCCCAACTGGTCAAACAAACCCCAAAAATCCTTCAAATATACCGTAGTTCATAATATCGCTTACATACCATAGTTATCTTCAGCCGGTCAAACAAACCCCAAAAATACTTCAAACATATAAAAAAGTGCGTCAATGGTTTTTGTTAAGAATCGCTATCAAATCTTAGCATAGTAAGATCAGAGTAAGAGTAACTTAAACAAAAACCTTTGTTGAAATCAGAGCTTGTTCAGAATGCGACGAAATGAGACAAAATTGAAGGAGGATTGGTGGAGGAGAAGAGGCGAGACACGGCAATAAGAGACGAGCAAGCGGATGAGAAGAGGCACGACGTTAGAGTTTCGATTTTTTGCCGGTTAAAGAGGATGTAAACAGTTTTTTTCTTGACTTGGAATCATGGGTTTTCAGTTTAAAAAAAATAAATAACTGTTTTCTTTTTCTATTAATCTTAATCCGGATTTAAAATAAATTAAAACGGTATAATCATTAATTACTATTTTAAATTTATGTTAATGGATATTTTCTTAATCGTTTAGCTAATTAAGTAATTTCTATAAGATGTTAACTATGTTAGTCATTTAACAACTTTTGTGATATTTGAGTAATTAACTCAACTTTCTTTTATACTATTTTAGGAAATTTCTCAAAAAAACATTATATTGTTATTACTTTATTAAAACAAATTTGCAGCAACTTAGAGCACTCTTAATGGAGTCTCTAATGTAATGACTGTCTTATTAAAATAAAGAAAAAAATGAAAAAGTTTAAGAAAGAAAGTAAAGACGTCTCGGTTCTTAACCTCAATTGTTTACTTGTCTCGTTTTCATTGGTTTATTTTTTTTGTTTAACTAAAATATTTATTATTTTATTGTGGAGAGACATTGATGGGATTCTGTCATTGGGAATGCTCTTTCATATACATGTACCCTCACAAGTTAGATCGACAGACTTTTTCTCTCGCAGCTGAGTATAGGTATATCCTATATGGATTATATAGTCTTATTAGTTATGGCGAGAATATAACTTTTATCCATCAAGGAAGTTTGTTAAAATGACATAACTTTCTCGTATAATTGAGAAAGTTGTGAGAAACATGATATGCGTTTTTTTTCTTCAAAAAAAAAACAAAAAAACAAAAAACAAAACATGCTCTTTCAGATACATGTACCTTCACAAGTTAGATCGACAGACTTTTCTTTTTCTTGCAATAGATTTTCCCTTAAATTGTTGCTTATTTTTTAATTCTCCCCTATGTAAATAATAATTTTGTTGATTAATAAAACTTGTTTAAAAATTAATTCATTTACTAATTGTTCTTTTCAAAACAACAAGTCGGATTCAGTAAAATAATATATAAGTTTTGGGTGCGTTAATAAAATGATACTCGAGTGATAGCCACAATTAGTTTAAAGTTTCGTTTGTCAAAGAAACAAGGGCCATTGGGTGATAGACAATTTAATTTTGCTAAGATTTTCTTTCTGGATGGTGCTATCATTTTCACAGCAATTGTGGTTAAAAACTATTCAAAATGACGTCATGAAAATTATGAAAATTCCTACTTGTTGAATTTAAAAGTGCATATTTGACCATACCAAACCCATACACACCTAAACCTTTTTTTTTTTTTTCTTCAAACTAAACCTAATTTGTTGTCACCAAAAGGTGTATACGGTGACAACTCACACGCACACATTGTCACATTGATACGTATAAAATAATAGTATTCAATTATCAAACATACAGATGCATACAAAACTGCCTTCAATCTATTTGCAAGCAATTTAGATATCACCTTGTAATTTAAGTAATCCTTCCGTTTTTGGTAGATAACTATGAATTGGTTAAGGGAGTTTCTAATTACTTAAATAATTCCTAAGTGTTTTGAGGTTTGGAAAAGCCAAGCTTTGTGTTTGTGGAATCACGTTGTCTCTACCGCTCTTCGTTCTCGTTTTTATAACAAATAGTCACTGTATACGTTTGTTTTGTATCCCTACGGTTGATGATGAATAGAAAACACATGTTTAAATGTGTATAAACAAATAATACGTAAAAACATAAACGAACTACAAGGACTGATGTATTTTTTTATATACACATTTGAGTTTTATATATGTACACGAATTTTATGTAAGCTAATTAACCCTTAGCATTTTAATAACGATGTTATTTACTAAATCATCGAGCACATGAAACTGTTGTCCCACTTGCCGTGGATAAAATGTGGGGAAGACATGATAAATTATAATCGGTGGCGGACCAAGGAAAAGTTTCTAGGGAAAGTCTTAAATATTTAGAGGTATAATCACTTGTTGAAAGTAAAAAGAAAAAGAGTAAACAAATATAAGTGTAAGGTTTGAACTCAGGTTTTGGAATTGGAGGTGTCAATTTAAAAAATAAATTAATGCTATTGTGTTGAACTCATGACCGTTGTTTTTTTCTGTCCAACCACTAAAAAGATAAACGGAGATCATTTAAGAAAATCGTTTAGGTAGCACAAAATGTTAATTAGAATTGCCAATTTAAGGTTACATGCATGGTTACATGGTTTTCTGACTAATTGGGTTGAATTGGCAATCAATTTGAGCGATTGCACCGTTGAGGTGTATGACTCTTTTGGTCTATTCAACCTGCAAAGATAACATATGTACTTTGGTCAATTCTACATTATTTGATCACAAGCTAATTGGATCTCTTCATTTCTAGTTCTGGTCAAAAAGCTCATGAATTTTTATTTTCTATGTGTTCAATTCTAAACCTCTCAAAATGCACTTGATAGAAATTTTTTTTTTTGTTTTTTGGCTATGAATAAAATTTTACATTCACTTCAAAAAAAGAAGAAGACAACATATGTAGTTAAAAAGCTTATGAAACCAATTGTAAAAATAATTCAATATTTTGTTAAGTATGTGTTCATAAAGGTCACAAGAAATTAAATACCTTTCCCAATTCAAATATGTGAATCTACTACCTTACTGTATCTAGTAAATACATTGACATTTAATAAGTGGGTATTAAAATTCAAAAACATCATTTGGTATAATAATTGCAATTAGACTACTTTTAAAAGTGCTAAACCTAGTGACGTTTATCAAGATATGATATATCTTTGGATAAACTCCAAGCGCATTCCTTCTATTAGTAAATTGACCAAATTAAACATGTTAATACAATTTTTCATTTTGTTGTATGAAAATTATAACAAACCTCAAAATATCAAAAAAAAAATGTTAATACTATTTAGCTACTAATGTCATACATAAAAGTTTTTTAGTTGACCACAATAGCATAAACTATCGTGTTTTTACAGAAAACTCTTTTAATGTTATATATTTTACTTCATATAAAATATTGGGAGATTTATTCAAATGTACCAAATGTTAGGTAAAACAACTAGAATGCATCAAAATATATTTTTATTACTGATATGTTTTCCATACCTAAATTGCTCTTATAAACATTTGATAACAAAAATATTATTACAAAAATGTCATTACTATTTATTTCCACATGAGCAAAAAATTCTATGTGGCATCGAAACTGTCTACGTGGATTATGTAAGTCAGTTGCTAATTTTTTTTCTCTTAATGACGGCTGATTTATCACAAGATTGACCGATTTAAGGGAACAGCTGATTTATAAGCGTGTCGGCTGATTTATTTGTCTTAATCGACCGGAAGTTACGGCCGAGTTAGTAAATTTTTGCTGACTTATAGGATATCGGCTGATTTATATATACACGATATGGCTGATTTATGAGATATCGGCTGATTTATTATCTAGTTGGCTGATTTATTAGAAATCGGCTGATTTATCTATACAAGACACGACTGATTTATTAGATTTTCGGCTGAGTTATGAAATTATGGGCTGAGTTATTGCTAGTTGATGGCTGATTTATTGGTAAGTGGCCGATTTATCGAAAGTCCAGCTGACTTGTTTGGCTGACTTATTATCAAGTGGCTGACTTATGCAGCAGACTTATTAACTCTTTATGTAAATCAGCCATCAAATGGCCGATTAACTGATAAGTCAGGTAAACTATGGCTGATTAAGTAACGAAACATTAATTACTGTAATATTATGCATTTGACGACTGACTTACTGGATGTTGCGGCTGACTTATTTACTCTTACATGACTTATTGGATGTTGCGGCTGACTTATTTACTCTTACATGACTTATTGGATGTTGCGGTTGACTTTTAGAAACTATTATAATTACTTGTATAGTATTTCAGTGACGGCATACTTATTGTTTCATAATGGCTGATTTATCATGGCTGATTTGTAGGTTCTTTTGGTGGCAGATTTATCCTTGTCAGCGATGACTCAGCTCCGAAATTAGGTTTAGCCGTCATCGTCTTTGTCTTCTTCACAATTTTTCGATCTATCTATCTTCTTCACCATTTATCTCTTTTCTTCATCAATGGATCATGTTATTATAGTTTGCGGAAAATGGATGTTTAATGCTAGATATTATTTTATCGCCGACAAAAGAGGATGTAGAGTTCTAAACATCACAGAAGAGAAAAGTTTCGTCGATCTTCTGAAGATGGTTGTTGAGGACTATGGGTTAGATGAGCAGTTGTAAAATTCAGCTGAGCTACATGTTCTCAAGCAAGACTTTGAAAAGAATGGCGTGAGATACTCCACCGGTTTATATTTGTAATTCTCGTCAATTGCAAGGTTTTCTAAGCTTAAGAAAGAAAGAACTCCTACGAATTTGCGTAGAGGTTACAGAGAAAGAGGTAGTGAATTTATTCAGAAGGATAAAGCCAAGGAGAAGATGAGACGGCCATGGAGTCATGTATCAAAAGAGGAGACAATAGAAGAAAACGAAGAAGGTTATAGAAATAATGATGTACATGATTACGAAGATATGAATAGTAATGATGGAATCTATGGAAAAGAAGACTTAATTGATGATGAAGAAGAATACAAAGTTGAAGTTGAAGTTGAAGTTGAAGATGACGAAGATGACGAATTTGACAGCAGATTTGATATTTTTGATGACCCGGACGGTCCATCATCTAATGATGACAACTTCAGCTTATTTGGGAAGCCTCGAGAAGAAGATGAAGATTCACCAACTTTGCCTCCGAAGAAAAGACCTCGGGACATTGTGATGAAAGAATCAAAAGGAACCAATGAGTTTACGAAGTTATCTTTGTCTGCGCTTAATATCGCTGTAGGACAGCGATACAAGAGTAAAGACGAGTTGGAGAAAATTCTAAAACTTCTAACGGTGAGAGATCGATTTGATTTTGATGTACCAATATCACGTCCAGATACCTACATTGTTACGTGATGGGTTAACGGATGTAGATGGAGAATTCGTGCTTCTATAGAAGGGCAATCCCCAGAATTCTATATTCGTCAATACGATTCAGAACACACATGTTCTGTAACTGAGTGTTCTAATCGATCACGACAAGCAACGCCTGATATTTTGGGACCAATATATCGGGATTGTATTGGTGACATTGATCCATCAGTTCGGCCTAGACATGTCGGAATAACTATTAATAAGCAATTTGGTATAAATGTAATACAAATTGTTATGGTATTGCGGCTGATTTATTGATTTAGTTGCGGCTAATTTATTGATGTTGTGGTGGCTGATTTACAACAATGTTGCGGCTATCAATACAATTGCGGCTGATTTATTAAAACTATTGCGGCTGATTTATTTATTTATTTATTGATGTTGTTGCGGCTGATTTATTAATACTATTGCGGCTGATTTATTGATTTAGTTGCGGCTGATTTATTGATTTAGTTGCGGCTGATTTATTTAGAATGTTGTGGCTGATTTATTTATACGCTGCGGCTGATTTATCTATTAAATAGTGGCTGATTTATTTACTAAAATTTACAAATGGATTACTGGAAGTCCCATAGAACGTTAAAATTTGCAAGGGAGCTCGATATGGGAACTCTTCAGAAGGGGTATAAAGACATACCTTCTTATCTACACATGATAAGAAGGGTAAATCGTGGTATACTTACTCGTCCTGAAGTAGATGATTGCAGAAGATTCAAGTATCTATTTCTTGCGGTTGGTGCGAGCATCAGTGGCTTTCATTTTATGTGCAAAGTAGTCGTCGTGGATGGTACATTTCTCCATGGAAAATACAAAAGGACGCTACTTACAACATTAGGCCAAGATGGTAACTTTCAGATCTTCCCATTAGCATTTGGTGTGATTGACATTGAAAATGTTCTTGGCAATAGTGTTTTACGCAATTGAAACTTGTGGTTTGTGACGACAATGGTCTTGCTATAATCTCGGATAGGCATAAGTCAATTGGGAAAGCAATTCGAAATGTCTATCCATTAGCCGCTCGTGGAATTTGCACGTATCATTTGTATAAAAACATTCTAGTACGGTTCAGAGGGAGAAATTTATTTCATTTGGTCAAGAAAGCTGCAAATTATTATAGAATGGATGAATTTCAGTCCGTCTTTGATGAGATTGAAGCGCTTCATCCTCTACTCCATAGCTACCTCCAAACAGCGGATGTACGAATGTGGGCACGCGTTCATTTCCCGGGTGATAGATATAATCTAACTACAACAAATATAGCGGAATCGATGAACAAGGTACTCTCTAAAATACAAAGTTTTTCAATAGTTCGAATATCAGAAGAGATTAGGTCAATGATTCAGCAATGGTTTAATGACCGACGAGAAGATGCTCTGTCTATGAACACAACACTTACTCGTGGTGTTGAAAAATTGTTGGAGGTAAAATTTCATTTCATAAATCAGCCGTATTATATACTAAGTCAGCCGTCACTATATAATAAGTCAGCCGTCACTATATATTAAGTTAGCCGTCACTATATAATAAGTCAGTCGTCACTATATAATAAGTCATTCGTCACTTTATAATAAGTCAGCCATACATATATATTCATTACTGATCCGCATAAATTTGTTTTGAGCAATATGACCGTGTGAGTGGTGCCAAAATTGCAACGGTACAAACCATTGATGCTTACCATATACAAGTGATATGTGGATCATCTTTGCATGTTGTGAATTTTTATTTGAAGACATGCACTTGCCGTTGTTTTGACATTGATAGGTTACCATGCGTATATGCAATTGCAGCTCCGGAGCACAAGAATGTTTCTAGTGTCTCACTTTGTCACCCATATTATTCCAGTATGTATTTGGGTAATGCATACGCTGGTTCAGTTATGCCTATAGATTCGGCGCTTCCCGTTCCAGACCACGTAGCGGAACAAGTGTGCAATCCCCCAATTCCTCGTAATCAACCTGGAAGGCCTAAGATTTCTAGAATGAAATCTTGTTTGTAAGTGGAAAGTGAGAAGAAACGCCCAAGAAAACCACACACTTGCTCTTTGTGTAAAAAAGAAGGACATAATGCGAAAACTTGTAAACAATAAGTTGTAAACTCGTTGTTTGTATGTGTATGATAATAGTTGTATTCGTTTCTTGTAAACAATAATTTGTAAACTCGTTGTCTATATGTGTATGATTAATCAAGTCTATAGAAATCAGCCGTAATAGAACCATAAATCAGCCGTAAGTGAATCATAAATCAGCCGTAATGGAATACATGTTGAATTATAAATCAGTCGTTCCCTAAACAATATACCATTAGTTTCTATATCATATATCAATTGTAATGAATGTTTCTCTTTCTTAATCAATTGAAATATTTATTGTTGATCATAATGAATGTTTTTCTCGTTATCAGTATCAACTATAACAATGCTTTGTCTTCAACATGTTGTTCGTATTTGGCAAGACAAAAGTTATATCTTCTCATAATGAATGTTTTTCTCGTTAATCTTTTTTGCTCTTATTCAATCACATTGACATAGATGATCATAATGAATCATATTTTCATGGTAATTCAATCCTCCTAAGTCATATCATACAATAAATAAGTCATAACTTGTATAGTAAATAAGCCATAACTTGTATCTTAAATCAGTCATAACTTGTATAGTAAATAAGCCATAACTTGTATCTTAAATCAGTCATAACTTGTATCTTAAATCATCTATCACTTGTTCATAAATCAGCCATAACTTGTATCTTAAGTCAGCCATCACTTGTTCATAAATCAGTCATACCTTAAACAAGATAATTTTAAATCATCCATCACTTGTACATAAATCAGCCATACCTTAAACAAGATAATTATTCATGCTAATACAATCCTCATAATAATATGAGCAAATCATACATCATATGAGTTTCTCTAACCCAACAATGATCATACATCCAACGATAACAAGAATCATCATTTTCTTCATGTTTGTTTTGGATTCACTCAACACACATTCTACTTTCTCAAAGACCTCTTTCTCGACCTTCATTAACACCTTATCAAACACCATCTTCTCGTACTCCACGCCATCAAACACTATCTCACTTTTCCACACCATTTGCTCAAGTCTCTTACCTTCAGAACTAAGTCTCTCGACTTCATTCAACAATGCCTCATCAACCCATTTGAAAATGTGATTGTCATCCATAAGCTAAAAAATAATTTACGTTAAAGAACTAACAAGAATGACATTTAAAGGAATATAAAAAAGAGCTTAACCTTATTTGATACAGCATAAGCACAACGAAAGTAGCGAAAGTAAGGATAAGGGTCCGATTTTGATATATTTCCAACGATTTGAGCCCCACACCAACACACCTTAGGTACACTCACAACTCCTCCTCTCCGAGTGCTCGAAGATCTGCTTGGCGCTCCAGAGAAATTGCTCATCCTTAATTTGATTTTCGAATTTGAGGATTTAGGGTTCTTGGTTGGGAAGAAAAATTTTGCGGCTTTATTATGCGGGTCTCGCTTTAATAGGGTTATTTTAAGTACCCTCAATTTAATAGGGTCTTGCTTTAATAGAGAGTGTTGGTAATGATATTTTCATAAATCAGCCGTCACTGAATAATGATATTTTCATAAATCAGCAGTCACTGAATAATGGGTGAAACATAAATCAGCCGTTCCCTAAACTATATACCAGTAATTTATTAACCGTAATGAATTTTTGTTTTTTAATATTGCGATGAAATATTTAGTGTTGATGATATTGAATGTTTTTTTCTCTTTATCAATCTCAACAATAACAATGATTTCTCTTTGTCTTCTACATGGTGTTTCTAGTTTTGTCTTCTTCAATATTTGTATTTTACAAGAAAAGGGTTATATCTAGTCTTAGACATATAAAAAAATAATTATTTATGTATCAATCTTTAATATTGTAACATTTATTTATGTGATCACCATAGTTGAATATTTATATGATTCCACAAACAATATTTTACATAAAACAGCTATTAGTGGAACGATATTTTCATAAATCAGACGTCACTGAATAATGTTAGAACCATAATTCAGCAGTCACTGAATAATGTTAGAACCATAAATCAGCCGTCACTGAATAATGTTAGAACTATAAATCAGCCGTCATTGAATAATGTTAGAACCATAAATCAGCCGTCACTGAATAATGTTAGAACCATTAATCAACTGTTCCCTAAACAATATACCATAACAATACCTTAAACAATCAGTGAAAAATGAGAAAACCATATTTAACATAAATCAGTCATTACCTAGAATAATATGTTACATCAATCAGCCATAAGCTAGAGAAATATTTTTACACAACTTTGTTAAAAGAGGAAACAATAAGAAGAACAAACAGCATGACCTCTTTAGGTAAATTGAGCATAGAGGTCAGGTACCACATCAAAAATCTCCGCTGCCACCTTTAACCGTATTGCATGGATGTTCCTATCGCTTAGACCTTCGAACGATACACCAAGAGCTAAACACTCGACATACTTGGCCGAATACACGCCACAGTCTCCTGGGTTATCGTTTTGAGGGATGCCTTTCCTCCGTCTAAAGAAAAATTGTTTACATAATGGCTTTCAGACTTTAGGAGGAATTACTTCGTTCAACAATGCGGGTATCATTCGTGTGAACAGTCTACATTTCTCATTTAAGCCCTTGTCTTGCTCGGGTGTTCCTGCTCCCATGATGCTGTCGTAACAATCAATCTTCTCATTAACCAGATCTACATCCAATGTTATCCAGTGGCAGGTATTAATTTGGTGAACAAGTAACAAGTTATCAACGTCGTCTAACCACTTCTTATTTGTCTGCTGGTCCTTGGGTAACAAACCTTTTGTTAAATTCAAATACGACTCAGTGAATTTCCATTTCTTCGGATTGATTTCAAGCTGAGCATAATCCCTCACCCACATATAGACGAACCATTGATCGATAAACGCAATCCGATCAGTGTAATAAGGACATGGATCTTGCAAATACCTTCTACGTAGCAGTCGGAAAAACGAAGACATGTGCTGAAAGAAAAAAAAAGAATAAATCAGCCGTGACTTTATAATAAATCAGCCCCGACTGAATCATAAATCAACCGTGACTGAATCATAAATCAGCTGCGACTAAATCATAAATCAGCCGTGACTGAATCATAAATCAGCCATCACTGAATCATAAATCAGCCGTAACTTTGTTGAGTTACGTAATCTCATCCATATTTATCGTCAGGCCAATCTTTTCTCGGGGTCATGAGAACCCTGTAGAACTCTATATCTTCATTAAGTTTTTCCTTAAGAGAAATATGCTTGATGAATAAAAGAAGATAGTTAGCGAAAGTTTTGATATCCAACAACTATATTTAAAAATATTGTACTTACGCATATGGTTTCAGGTACGATTAAACTGCTTCCAATTTAGTCTTATCAACCGGTTTCAGAGGATCATATATTGCTACTGAAGGAGTCAAACCATTCCTCATACACATCAATCCAGTGGTTCCAATATACTGATACGGTGGAGGTGGAGGAAACGTTTTCTTCTTACCAACGTCAAAAGCCAATAAACCTTCCTGCAGCACATCTAGTTCTTCTGATAGGTTTGCTTGCCTAATCTTCTCCTCCTCGTTATCTTCAGATTCAGGCAACAATTTCTGCTCTTCTTCATGCAACTTGTCGGTTACATCATACACATCACTATCTTTTCCTTTTCCTCGTTGCCCTTCTCTTCATTTCCCTTCTTCTCATCGCCCTTTTCTTTGTTTTCCTTCTCCTCATTGCCCTTCTCCTTGTTTTCCTTCTCCTCATTGCTCTTCTTCCTTTCATAAGCTTTTTCACATGTTTACTCTCTTCTAGATCAACTACAATTTTCTCAGCAATTTTAATATTTTGAGGGCGTTGCACCTGTTTACAGTAACGAAAAAATCAGCCGCAATCATTGAATCATAAATCAGCTGTGACTGATTCATAAATCAGCCGTGACTGATTCATAAATCAGCCGTCATTGAAACATAAATCATCCGTGCTATAAACATAAATCACATACCGGGCTAGTGACATCTTGATCTTCAAAACCTTCGAGTTTCCATCTTTGACATTGGAATTTTCCATTTGACGAGATTCAAACCACTCTTTAATCCATTTGATTTGATTCTCCAACGGCCCAACTTGTTCTTCAACGAAAGTTAGCCATTGGCCATACCTTTCTTCAAGTTTGGCTTCAAGTTTGGCTTCAAGTTTGGCCTCAAGATTACTTTATATGCCTCCAACCATTACACCGATGTTTTTCTCCATGTCATCCAATCTTGTGTACAGTTTCTCCATCATCTTCATAAGGCCATTGACAAGGAGATTTCTCTCATAGTCTTCATTGTGTTCATCACCCTCATCTGTTTTTTTTCCACTATCAACACCTCTTTTTTTTTTCTTCTTCGCAGGCTCTGAAACTTCTTCTTCCGCTCTTTTCTTTCTTTTCTGTTTCACTTCCACAATTTGCCCTTTTTGTGGAATTGATTTTTTTAACTTTACATCCAAATAACCTTTAACAAACTTATCTTCAAGAATGTCGACTATCAGGTTATGAAATGCTGGGTCTTTACAATTATCACCCCAACGAGGATATATCTCCTCTAAAGGCTTCATAATCATTCTCCTAACACGCACCTATATCAAGAAACATAACAAAAGTCAGCCACAACATTTTATGATAAGTCAGCCGTCATATACAAAATAAGTCAGCCACAACATTATATCATAAGTCAGCCGTCATATACACAATAAGGCAGCCACAACATTATATCATAAGTCAGCCGACATATACAATAAGTCAGCCACAACACTATCATAAGTTAGCCGGCATATACAATAACTCAGCTGTAGTTATAATAAGTCAGTGGCAACACAAAGTAGTTACATGAAAACATTACCTCACCATGCTCTGCAATCTCCTCACTAATAACATTCTCTAAATGTTTACGCGTACGAACGCCACGCCATCGAAGAAATGAAATTTCATTCGGTTGTATACTTCTCCTAAACCGCTCTTCGAACACCGTAATTGATTCATACGCCCAAATGAGCAACGCGTGCACGTAACCATTGACGGTATAGGAATTTCCTTCATACTGAAGAATCCTAACACCGTCTATAAGACTTTTAAATGCCACCTGACCCCATGGATAATCAACAATATCATCATCCTTGAAGACTCATTTTGCAGTTTCTAAAGGAAGTCTTGAATTATGATGTAGACCATGAATAGCCATGTGTAGAATACATCACAACCCCAACAGCTTCCGCTCTGGTAAATCCCATCCACGACAGTGGCCAAAACATTTAGACAATTCATCATACTTTGGTCCAACTCCATTTGAAACACCTAACTTTGTCCAAAAACTAGTGTAATCAGCTGCACAATCCTCGATGGCAGTACATCTATGTTTAGCCCCGTAATCTTCAGAAAATTCGTACAAGCTAAACCTGATTGGTTGACCACCGATGGCTACCCAAATCTCATTCTCATTTTGTATTGCCAACTGACGGGTGAGTAGAAAATAAACAGTTTTAGCAGACCACACATAATCGCTATCAACTAGTTTAGGCATGAATCCAAGAGCTGATTTCTTAATTTCTTCCCAGGCATCGATGCCTATTGCTTCTCTAACCCGTGCGAAATTTCCCAGCTGACAGTTGTGATTCATGCTTTTATTCTACAATGGAGATTTTCCTTCCTCGTAAAGTCTACGCGGGAATTTTTTCACTTCCTCCATCTATTTACAAAGACATAAATCAGCCGTCAATAGACATAAATATACCGTCAATAGACATAAATCAGCCACCAAAAAATCATAAATCAGCTACCAAAACATCATAAATCAGCCACCAAAGAACAGAAATCAGCCATAACATAAACCATAAATCAGCCATAACATAAACCATAAATCAGTGATAACATTTATACGTTAGACAGTGCTTCACCGCAAGTCTAGCGTATAACGATTTTGGAACATTGACAATGATAGAATTTTCGTTATAATTACTTTGAAAACATTAATTAAAAATCACTATATTTTTCCAGTTGTAGGAATAACACAAAGAATAATAATAAAAAATAAAAAATAACGCATCAAAGTCGACGACTACTCTATAATCGTTACGACGACCGTTCAACACGTCTGACTTTGTAGACTTTATTGTCTCTCTGCAACTTCATTGGCAGAAATAACCAAAAAAACAAAATAAGCTTCAATTTTTAATCCAAACCCAGAAAAAAACTCTCAACGAACTTCATCATCCATGGAAGAGATCAGCTCAAAACCAAGAAAGCTCCTTCCTTTATTAATCATCTTCTTCTTCCTCCTCTGTTATTCTTCTCCTGCCATGGCAGCTGATGAAGATGACATAAGATGCTTACAAGGAATCAAAAGCTCTCTTACAGATCCTCAAGGAGCGTTGAAATCTTGGAACTTTGTAAATTCAACAAAAGGGTTTCTCTGTACTTTCGTTGGTGTGTCTTGTTGGAACAATCAAGAGAATAGGGTTATTAATCTTGAGCTTAGAGACATGGGTTTATCTGGTAAAATCCCAGAATCTCTTAAATTCTGTGGGAGTTTACAAAAACTGGATCTTTCTACTAATAAGTTATCTGGTAACATCCCTATAGAGCTTTGTGATTGGTTACCCTTTTTAGTATCTCTTGATTTGTCAAACAATGAATTGAATGGTGAGATTTCTCCTGATTTAGCAAAGTGTAGCTTTGTCAACTCTATGGTTTTGTCTGATAACCGGCTTTCTGGTCAAATCCCGGTTCAGTTCTCTGGTTTAGGGAGGCTAAGGAGGTTCTCTGTAGCTAACAATGATCTATCAGGTCGCATTCCTGTCTTCTTTACCTCGCAGAGTTTTTCATCTGATGATTTCAATGGGAATAAAGGTCTTTGTGGTCGTCCTTTATCTTCAAGCTGCGGTGGTTTAAGTAAAAAGAATCTTGCAATTATAATCGCAGCTGGTGTATTTGGTGCTGCTGCATCAATGTTGTTAGCTTTTGGGATTTGGTGGTATTATCATTTGAAATGGTCAAGTAGACGAAGAAACGGTTTAAACGAAAGAGGAGTTAGTTCTTTAGCTCATAGACTTCGTAGTCATAAGCTTACTCAGGTCTCTTTGTTTCAAAAGCCTTTGGTTAAGGTTAAGCTTGGTGACTTGATGGCTGCAACTAATAACTTCAGTTCAGGGAACATTACAGTTTCCACTAGGACTGGTACAACGTATAAGGCACTTCTTCCTGATGGCTCAGCGCTTGCGGTTAAGCATTTGAGTGCGTGTAAGCTTGCGGAAAGAGAGTTTCGTTACGAGATGAATCAGTTATGGGAGCTTCGTCATCCTAACTTAGCACCACTTCTTGGTTTCTGCGTTGTCGAAGAAGAGAAGCTTCTTGTTTATAAGTACATGTCTAACGGCACGCTTCACTCTTTGCTTGATTCGAATGCGGATGAGTTAGATTGGTCGACTCGGTTTAGGATCGGTTTAGGTGCTGCAAGAGGTTTAGCTTGGCTTCATCATGGATGTCGTCCTCCTATACTTCACCAAAACATTTGCTCAAGTGTTATTCTCATCGACGAAGATTTCGATGCGAGGATTATAGATTCAGGGCTTGCGAAGCTTATGGCTCCATTGGATAACAATGAGAGCACTTTCACAAATGGTGATTTAGGAGAGTTTGGTTATGTAGCTCCGGAGTATTCTACAACAATGCTAGCTTCATTAAAAGGTGATGTATATGGACTTGGTGTTGTTCTTTTAGAGTTGGCTACAGGGCTAAAAGCTTTAGGAGGTGAAGGGTTTAAAGGAAGTTTAGTGGATTGGGTGAAACAGCTTGAAAGCACGGGGAAAATCACCGATGCATTCGATGAAAACATTCGAGGGAAAAAACATGATGAAGAAATCTTGAAGTTTGTTGAGGTTGCTTGTAACTGTGTGACTTCAAGGCCTAAAGAGAGATGGTCAATGTTTCAAGCGTATCAATCACTGAAAGCTATTGCTGAGAGACAAGGCTATTCGTTTACCGAACAAGATGATGATTTTCCTTTGATTTTCGACACGCAAGAAACCGAGACAACGTGAAGAAAAAAAACGAACCTCTTATGGGAGAAGGTAATAAAAAAGGATTTTTCAAGAGTATTTTAATCTTGTCTATATATCAGCTTGTACTACTTTGTATTGGTAAGTTAGAACAATGCTTAAGATTTGTAGAGATTATGTTTATTGTAAAATCAGAATTGTATGTATATGCTTTTGTATTTTTAATATTAAGACATGTTATGTTTAAACCATTGATTTGTTTTCTTGGTTGTGTTAGAAGAGTGTGACAAAACAAAATTTTAACTTGTGTTTTCTTTTAAGAACAAAAAGAAAGTGAAGAAACAGGAAAAATAAAGTTTTTTTTTTGTTCTCTGTAGAATCTTGCTTTAAGGGTCTGTTTATCGATACAGTCAAAATCAATCCCACAAAAGAAGCTAAAGAAGGCAAAAAGAGAGAGAGAAGTTTAAATCTAAGCTTCACTCACTCCTTTTGTATTTTCACTTTGTAAGATGCTATCAAAAACACACAGAGAATATAAGATTCCCAAAGTTCAGAAGAACCCAAAAATGAAAATATTTGTAATTCTAAAGTTGTGCAAGTACACAAGCTTCTAATAAGAACAAGCAAATATCATCGAGTCTTGCTTGAATTGTTTTGAAAACAGAGCTAACTTTAGTTAAATGGGTTTGCTTTAGACAGAGGAAACATAAAAAAGCAAAACTTTAAAGTTAACAGATTTAATAAAGAAAAGGCAAAGAAAAGAAAGAAACAAAGATGAGGAAAACATGAAACAGAGAGTTAGATAAAAGAAGACATAAATAAACCTATAATTAATACAAATGGTTATTACAACAAAACCCTACAAATCTTCTGAAAGTATTCAAACTTCAGATACAATATTCTAATAAGAAAAGAGAGAAAAAGTTAAAGTCTTCACCTTCCAAAATGCTACAGAGCAAGTAGAAACAGAGCAAGCCCTCACAAAGCTATGACTCATAGCCATATTTAAATATCTGAATCTGAAGTTTATGGATTGCCCTAGAGAAAAAAAGAAGGTAGCTTCTTCACTTAGAAACGTAATTGAGACTTGAGAGGCTGCCACATATATATCGTAGTTATATCATACTCTTGGAGGCCGTCTTGAAGTTTCTGCTTTCCTGAAGAAATAATTTTGAAATAAAGTGGTCAAGTTCTTCACAAGTTAATTTAATTCTCTCTTAAGCTTTAACTAAAGAAGAGTTCTTTAAAGGACACAAAATGTACAATGACACTGAAAAGAAGAAGAATTCTGCATGCTAATGATCTTTTTAGAAACCTGTGATTCATTGGTATCTGCGTAAACTGTAAAGTGAACTTCCAAAGATCTTGAATTTAACAAACACTAATACTATAAGATTTGTATAAATTTACTTAAACCAACTTCAAGACAAAAATTAAAAAAAGGCAAATACAAAAAGATCGAAAATTTGAGAGAAGAAGAGATTAAGAACCTGTTGTGGATAGGATCAGGACCATTAGGAACTTTTCGTTTGCTTACATGAAACAGATTCATATCCTTACCACTAAACCTCAAAGTCTTGACCTTTTCTGTAGATGGAACACTTGATACAGAGTTTGCAAAGACACCGACAAGAAGAAACAAAATCACACACAAGTACACAAGAGCTCCAACCAAAGCTCTAATGCCATTTCCACCCATAACTGAAAACCTTATGTCCCTACAGCTTCCTGTTTAACAACTGACCAACCAAACCAAAGAATAGACTGAGCAAAACATCCATGATGTTTGTGAAGTGACTGTCACATAAATATAGAGAGAGATCTTTGAACAGAAGAAGCTAAAAAAAGTAGAAAGCGATATGAGAAGCAAAAAACAAGCATTTAGGTTTTGTTTTCTTTTTTTTATATACCTTTGAAGACAAATCCGTGATTGGCCCCTATTTAAAGATGAAGCACACAAAGCAACATTATACAATACGTAGGTGTCCACGTAAAGAGAGATAGAGGAAGAGAAAAGTTATGAAAAAACATATCTTTATGTAACATATGGGCCCTTTGAGTACCTTTTTTATTTGCTTTGATTTGTAAATTTTCATGCAGTAAAACCATTGGGGACCTCACAAGCTTCCCCTAACTACATATATTTTAAGCCATTCTAAAAGCAAATGACATTGTACCTTTTGTTACTAAAATCAATTAAGAATGTAACAGAACCAAACCTGTGAAAAAAGGAGCTAGAGGAGCTATAAATTTGCTTCCTTGTTAAGTATTCACTCCCTACAAAGCACAGAATTAGCAGCAAAGATATAAACTTTAAGGTATAATAATATAAAGAATGATTTAGAAAACATATCCAAATTGTGAAAGAAAAGAATCCATATCTGATTGACAGCTAGCAAGGTAAGAAGATTTGAGCCAGTTTGTTTCCATGACACAAGCAAACCTTCTTTTTGGCCTTGGTGGGAAAGAGAAGTTTGCCTTGTACCATAGTAAAGCCAAAGTATAAACAGACTTGACCCCACAGTTTCATTGCTATATATCTGTTTCCTCTATATCATTTAGAGATCTTACACATGGTCAGGATAGTGTCCTTATAGTATTTGATTTTCACAGTGATTGTGTGAGCAAAGCCATGCATATATCTCCCTCAAAGTAATTTCAAGTTACATTTGTTTACCCAAAGTAGATTAAGTTAGGATAAAAAGGAAAGAATGATTCAACACATACCTCAGTTAAGTCATTTTCGTAAAGGGTATCTTTAATTAGAAGTGATTCTTAATATGATACATACATAGAAATCATGTGTAGCAGCTAGTTGTTCTCTCAGACTCTGAGGGAATCTAAAGAAGTCATATGTAATGGAATAAAGGTGAAACTCTGACTTCATATTTCAAACTATATACAACTATCTCTGCTTCACAAAACACACATGGCAAGATACACTATTACCGATATTAGAACTATCATAAGATTGCAGCTTGTTTCCATCTTGGGACTTGGCAACGAGCAAAATGGTGATTGATGGACAAAGTCACCTGCAAAAAATTTAACATGACACTAAGAATATGTGAATGAAAATGAAATGTTCTTGTATCACATGACAGAAGCAAATGCTACAAATCATAACATCTGAAATGTGACAGCAGAGGAGTAGTAACATATATCTGAATTAACTTACTTTAGTATTCAACGGTTGGAATGAACTAGCCTTTCAGTCTCAGCATCTGTTCATTGCCTTTAACCGGAAAAAGAAAGGCCAGATGTAACCGTTGAGTTTCACTGTGGCTTTAAGATTTTCTTGGCTTCTGAGCCCATTTTGGTCCATATATAGCCAGATGAGTCCGGCCAAACCTTCGATCAGTCATCTGTATTGAAAATTTTCTCATCAACATTCATACAACCTCATTCATTAAACAAGTAGTAAAAGAAAGATATTTACTTTTTCAAGGCATCCACATGAATCAAGCATTGTGGTACGTGAAGGGTACTCGACCACCTAGACCAGATTTGTTCCAGAAGAGTTTGAGAAATACAGTTGAAACAAAATCCTTCTAAGAAGTTTTATGAAGGGAGGAAACACATAGCTACTCACAATAAATGTATTCTCCCCAATTGCTGGCGACTTAGAAATCTGATCCATCAGAACCTCATAATCAACCTCCATGTAAGGTGGTGTAACGCTAATATAATCAAATGCTCCATCCTTACCTGATAATAACGAATAATCATAAAAATAACATACTATGTAAAGCTGAAGTACAGTGATGAAAATGACTACTGTTTAACATCTTCAAGAGTAGACATGCCTACTAATTTATCTGCACGTTCCAAGAAGTTTTCAACTCGAGCAGTGTGTATAACCGAAGCTTCAACAAACCCAGTGTGTTCCAAGTTTGGTTGTAGAACATTTGAAACAACCCATGGATCCATCTCAACAAAATGTGCCTGTGGAGAAATTAGTCAAGTCCAAGATGGAACCAAGTGATCACTTAAATAAATGATCATACTACAAAACAATTCCTGCCATGAAAGTATACCTCAGAACATCCTCGACTAATTGCTTCAATTCCAACAGATCCTGTACCACTGTACAAATCCAACCACCTACCAGGACGAAGAGACGTTGGACAACCACCAGCAGCCTATAAAAGAATCAGTCTTGGAATGTTACACTAAATCCCTAAATTTAGCTAATAAACAATCATCATCATTTTTCATTACTCTTTACCTGGAGAATTCCAAAAGCTGCTCCTTTAACAACTTCCATCATAGGTCTCACATCCATTCCCTTAAGAGAAAGCAACTTCTTTCGTTTAGCCGTTCCTGCAAGAACCTAAAACACTCCACACACTGAGGAAATCAAACAACAGAAACCCAAAACAAAAAATAAGCAAATACACACCTGAAGTAACCTATGAGTAGTTCTTGGCTGTACAATAACAATTTGTTCTTCTTCTTGACTGTTCATTTTCTCTTCTTTCCTTCTTGCCTTCTACAATATGTGTGTTTCACCAAAGTGTCAGCTTTAAGCAAATTTATCACATGCCAAAAATTGAAACAATTATTTAAAAAAATTCAACCTTGGATTGAGAAGTAAACTCATTAGCATCATAACCATATCGTTCCAGCAACAATTTCTTTTCTTCACTTGCTAAACCACTTCCTGAATCTGAAAATCCACAAGACATGAAACTGAGAAAAGACGAGACCTTTATGTAACAAGAACTCTACATGTATGGATTTGAGGATGTAAAGAAACAAAAATTCATACTTTTACGGCTCGAGACGGTGAATTCTCGAATACGCAGTGGAGTAGAAGAAACCCTAAAGAGATGAATTTGAGGGAAAGAAGAATATGAAACACCCAAATTCTTATTCTTCTCGATGTTGATTCCTAGTGGAGACACTATGGAAGATGATAACAAAATCGCCATAGCTCAAAAAGATTTCGACTTTGGGAGCTTTCTCATTCAGTAACAAAACCAAAAGAATATACGAAGGATAGAAACAGAGTTAAACCCTCCATTTGAGCCAGAGTCTTATTAGAAGTTGTCTAATTTGAGCTGTGTAAACCCTATGAAACATCACTGTATTGTATCTCAAGAAACTTGGTACTACTAATAATAAGAGAAGTGAAATAACTTATTGAAAAATAATAGTTCTTGAAAATCATAAAGCAGCTACAAGAGAAGAAACAACAACAACGAAGGATCTAATAATCGAAATCAGTCAAGAGTTGAGGGAACTGTGACAACATCTCTTGGTCTTTGTCCAATATTTCATCAACAAAGGAACTGGCGGAATGACTTGTTCCCGAAGCATTGGAATCGATCTTTTGAGAGCTGCATTCGATTTGGCTGTTGAAATGAGGCTCGTTCTGCGCAAAAGTGAGGTTGCTAGTAGCTGAGGATCCCACTACTTGAGTCTGAGAAGAAGTCAAAGGTAAAACCGGATCCGAGAGAAGATAATCACTCCAACTGAATGTACTAACCGGTGCTTGGTTTGATTGTTGAGTGATACTAGCAGAAGAAGATGAGGAAGAACATGAAGATGTTGTTCCATTAAGCAAATGGTTAGTGAAAAGAAATGGAGAAGTTTGGAATTCAGATGAAAAGATCATAGGAGAGTTGTTGTTGTTGTTGTAATAAGTCTCATGGCTTGTTGTTGTGTTCCTCCTCAGCATTTCCCAAGCTGAGTTAGATTGTGTGAGTACAGAGTTGTTGTTAGATAGTTCTGTTTTGAAAGATGAGTTTCCGTTTACATTTCCATTTCCATTTCCATGACCACCACTAATGTTTCTGAATTCTGAAAGAACTTGAGAAACCGGTTTATGAGTAACCGGATCTATCCCCATTTTCATTAGCCTCTTCTTTAGCTTTGTGTTCCAATGATTCTTCACATCATTATCCGTTCTTCCTGGAAGCTTTCTTGCAATCGAAGACCACCTGAAAAAACATAAGTTTGATAGATTTCTTGTATTGTCTCATTGTTTAAAAAAAAAGTTAGTTAGTTAGTTGAGAATTAGGTTTCTTGATTTGTTTTTTTACCTACTACCAATGATTCTATGACACTGAATAATAAGCTCTTCTTCTTGAGGAGAGAAACTATCATGTTTAAGGTCAGGTCTTAAGTAATTAGTCCATCTCAATCTACAACTCTTCCCACATCGATTCAAGCCTACACCGAAAGAACCAATCAAATAAGAATATGTGATTCTTGAAAGAAAGAAATAAGAGAGTTTTATGGGACAAACCTGCTTTTTTGGGGATCAAACTCCAGTTTCCAATACCATGAAGTGCAACATAAGCAAGAATCTTAGCATCTTCTTCCTCAGTCCAAAGACCTTTCTTGACATTGGATTTGTCACAACATGGTGGTCTTCCCATTTTTTGGATATTTTAAGACACAAGAGAGAAGATGAAGAAGAAGAAGAAGTTGAGAAATGTATGAAAGTACAAGAACAAAGGCTTTTATGGGGGAAATAGAGTGATGCAATGCAAAAGCTTTGAGAGAAAGAGAAAGAGGTGAGGATCTCATGCTTGTAAGTTGTAAGGCTCCTAAAAAAATTAACGGTAATTGCATGATTGTTACATTTTTCATTAGAAATATAGAGAGTCTCGAAATGCATGACGTAGTTTTAGACAAAACTATCAAATTCAAATCTCATGTACACTACACATTGTTGTTGTATATATACTAAATACATAATTCAGTTATCATGAATATTGGCTTGGACTTGAGGTGATGATAAAAAAAAACTTGACTTTTATTATGTTTGAGGTAACACAACTGTTCTTGAATGACGTTGAGAACTTTACAGTGAAAACGATCCACAGGTAAAACGACGTCGTATGAAGATCAAACGGCTGCGTTTTGAAGTAGTTGAAAACTTAAAAACACTCAAAAGCTGAACACACTGAAACATTAGGGGTTTAGAATCGATTTCTCTACTCAAATCAAGAAGCTAAGAAAATGGGTAAAGTTTGTGGCTTTATCTCTCAACAGTTTCTGTGTTAACTGTTCATGAATATAAAGGGATGATTTTGATTGTAGATGAAGAGATAGAGAAGAAGAAAAGTGAAGAAGAAGAAGGAGAAGTGAAGGAAGGAGTTGCATCAATAGCTTTGTTGCCAAGTGGGTCTATCTCTGGCCATTTCGTTCACATGCCTCGCTCCATTTGTTATGGCCTCCATGGCACTGGTAAATTTCAATCCTTTCTAGGGCAAACCAAAAAAATGGTCTTTTTTGTTTTTTGGGTTTGATTTTGTTGTGCGAAAATGTTGAATTTATATGTTTGTGTTCTAATTGATGGAAATGTTTGGTCCTTATGAGTCTGTTAAGAACTTAGTTTACAAGATTCAAGACTTAATCTTGCACATCTATTGATACTAGGTACGGTTTAAAATGATAAGGATCTTTGTATGTATATAGCTTAAGGGCAGGAATGAGGTTGATTAGTCTTGATTTCACTGCATTTTGTTGTATTATTGATATCTTCTTTTTCGTTGCAAAGAACTGGCTTGTGAAACTGAGTGTAGCCGTGGTGAGGATTATCGATCGAGTTTATAGGGTTTTAATTTTGTGGAATGTTGTTCCTGTATCAGATTAAAAGACTTAATCTTGCACTAATTTACTATTTATTGATACTAGGAATGGTTGAACATGATTGAGATCTTTGTATGTCAGTAGCTTAAGAGCAAGAACGAGGTTAATTAGTCTTAATTTGTGATTGTATAAGATTCAAGACTTAATCTTGCACTAATTTACATTTTATTGAGGCCTAGGAATGGTTGAACATGATACAGATCTTTGTATGTATATAGCTTAGGAGCAGGAATGAAAGTTAATGTTGTTTCAAATTCAGAGCATTTTTGTTGTATTTATTTGATGATATTTTATTTCTCTTTTGCAAAGAATTGGCTTGTGAGACTGAGTGTAGCCGCGGTGAAGATTATCGGTTGATTAAACTCACAATCATAGACTACAATGTATGAATTTTCTCATTTTCTTTTGTAACTCTTAATTCCCAAAATCATAATGTTCAATGTGTTCTTCATTTTTTGTGGTGAAAAAAAGAGTAAGAAGGAGCAAACAGTTGTAGTGGAGTGCAAAGGTCACGATGCTGCTCGAATTAATGATGTCGAGCATGCTCACGGGTAAGACTAACAACATCTGTTATGCAAATATCAAAGCTAAACTAATCCTATAAAACGTTTTTGCTTAATGAATAGCTTTTTTGAATAAGTTTGTGTGAGCTTCTATTGTCCTATGTTATAATGAATTTGACTGATGTTATCACTTGTATTTGAAAAGTTGGGAGGAAGATGTGATAGGATTAGTCGAAGAAAAGCACGGGAAGAAGAAAGTATCTGTTTCGTTCGAGTGCGAGACATTGAAGGCAGAAAAAGCAGCAGAAGAACATATCAGACAGTTTATGCCTAAATTAGCTGGACTTGATGCTGTTAGTAAGTAGAAACAAACACTCTCTTCTTATACCATCTCATTATATTATGGTTTCTTGATTAGAACAATGAGGATTTGTGTGATTTTTTGCAGTTAACATTGGACCAATGAAGATTTCTGGACTTGATTTTGCTACAGTGGAAGAGGAACACACACACTAAGAAGCTGAGAAATGGAAATAGAGTGATGTAATGCAAAAGCTCCAAGACTTGCTTGAGGTTGATGGACAAAATAAACTGACTTTTATTAAGTTTTTGTTAACCTTAAGGAACAACATGAAACCAGTAACATAGGATCACATTTATTTTGTAGTATATAGTTCTAAATTTTTCCTCTATTAACGAAAGGTGTTTCTACATACAAAATTTTTGAATCCTTTAATAAGAGAGAGCTTTGATTTACTTCTTGTTTAAGATGAGCA